>CM038677.1:727587920-727994245 GCA_021605205.1 Aegilops longissima | reverse complement strand
TTGGCATTTGAAACGCGAAGAAATTTTATGTGCAAACAAATTCTTTTCATGCATTTACTGATTTTTTTCCAACTAAATGACCCTGAAATTGAAAAGCATTTCAAATGAACTCAGAAAAGGTTGAAAGTTGGCATGGTATCATAATTTCATCCAAATAGCATGTGCAAAAAAGTAGAGAGGGTTATGGCAAAAACTGGATGCACTTCGTGTACAAAATGGACAATCTCTTTCGAAGTATCAGGGTTTCCGACGAAAACTCAACTGTTTCAAAGGCATTTCATTTTTTAAATAACCTAAGCATTACCAAATTGAACATAATGATAAAACACACTAATATTAAACATAAGAAAAAAAGAATCACTGAAAAATCTTTTTTCAAAGTTAAGTTATTCACAAACTAGTGATTCACACAAATTTCAAATAATTCAAAATTTAAACTATTCAAATTTGAAAACTACCGGCACTAACAGAAAGTTTGTAATTTTTTGTACCTAAAGCAAAAATATTCACAAATAAACTCTAAATACAGCAAAAAACAACTCAAAAATAAATAAAGCGAAAAAAAATAAGAAAATAAAAAAGCCCGACTATCGGGCCAAAGCGGCCTGCATACGAGTAGGAACCCAACCTTTTGTTGGGCCAGGATGCAGAGCCAAGAAGGCCAAGAGGCCCACGGGCGAAGAGAGCAGTAAGCCCAGTGGGCTGCTAGGAGAGGAGCGAGAGAGCTACCGCTGACCGGGCTTATAAACCGGTCTGGTAGCCCCTCGGCTAGCGAGTGGGACTAAACTTGCGCACCGCTGAGCCAGCGCACCCCCTTTAGTACCGGGTGGTGGCTCCAACCGGTACTAAAGGGGGGCTTTAGTACCGATTGGAGCCACAACCCGGTACTAAAGGGTGCGCTTCCGCCGCTTGGCCTGGCAAAACAGACCTTTAGTACCGGTTGGTGGCTCCAACCGTACTAAAGGTCCATCCTATATATACACCATTGAAAAATTTCACTTCCTCTGTTTCTTCCCTCTGTTTCCTCCTCCGTCGCGCATACCTGCCACGATCGACGCCGTCCCCGTCGGCGTGGCGCGCTTCGCCCTCGTCGTCGACCCCGCCGTCCCTCCCGTCGACGTCGTCGCCCGGCCGTCCCGTCCTCATCGTCCCGTCGCCGTGCCCGGCCGCCGCGTTGTCGCCGCCCGTCCGTCGCCCCGTCGTCGCCGCCCCGTCGTCGCCTCGTCGGTGAGCTCGCCCCGGCCGCCATGTCCACCACACACACACACACACACACACACACACACACACACACACACACACACACACACACACACACTACACACACACACACACACACTACACACACACATATTAGAAATATTAGAAATGTCCGCCGGTTAGCAATTTTTCTGTTTTTTAGTAATATAAATGTTAGAAATGTTAGTTATATAGAAATGTATAAATGTTATCTATTTTTTAGTTATAGAAATATTTATAGAAATATTAGCATTTTTTCTGTTTTTTAGTTATATAAATATTATAATTGTTATAGAAATGTTAGTTATATAATCAGGAAAATTTAGAATTAGTTTTAGTTACATGAATTATATTAATGTCAAATTGTTAGAATTTGCATATATATAGAATTTTAGTTATCACAATCCAATCATTTAAAAAATGTTACTTTTTGCGGGCATATAGTATTTGTTCTCGACGATATGCCCGGCCCGCATCCTCGTCGTCGACCCGTTCGTGACGACGTCCTGCTTCAGAGGACCCATGTCCGGGACTGGGCTCCGCTGGGCTGGCACTGGGAGGTGCTACCTGGAGGGGCGCGCCGCTTGGTGAGGAACCCGGCCTCGGGTCCCGTCGTCGACTCTGATGTCCTTTGGTGGCGTTCGCGTGGGCCACATTCGGTGCAGAGGGAGCCGGCGCCGTCGGAGGTGGTGCGTCGCCGTGTCAGGGAGGAGGACGAGCACGTCCATTGCTACATGGCTTTGGACGTCAGGTTCTCCAATACTTGGCAGGTTCTTTGGGCAGATGACCGGAGATATGATCCTCTGACGATTCCTTCTCTTTGGTGTCCACCGCCCGTGCACCAGGGACCGCGAGTGGCCTAGATTCTTCTGTAGTACTCTATCTTTATTAGGTACCTAGCTAGTGATGTATTCGATATATAATATTCGAGACGATGTATTCGAGATTATATATATTAAGACGATGATGTATTCGAGATTATATATTCGAGACGATGTATTCGAGATTCAGTTTTTCCTTATTGATTGCATCCATGCATTGTAATTTGAATACTAAATTGTTTTATATTTATTCTGTATTAGTAAAGTAAAATCTATGGCGGACAATACCGGCAGAGAGAGAGAGAAGAGGAATTGTTCGACATCATACGCAGCCCTCACAGGCTAGATGATTTGAATGAAGCAGATGACGGCTCCCAATATCTGAACAATACCGGAGAGGGTGATGAAAAGATATTCGATCTCGACGACCGAGCTGATGAAGTCATGAACTATGATTATGATTATGATGACACAAACAATGTTTGTGATGACACAGACAATGCTGATCTTCAAATAACAAAGACTACCAGCGAGGTATATTTATATAAGCAGGCATCATGGTGATCATCACATGTTCTTTTATTGAAGATATATTAACGAATCGATCATTATTCTTTCAGCCCTCTGGATCGAGCAAATCTGCTTCTACAGACAGCAGGACAAAGCGAGGCCCGGGCAGATTGTTGAAGGATGGTGTAAAGTACAACATCGAATCCATCAAACCTAGTGGCGAACCCTCACGCCTAAGAACATTGCGAACAAGTGGACTCGTCGGTCACGGAGTTCTTGTGAAGGACAAACTCCCGATCTCCATTCAAGAATGGAAAGAGCCAAAGACTAAACGTCCGGTGTTACTTGGGTCGACGACGAGCCAAAAAGTCCTTTGGGAATCTCGATGGAACATTTCACCCTACCAGATCATTTCACTGAAGCAGATGTGGAGAAAGTCAAGGGCGCTGCTCTTAAGAAGATGGCAATTGCATTCAACACCCACAAGAAAACTGTATGGGCCAACTACCTCGCTGCAGAAAGGAAGACTCCAGAATTCACGGAAACACTGGAGAAGCAAAGAGAACACTGGGACAATTTCGTGACCTTCAAGGATTCAGAATTATCTAAGGAACGGTCGATAAAAAACAAGGCAAATGCCGCAAAAAGACGCAGTTCCATAGGCTGGGTCCAGGTGGCTACGCGGTGGGAATGCCTAAGTGGGATAAGTTTGAGCAAGAGATGGAGGATGCAGGGGTCACTCCGGTTACTAAGAGCTGCCCCCCAGGTGCAGAACTTGGTTCTATGCGCATGGGGGGGCATTGGACCCGAAGACAGGTCTGGTTTCGAAGAAGGCAAGTCTAGAAGGAGCCGAACAAAATATAATTGACGCAATAGAAGAAGCTCGAAGGGGGGTGTTCACGCCCAACAGAGAGAACGACGAGCTTACGCGAGCCCTGGGAAATCCTGAACACCCGGGAAGAACACGAGGCAAGGGCGTTATTCCCTGGTATGAGGGCTTTTCAGAATGGAACGAGGACTACAGGACCCGTGCAAGAAGGAAGATGGAGGAGGAGAAGAAAAGGAAGCTGGACGAGGAGCAGAGGAAGCAGGACGCAGAACGCCTTCAAGGCCTAGAAGCAAGGCACGCGGACCTGGCACTCAAATTCCAGCAGCAGCAGCAGCAGATCGACTCACTTAGCCAGAAAAGGGGGTCTCAGCAGCGGCAGCAGCAAGCGGATGATCGTCCAACATTGGATAGCACCATCCCATCCATGTCGAGAAGCAGCGTTGGTTCTGCCCCGGACGACACACTGCTGGATACATACCCTGTGAATGACATCATAGAGAACACTAACTGTGAGCTACACTCCAAAATGAAGAACATATCCATGAAGGTGGCGGATAGTGTTGCTTTTACAATTACCACCGAAGCAACCTTCCATTGCATCCCGATTCAAAAGGGCTATGCTCGTGTCATGGTTGATGAAGTGGTGGACCCATATTCGGGGCTAGAGCTTGACATTCCTGGAGGTGAAAACGAGCGCACACTGGGAGAGGCCATACATCGTATCATCCTATGGAGAAAGGATTGCATCATCTTTCAAAGTCCACCGACACCGCGTCGTCTGCCGACTCCTCCTCGAAGTCCGCCACCAAGTCAGCAGACTCCCGCTCCTCCAAGTCCACGAACGCGTGAGCCGACTCCTCCTCGTAGTCCGCCACCTCCTCCAAGTCCCCGAACGCGTGAGCTGACTCCTCCGGTTTCAAGTCCGGCACATCGTCATGCCACTTATCCGGTTTCAAGTCCGGCACCGTGTCAGGCCACACCTCAGCCACGTCAGCCGTCTCCGCCGTCTCAGCAATCGCAGAAGAGACACACCACAGCTATGGTGCGTAGCGGTACGGGTCGAGGTAGTTCAGGAAGTACAGGCGGAGACAAGCGATATAAATATGGTCCAAGCCTCACTCCTCTTCCTCAGAGGCCTTGTGACATGACTAAGGAGCAAAACACAGCCATAGTGCAGGCCCAAGTGGACGCCCATTTTGGACCGAAACCGGCACCACCGCCAAAGGAGAAAGTGTCTGAGAAAGTAATTGACCACTTCATTCATATGGCTAGAGAACCAGCTCCCAAGCCTGTTGACTCGGACTATGAGCGCCAAATCAGGAAACTACATCGTGAACGGCTAAAGAAGGAAGCGAGCTCGAGCTCGAGCCAACAAGCAGCGAGCAAAAAATGCGGGAAAACCGTTCCCTAGCTGGGAGAACAGGCGGCGCAATAGATCCCCCCGCTTGTTGTGCCAACAACACATGAGAGGAGGTCGCGCGCCCAATATTGTTGTGGGCAAACCGTTAAAGTTCCCCAGCTAGGCGATGTGGTAATAACGGAGGAGCATATAATGCAGGCTGAAATGCTCAAGATCTCTGTTGGACAACTCCTCCAAATTGAGCCCATGTCTCCGCTTAGAGAGGAGAAAATAAAGCGGAAATATGCCCGGGGCCAACCTTTTGTCGAGCCAGACAAGGTCAAGAACCTCCCTACGAGAATGTATGAATTGCATCAATGGTACATGAACATTACCAAGATTTCCAATCGAGAGTCCCTCATGGTGAATGTGAAGAAAGAGCATTACTACCATGAGAAAGCTCTGTGCGTTGAGTATTCAGAACTATTTCATTTGTACAATCAAGACGCACTCGACAAATCTCTCGTCAGTTGCTATTGTTTGTAAGTGATTTCTTTCTGTAATTTTTGATCAATCATTACATGTAATTATCCTCACTATATATTCTTTTCTGTGGTATTATATGCAGGATGAAGATGTATGAAATGAAAAAATCTGGACACTATGGCATTGGGTTCATTGACCCAAATACCATTAATGAGTACACATGGAATCTTGCAACTTATCAAGCAGGTGTAGAGGAAAGCATGCTAGAGTTCTTGAAGTGCTTCAATACCAATGAAGATATACTACTTCCTTACAACTTCACGTGAGTTAATACAAATTCTGTTTTTGCTTACTAGCTAGCTAGATGTTAATAACTAAGTGTATACGGTTTACGATATATAGTTGATTAATTTTATGCACATGCCCGCTTAATTAAGACATGCAAACGTGTGCGCATGCAGTTTCTGTTGGGTAACGTAGTAATTTCAAAATTTTTCCTACGATCACGCAAGACCATGGTGATGGCATAGCAACGAGAGGGGAGAGTGTCCGTCCACGTACCCTCGTAGACCGAAAGCGGAAGCGTTATATTAACGCGGTTGATGTAGTCGTACGTCTTCACGATCCGACCGATCCAAGCACCGTTACTCCGCACCTCCGAGTTCTTGGCACACGCTCAGCTCGATGACGATCCCCGGCTCCGATCCAGCAAAGCGTCGGGAAGGAGTTCCACAAGACGACGGCGTGGTGACGATCTTGATGTTCTACCGTCGCAGGCTTCGCCTAAGCACCGCTACAATATGACCGAGGTGGAATATGGTGGAGGGGGGCACCGCACACGGCTAAGGAACGATCACGAAGATCAACTTGTGTGTTCTAGGGTGCCCCCCTGCCCCCGTATATAAAGGAGCAAGGGGGAGGGCCGGCCAGCCCTTGGGGCGCACCAAGGGGGGGAGTCCTCCTCCTAGTAGGAGTAGGACTCCCTTTCCTAGTCCTACTAGGAAGAGGGAAGGGAAGGAAAGAGAGGAGAGGGAGAGGGAAGGGGCTGCGCCTCCTAGTCCAATTCGGACTCCCCATGGAGGGGGGGCGCACCACCTCCTGGTGCAGCCCTCTCTCTCCCCTCTTGGCCCAATAAGGCCCATAACTTCCCCGGGGGGTTCCGGTAACCCCTCCGGCACTCCGGTTTTCTCCGAAACTTCCGAACCTTTCCGGTGTCCGAATATAACCATCCAATATATCAATCTTTATGTCTCGACCATTTCGAGACTCCTCGTCATGTCCGTGATCACATCCGGGACTCGAACTCCTTCGGTACATCAAAATACATAAACTCATAATAACCGTCATTGAAACCTTAGCGTGCGGACCCTACGGTTCGAGAACTATGTAGACATGACCTAGAACTATTCTCGGTCAATAACCAATAGCGGAACCTGGATGCTCATATTGGTTCCTACATATTCTCGAAGATCTTTATCGGTCAAACCGCATAACAACATACGTTGTTCCCTTTGTCATCGGTATGTTACTTTCCGAGATTTGATCGTCGGTATCCAATACCTAGTTTAATCTCGTATCGGAAAGTCTCTTTACTCGTTCCGTAATACATCATCTCACAACTAACTCTTTAGTTGCAATGCTTGCAAGGCTTTATGTGATGTGTATTACCGAGAAGGCCTAGAGATACCTCTCCGACAATCGGAGTGACAAAACCTAATCTCAAATCGCCAACCCAACAAGTACCTTTGGAGACACCTGTAGTACTCCTTTATAATCACCCGATTCACGTTATGACGTTTGGTAGTACCAAAGTGTTCCTCCGTAAACGGAGTTGCATAATCTCATAGTTACAGGAACATATATGGGTCATGAAGAAAGCATTTAACATACTAAGCGATCAAGTGTTAAGCTAACGGAATGGGTCATGTCAATCAGATCATTCAACTAATGATGTGACCTTGTTAATCAAATAACAACTCTTTGTTCATGATTAGGAAACATAACCATCTTTGATTAACAAGCTAGTCAAGTAGAGGCATACTAGTGACATCTGTTTGTCTATATATTCACACATGTATTATGTTTCCGGTTAATACAATTCTAGCATGAATAATAAACATTTATCATGATATAAGGAAATAAATAATAACTTTATTATTGCCTCTAGGGCATATTTCCTTCATCTCCCACTTGCACTAGAGTCAATAATCTAGATTACAAAGTAATGATCTTTACACCCATGGAGTCTTGGTGCTGATCATGTTTTGCTCGTGGAAGAGGCTTAGTCAACGGTCGCAACATTCAGATCCGTATGTATTTTGCAAATCTCTATGTCTCCCACTTGGACTTGGTCCCGAATGGAATTGAAGCGTCTCTTGATGTGCTTGGTCCTCTTGTGAAATCTGGATTCCTTTGCCAAGGCAATTGCACCGATATTGTCACAGAAGATCTTCATCGGTCCCGATGCACTAGGTATGACACCTAGATCGGAAATGAACTCTTTCATCCAGACTCCTTCATTTGCTGCTTCCAAGCAGCTATGTACTCCGCTTCACATGTAGATCCCGCCACGACGCTTTGTTTAGAACTGCACCAACCGACAGCTCCACCGTTTAATAAAAACACGTATCCGGTTTGCGATTTAGAATCGTCCGGATCGGTGTCAAAACTTGCATCGGCGTAACCATTTACGACTAGCTCTTTGTCACCTCCATATACGAGAAACATATCCTTAGTCCTTTTCGGTATTTGGGATGTTCTTGACCGCTGTCCGATGATCCACTCTGGATTACTTTGGTACCTTCCTGCCAAGCTTACAGCTAAGCATCGTCGGTCTGGTACACAGCATTGCATACATGATAGAGCCTATGGCTGAAGCATAGGAACATCTTTCATTTTCTCTCTATCTTCTGCGTGGTCGGGCATTGAGTCGACTCAATCTTACACCTTGTAACACAGGTAAAAAACCTTTCTTTGCTGATCCATTTTGAACTTTTTCAAAACTTTATCAAGGTATGTGCTTTGTGAAAGTCAATCAAGCGTCTTGATCTATCTCTATAGATCTTGATGCCCAATATGTAAGCAGCTTCACCGAGGTCTTTCATTGAAAAACTTTTATTCAAGTATCCTTTTATGCTATCCAGAAATTCTATATCATTTCCAATCAATAATATGTCGTCCACATATAATATTAGAAATGCTCTGAGCTCCCACTCACTTTCTTGTAAATACTGAGGCTTCTCCAAAAGTGCATACAAACCCATATGCTTTGATCACACTATCAAGCGTTTATTCCAACTCCGAGAGGCTTGCACTGGACCATAAATTGATCGTTGGAGCTTGCACACTTTGTTAGCACCTTTTGGATCGAAAAAACCTTCGGTTGCATCATATACAACTCTTCTTCTAGAAATCCATTCAAGAATGCAGTTTTTACATCCATTTGCCAAATTTCATAATCATAAAATGCGGCAATTGCTAACATGATTCGGACGGACTTAAGCATCGCTACGGGTGAGAAAGTCTCATCGTAGTCAACCCCTTGAACTTGTCGAAAACCTTTTGCAACAAGTCGAGCTTTGTAGACAGTTACATTACCATCAGCGTCGAGTCTTCTTCTTAAAAATCCATTTATTCTCAATAGCTTGCCGATCATCGGGCAAGTCTACCAAAGTCCATACTTTGTTCTCATACATGGATCCCATCTCAGATTTCATGGCTTCAAGCCATTTTGCGGAATCTGGGCTCACCATCGCTTCTTCATAGTTCGAGGTTCATCATGATCTAGTAGCATGACTTCCGAATAGGATTACCGTACCACTACAGTGCGGATTTTGTTCTAGTTGATCTCGAGTTCGGTGACAACTTGATCTGAAGTTTCATGATCTTTATCATTATCTTCCTCACTAAGCTGGTGTAGGTGTTACGAAACTGATTTACGTGACGAACTACTTTCAATAAGGGAGCTGGTACTATTACCTCATCAAGTTCCACTTTCCTCCCCTCACTTCTTTCGAGAGAAACTCCTTCTCTAGAAAGGATCCATTTTAACAACGAATGTCTTGCCTTGGATCTGTGATAGAAGGTGTACCCAATTGTCTCCTTTGGGTATCCTATGAAGACACATTTCTCGATTTGGGTTCAAGCTTATCAGGTTGAAGTTTCTTCACATAAGCATCGCAACCCCAAACTTTCGAAGCGACAACTTTGGTTTCTTGCTAAACCATAGTTCATAAGGCGTCGTCTCAACGGATTTTGACGGTGTCCTATTTAACGTGAATGCGGCCGTCTCAAGAGCATAACCCCAAAATGATAGCGGTAAATCTGTAAGAGACATCATAGATCGCACCATATCCGAGTAAAGTGCGATTCGACGTTCGGACACACCATTGCGCTGTGGTGTTCCGGGTGGCGTGAGTTCTTAAACTATTCCGCTTTGTTTCAAATGTAGACCAAACTCGTAACTCAAATATTCGCCTCCACGATCAGATCGTAGAAACTTTATTTTCTTATTACGATGATTTTCAACTTCACTCTGAAATTCTTTGAACTTTTCAAATGTTTGGACTTATGTTTCATTAAGTAGATATACCCATATCTGCTCAAATCATCTGTGAAGGTGAGAAAATAACGATATCCGCCACGAGCTTCAACATTCATTGGACCACATACATCCGTATGTATGATTTCCAATAAATCTGTTGCTCTCTCCATAGTACCGAGAACGGTGTTTTAGTCATCTTGCCCATGAGGCACGGTTCATAAGTGCCAAGTGATTCATAATCAAGTGACTCCAAAAGTCCATCGGTATGGAGTTTCTTCATGCGTTTTACACCGATATGACCTAAGCGGCGGCAAGTGCCACAAATAAGTTGCACTATCATTATCAACTCTGCATCTTTTGGTTTCAACATTATGAATATGTGTATCACTACTATCGAGATTCATTAAAATAGACCACTCTTCAAGGGTGCATGACCATAAAAGATATTATTCATATAAATAGAACAACCATTATTCTCTCGATTTAAATGAATAACCGTCTCGCATCAAACAAGATCCAGATATAATGTTCATGCTCAACGCGGCACCAAATAACAATTATTCAGGTCTAAAACTAATCCCGAAGGTAGATGTAGAGGTAGCGTCGATTGCGATCACATCGACTTTGGAACCGTTCCCACGCGCATCGTCACCTCGTCCTTTGCCGGTGTTAAGCAATCCGTAGTTCCTGCTTCGAGTTGCAAATATTAGCAAGAACCAGTATCAAATACCCGTGTACTCTGCGAGCTCTAGTAAGGTACACATCAATAACAAGTATATCACATATACCTTTGTTCACTTTGCCATCCTTCTTATCCGCCAAATACTTGGGGCAGTTCCGCTTCAAATGACCGATCGCTTGCGGTAGAAGCACTCGGCCAGGGCTTAGGTCCAGACTTGGGTTTCTTCTCCCGATCAACAACTTGTTTGCTGTTCTTCTTGAAGTTCCTTCTTCTTCCCTTTGCCTTTCTTCTTGAAACTAGTGGTCTTATTGACCATCAACACTTGATGCTCCTTTTGATTTCTACCTCGCAGCTTTTAGCATTGCGAAGAGCTCGAGCATAGTCTTTACTAACCCTTGCATATTATAGTTCATCACGAAGCCTTTGTAGCTTGGTGGCGGTGATTGAAGAATTTCATCAATGACACAATCATCCGGAAGATTAACTCCCAGTTGATTCAAGTGATTGTAATACCCGGACATTTTGAGTATGTGCTCACCGATGAACTATTCTCCTCCATCTTGCAGCTATAGAACTTATTGGAGACTTCATATCTCTCAATCCGGGCATTCTGTTGAAATATCAACTTCAACTCTGGAACATCTCATATGCTCCATGACGTTCAAAACGTCGTTGAAGACCCGGTTCTAAGCCGTAAAGCATGGCACATTGAACTATAGAGTAGTCATCAGCTCGCTTTGCGGACGTTCACAACTTCGGCTCGGCATCTGCAGCGAGCTGTCACCCAGCGGTGCTTCCGGGGCGTAACTTTTACGTGCAGCAATGAGGATTATCCTCGAGTTACGGACCCAGTCCGTGTAATTGCTACCATCATCTTTCAACTTTGCTTTCTCAAGGAACGCATTAAAATTCAACGGAACAACAAAGACGAGCCATCTATCTACAGAAACATAGACAAGCAAAATACTATCGGTACTAAGTTCATGATAAATTTAAGTTCAATTAATCATATTATTAAAGAACTCCCACTTAGCAGACATCTCTCTAGTTATCTAAGTGATCACGTGATCCAAATCAACTAAACCATAACCGATCATCACGTGAGATGGAGTAGTTTTCAATGGTGAACATCTTATGTTGATCATATCGCTATATGATTCACGTTCGACCTTTCGGTCTCCGTGTTCCGAGGCCATATCTGTATATGCTAGGCTCGTCAAGTATAACTGAGTATTCTGCGTGTGCAAAACTGGCTTGCACCCGTTGTAGATGGACGTAGAGCTTATCACACCCGATCATCACGTGGTGTCTCGCACGACGAACTTTGGCAGCAGTGCATACTCAGGAGAACACTACTTGATAATTTTAGTGAGAGATCATCTTATAATGCTACCGTCAATCAAAGCAAGATAAGATGCATAAAGGATAAACATCACATGCAATCAATATAAGTGATATGATATGGCCATCATCATCTTGTGCTTGTGATCTCCATCTCGAAGCAAATCATGATCACCATCGTCACCGGCGCGACACCTTGATCTCCATCGTAGCATCGTTGTCGTCTCGCCAACTATTGCTTCTCGACTATCGCTACCGCTTAGTGATAAAGTAAAGCAATTACATGGCGTTGCATTTCATACAATAAGCGACAACCATATGGCTCCGCCGATTGCCGATAACTCGGTTACAAAACATGATCATCTCATACAATAAAATATAGCATCACGTCTTGACCATATCACATCACAACATGCCCTGCAAAAACAAGTTAGGCGTCTTCTACTTTGTTGTTGCAAGTTTTACGTGGCTGCTACGGGCTGAGCAAGAACCGTTCTTACCTACGCATCAAAACCACAACGATACTTCGTCAAATAGACTCCGTTTAACCTTCTCAAGGACGGGCGTAGCCACACTCAGTTCAACTAAAGTGAGAGAGACAGACACCCGCCGGTCACCTTTAAGCAACGAGTGCTCACAGCGGTGAAACCAGTCTCGCGTAAGCGTCTGGCGTAATGTCGGTCCGGGCGCTTCATCTCACAATACCGCTGAACCAAAGTATGACATGCTGGTAGGTAGTATGACTTGTATCGCCCACAACTCACTTGTGTTCTACTCGTGCATATGACATCAACGCATAAAACCAGGCTCGATACCCTTTGTTGGGTAACGTAGTAATTTCAAAATTTTTCCACGATCACGCAAGACCATGGTGATGGCATAGCAACGAGAGGGGAGAGTGTCCGCCCACGCCCTCGTGAGACCGAAAGCGAAGCGTTATATTAACGCGGTTGATGTAGTCAGACGTCTTCACGATCCGACCGATCCAAGCACCGTTACTCGGCACCTCCGAGTTCTTGGCACACGTTCAGCTCGATGGCGATCCCCGGCTCCGATCCAGCAAAGCGTCGGGAAGGAGTTCCGTCAAGACGACGGCGTGGTGACGATCTTGATGTTCTATCGTCGCGAGGCTTCGCCTAAGCACCGCTACAATATGACCGAGGTGGAATATGGTGGAGGGGGCACCGACACGGCTAAGGAGCGATCACGAAGATCAACTTGTGTGTTCTAGGGTGCCCCCTGCCCCGTATATAAAGGAGCAAGGGGAGGGCGGCCAGCCCTTGGGCGCACTAGGGAGGGGGAGTCCTCCTCCTAGTAGGAGTAGGACTCCTTTCCTAGTCCTACTAGGAAGAGGGAAGGGAAGGAAAGAGAGGAGAGGGAGAGGAAGGGGGCTGCGCCTCCCTAGTCAATTCGGACTCCCCATGGAGGGGGGCGCACCACCTCCTGGTGCAGCCCTCTCTCTCCCTCTTGGCCCAATAAGGCCCATAACTTCCCGGGGTTCCGTAACCCCTCGGCACTCCGTTTTCTCCGAAACTTCGGAACCTTTCCGTGTCCGAATATAACCATCCAATATATCAATCTTTATGTCTCGACCATTTCGAGACTCCTCGTCATGTCCGTGATCACATCCGGACTCGAACTCCTTGGTACATCAAAATACATAAACTCATAATAACCGTCATTGAAACCTTAAGCGTGCGGACCCTACGGTTCGAGAACTATGTAGACATGACCTAGAACTATTCTCGGTTAATAACCAATAGCGGAACCTGGATGCTCATATTGGTTCCTACATATTCTACGAAGATCTTTATCGGTCAAACCGCATAACAACATACGTTGTTCCCTTTGTCATCGGTATGTTACTTTCCCGAGATTTGATCGTCGGTATCCAATACCTAGTTTAATCTCGTTACCGGAAAGTCTCTTTACTCGTTCCGTAATACATCATCTCACAACTAACTCTTTAGTTGCAATGCTTGCAAGGCTTTATGTGATGTGTATTACCGAGAAGGCCTAGAGATACCTCTCCGACAATCGGAGTGACAAAACCTAATCTCGAAATACGCCAACCCAACAAGTACCTTTGGAGACACCTGTAGTACTCCTTTATAATCACCCGATTACGTTGCGACGTTTGGTAGTACCCAAAGTGTTCCTCCGGTAAACGGGAGTTGCATAATCTCATAGTTACAGGAACATATATGGGTCATGAAGAAAGCATTTAACATACTAAACGATCAAGTGTTAAGCTAACGGAATGGGTCATGTCAATCAGATCATTCAACTAATGATGTGACCTTGTTAATCAAATAACAACTCTTTGTTCATGATTAGGAAACATAACCATCTTTGATTAACAAGCTAGTCAAGTAGAGGCATACTAGTGACATACTGTTTGTCTATATATTCACACATGTATTATGTTTCCGGTTAATACAATTCTAGCATGAATAATAAACATTTATCATGATATAAGGAAATAAATAATAACTTTATTATTGCCTCTAGGGCATATTTCCTTCAGTTTCCACTGGATCTTGTTAGTCATTAAAGTTGACAAAGCAACAGTTGAAGTACTCGACTCGCTACTTAAAGAAGATAAAGACTACACCATCGTGAAGGGGATAGTCAACAGGTAATTTCAATCATTATTAACTATATCTCAGCCTATTATTAGTTCGTCATTTCCTGATATGAACTATTTAATAACCCCTTTATTGATTTTCTTTGCCGGCGAGCAGGGCTTGGGCAAAGTTCATCAAGGTGACTCCAGGCAAATGGCCAAAGAAGTTGTTATGGCATCGACCAAAGGTAAGTAATTAAGTAGTACTAGCTAGCTAGCCATCTCTTTAATTCTTGTTTCAATACCATTAATTAATTATCATGCTTGATTAACCATTATCTGATTCAATTCCATTCTCGTAAAGGCCCTGAAGCAGGCGCCGGGGAATGATCTGTGTGCATACTACGTTTGCGAGAACATTCGCATGATGGCGTCCGAAAGAAGCAGATCTCAAAGACAGGACTGGGTACGTTGTCAGAACACTATTCACACCATATCGATATCTTGTAACACAACTAATACACATGCATATTGATCTCCTTCTTAACAGTTCAGAGAGGTGCGGGATAAGCTCCTACCCGAGGAGCGCATACTAGCACTTCAAGAGGAAATAGCCAGATTTTTGCTCGACCAGGTCATAGATCCCAAAGGAGAATACTATTACCCGCTACCGCCCCCATGAACCACTTGTCATTGTGCATGCTCCGAAGGCACCAAGGCAACATGTAGGAGAAATTGTATATGTATATACATGTGTATGTGTGAATAGTTAATGGTGTTGGCTGTGAGACATTTGATGATTATATATATATATATATATATATATATATATATATATATATATATATATATATATATATATATATATATATATATATATATATATATATATATATATATATATATATATATATATATATATGTTCTACGTACAAGAAAATCTATTTATATATATGCATAACGTGTACAATTTGTAGTATCGTGAAATACCAGCAAACAAAAAAAATTAAATTGAAAATAAAGCCAAATTGAAAACACAAAATTAAAGAAAAAATAAAAAAACACCCAAACATTTAGTACCGGTTGGTGTTACCAACCGGTACTAATGTCCTGCACGCACCTGGGCCTGTCTCGTTCCACGTGGTGGCCCTTTAGCGCGGGTTCGTGACGAACCGGTACTAAGGGGGGGGGGGCCTTTAGTCCCCACTCTTTAGTGCCGGTTTGCGAACCGGCACTAAATGGCGTCACGAACCGGCACTAAAGGCCGGTTCTGCACTAGTGGCTGCTGCCTCCGGGCGGCCTTCCTGGAACAGATAGCGTCGAGCTGCATCTGCTCGTGGCGGCACTCCTCGCTACAGAAGGGCGTGTCCCTCGTACATGAAGATTCTTTGTGCGCTCGGCGGCTTAGCGCAGAGCGCCGACGCGCCCGAAGACGGCATGCCGGGCTGTCCGAGCGGCTCGTCGTCGAAGAAGAAGGAGCAAGTTACAGAAGCCGCCATTATGGGTGTGTGGTGGCGACTTCCGGGCAAAGCTGAGCAGAGATTAGCTTGGTGGTACACTTGCTTGGTGGTGCGAGGAGAGGAAGGAAGAGGAGAGCGAGTGAGTTGTGTGATGAAAGGAGGGGAAGGCTCAGATATATATGGTGCTTGTGGACGGACGTCGAAACACAGCACTAAGAGCATCTCCAACAGGCGCCGAACGCGCCGCACGCAAAAAACTGCTTTGCCGCGCGCGCCGCACGCAAAAAACTGTTTGCCGCGCGCCCATCGCCTGGTTTGGGCGGCGCGCAACGCTGGCTCCAGCAGCCGTGCTAAAAAGCAGCGCGCGTGCCGCTCCAGCAGCGCGCGCACTCGCTGGGGCATTGCATATATGGCATTTTGAACACAAAATGAAGTTGAAACATTCAAAATGCAATAAACATGACATATAAAATTTCACATAAACAAGTTGATGAAGAAAAGTTCATGCCCACAAGTTCGAAATCATGCCCACAAGTTCATCCAACCAAGTTCAAAATGCAAATCAAGTTCAATACACAAATGAAATACACATCATTCCTCGTCCTCATCCTCATCTTCGGAAGACGATTCTTCTGCCTCCGAAGATGAATCTTCCTCCCTCTCCTCATCGCGCACCGCATCACGTGAAGCTCCGACGGTTCTTCAACGGCATTTTCATGGGAATTTGTGCGAGGAGGCACCTCGAAAGATATTCCGCCCATGGCGGCCGGAGGTGCACCCATGCCTCCCATGAGAGAAGCAAAACTCATGCCTCCCATGATGGCCATAGCGTCGGGGGGTTCTCCAAAGCCAGCCATGCCTCCCATTGCACCTAAACCGGCCACGGTACCTCCGAAGCCACCCATGCCACCCATGGCGCCGAGGCCACCACCACCCATGGCGCCGAGGCCACCTCCACCCATTGCGCTGAGGCCACCGCCACCCATTGCACGAACCATGGCTCTTTTTTGGATCAAGACTTCTTCACGGGCAAGATTGACATACTCCTTTTGCGCCGCATTGAGGTTAGATGTGTTCAAGAAGAACAAGTGCTTCTCCCATTCCAACAATCTAGTTCACTCCTCATTGCTCACCTTCCTCTCCTCCAAAGCCACCTTCCTCTCCTCGGCCGCCACCCTCCTCTCCTCGGCCACCAACCTCCTCTCCTCGGCCGCGGCATATTGGTTCCTTGCCATTTTCCTCACCTCGTTGGCTTCTTTTCTTGCCTTCACAATAGCTTCCATAGCATTTTTGAGCTCATCATCTCCTTTCCTCTTCTTCTTTTAGGTTTTGTCTTTCTTGCACCCATCCAGTCGCTTTGTCTTTGAGTATGAAACCGAGTTGTGTGTGGGGCTTCTCTTGCCGTTATCACTTGATGCATCATCCTCCTCCTCATCATCATCCAACTTAATTGTTCGCTTGCGTTTGTTGCTCAAATGCAAATCATCCAAATCTTCACGCTTCTTCCATTTCTCATCATCCTTCAACACGTTACAGCAATGGGGCAAGGTAAAGACCCTTCCTTTCTTGATCTTCCCCTTCTTGGTTGTCCTCTCCTCTTCTTTAAACAAGTTTTGTGCAATGTTGTACTACATGAAAACAAAGCAAGTTAGCACCAACAACAAGTATGATGAACATGTATGAAATGCCACTTACTCTATCGTCCTCATTTGTGCCACTTGGGTTCAACTTGTCAACCGCCTTTTGACAGGCCGCCCACCTTTGACAATCCGAGTTGATTGTCGACCATCGGGACCGAAGTGATCGCTCGGAGCGGTCAATTCCACTCAAGTTGTGAACATCAAAGTGTTCTTTCATCCACCCCCAATAAGCATCTCTACTTTGATCACCTCCAACGGATGGATCCCTCGACACTTGCAACCAAGTATTGCATAGTAAGATGGCATCGACGTTGGTGTAATTGCCCGCTCTTCCTTTTGGTGCGTCGACAATGCCCTCACCCTCCTCGTCCACCTCGAACTCATGGTCTTCGAAATGCATGTCATTGGTTTGAGACCAATGCGAATTGTTGGAGCCAACACCCATCGTTGACATGTATGCATCATCATTGAGACTACAAAGTTTTTTGAACAATGCAAATAAGCTATCTATATGTGAATGCATTGAAAAAATAACAAAAAAATGAAAAGTTGGAATTTTTTACCTTGGGGGCATTTTGTCGAACATGTTGTGCGCGTCGACCGCCGGCTCAACGAGTGAGCTCGCCGGCGCTTCGGTAGGCGCCGCGCCCGTCGCACGCCCTGCAAGCTTCTTCCTCCTCGCCTCCGAGGTGCCGAAGCCGTCCGCCGCCTTGTTTTTCTTCGCCGATGTCTTGCCCTTCTTTGGCCGCGCCGCATTGGGGAGCTTTGGGGCGGCGGCTCGGGCCGGGCGCGGCGCCGACGCCGCCCGCCGAGGTCATCCAGGGCGGCATGAAGAGGTTGGCACTGAGGCCGATGGTCGGAGGAGCTCCGCGAGGCGAGGCCAACGCCACCCGGCTAGGGTTTGCGATGGCGGCGGTGGAGGGTCTCGGCTATAGGATGGGGTGAGCGGGTGGTGCGCAGCGTCGTCCATGGGTGCGATTCGCGGCGCCGGCCTTGTGGGTGTAGGAGGCGGAGAAGAGAGAGTGCAGTGCGAGCGCTCGAGTGTGCCGTGCACGGAAGCCCATGTCCGCACTACTGATACACTATTCCAGCGAGCAGAATCCTGAGTCAGATCTTAGCTGTGTTGACCAATCGTCCAATATTTATTCATTTCTTCGCTTCTTTTTTTCCCACCATCCCGTTGATCTTCTTCAGTAGGAATACCTTTGTCAACATGTCACATCGGGTTATTCGAGGGATTAGTAAAATGATTTTGGGCTTCCAGTTTTGTGGTTTCGCAACTGGTTAGCTCCATGGATCTCCCCTCTCGTACTAATATAAAGTAGACTGAACCATTCTACTGGAAAACAGGGGCGTAGTGTTAGAATCAGTTGTATAGGGATAGGATTTTCATTTGAACTGTAATCTATTTCTATCCCTTCTTCTTTTATTTCTCCTGTAAACAATGAGATCGATCTCTCCATCTCTCGGACGATCTCATCTTCCTTGTAAGCCACGGCAAAACCTCCAATATATACAAATGCGGCCTAGACGAAGGGTTCTGCACTTCCTCATTATCTTTCATGGTAACAGCGCCTCTTCTTTTAAGATCGGAACGAGATCGCATCTAGCTACTTACCGGCGACCAAGCCATGTCGACCACAACCTCCGCTGCCCCGATGTCTAGCACCACGGGAGCACTCATAACCGCCTCGTCCTCCACCTTCGCCCCATCCTCCACCTCCAACAACTCTTTTCTAGGATCGCCACCCCAAGAGAAGCTCACGCGGGGAAATTTCCTACTCTGGAAGGCCATCATTTTTCCTCAGATCAAGGGCGCGCAGATGGAGCACCATCTCGACGCGACGAGTCCGGCACCGCCGGCCACCCTCACCATCACCAAGGACGGCAAGGAAGAACAAGTTGTAAACTTTGCACGCTCCCTATGGTTCGCACAGCAGCAACAACTCCAAGGCTACTTGATGGGCTCCCTCTCCCGCGACATCCTTGCACAGGTCGCCACCCTCCAGACGCGGACACAAGTATGGAGTGCCATCCACGCCATGTTCGCTGCCCAGAGTCAAGCTCAAGCGATCAATACTCACAACGAGCTGACCAACCTGCAAAAAGGTAATATGACTATGGCTGAATATCTTGAAAAGATCAAAAGCCTCACTGATGAGGTTGCCTGCACCGCCGCTGCGCTCTCTGACCCGGAGATCGTGTCCAAGATCCTTGCTGGGCTGGACATGGAATACAATCCGGTTGCCTCGGCTTTGGCTGCTCGAGCTGAACCCATCACCGTCCAGGAGCTCTACAGCCAGCTTCTTAGCTTCGATGCCCGTCTCAGCCTCCTCCACGGCACCAACATCCGGCAGTCTTCTGCCAACTCTGTCTCTCGTGGTGGCGCGCCGTGGCGCGCGTCACCGAGCAGCCATGCCACTGGCGTGGCGCGGCGCCAACCAGCAAGGCGATGGCAGCTACAGCAACTACAACAACTCCAACTCCAGCGGCGGCAGTAGCTACAACAACAGAACAGGGGGAGGCGACTTCAACAACAACAACAGCCGCCGCCCCTCGTCCTCCCATTCGCGCCCTCGCTGCCAAATCTGCAAGAAGGCGGGCCACGAAGTCATGGACTGCTGGCACCTCTTTGATGAAGATTTTGTCCCTGATTCTCATCTCGTTGCGGCGGCCATGCTTGAGCAAGGAGGAGAAGGAGTTTGGTACGTCGACTCCGGCGCAACGGACCACGTCACAAGCGAACTAGAGCAACTTGCTCTCCGTGAAAAATACCTCGGCAACGACCAAATTCACACCGCAAGCAGTGGAGGTATGGAGATTACACACATTGGTCAAGCTTTTATTAATTCACCCTCTCTCAAATCGTGATATTGTCTTAAAAGATGTCCTTCATGTTCCGCAAGCCGACAAAAACCTTGCATCTATGTCTCGTTTAGCCACTGATAATAATGTCTTATTTGAAACTCACCCTCGTTACTTTTTTATAAAGGATCGGGCAACGAGGGACTCCTCCATCACGGTAGATGCATTGGAGGTCTCTACCCCATCACATCCGGAGCACTTAGTCGCAAGCGTCGTCGAGTCTACTCCGTTATCAAGCCCTCCTTGGCAAGGTGGCATCAACGATTAGGACATCCGTCATCGATCATTGTCAAGCAAGTAGTTAATAAAGGCAATCTCTTATTGTCATATAGCCAAGTTAGTGAGTCTGTGTGTGAAGCTTGTCAATGTGCTAAGAGTCATCAACTCCCTTATCCTAAGTCAACTAGTGTGTCTCATGCTCCTTTAGAGCTTATTTTCAGTGATGTATGGGGTCATGCCAGAGATTCTTTTGGTAGAAAGAAATATTATGTCAGTTTCATCGATGACTACAACAAGTTTACTTGGATTTATTTGCTTAAGTACAAATCTAAAGTTTTCCCTGTTTTCCAAGAGTTCCAAAATCTTGTTGAAAGACATCTTGGTAGAGAAATCTTAACAGTCCAAAGTGACTCAGGGGAGAGTATGAGAAACTAAATTCTTTCTTTCTTAGCATAGGCATTGAGCATCATGTCTCCTATCCTCATGCTCACCAACAAAACAGCTCCGCTGAGCGGAAACATCGCCACATTGTTGAAGTTGGTCTTTCTCTTCTTGCTCATGTCTCTGTGCCTCTGAAGTATTGGGATGAAGCATTCATCACTGCCACCTATCTTATCAATCGTCTCCCTAGTAAGGTCATTGGCAACACTACTCCATTGGAGCGATTATATCAAAAGAAACCTGACTACAACTCTCTTCGTATTTTTGGGTGCGCTTGCTATCCCAATCTACGTCCATATAACCGTCACAAACTCGAGCTTCGCTCCACCCAATGTGTCTTTCTTGGCTATAGCAATCTCCACAAAGGGTACAAGTGCTTAGAAATTGCCACTGGATGAATTTATATTTCCAGAGATGTTGTTTTTGATGAAACGCTTTCTCGTTTGCCAAACTTCATCCAAACGCGGGGGCTCTTCTTCGTGCTGAAATAGCACTCCTTCCAGATTATGAGGGTGAATTACATAAAACTGATCATGTGCAAAATTCCATGCAAAATTGTGGTTCTAATGATATATGTGCAGATTTGGGTCATCATTTTATGCATTCAGATGTGGACAATGCAGGCACACGTTCTGAGGCTGATTTACCTGGCAGTGGCGCGCGATCGGGTGCAGATTCTCGCGCCAGTCCTGCTGTCCCCATCGGCGCCCGATCCGAGGCGGAGTCAACTATGCATGCACCCAGTCGCGTGCGGGCGGAACCACCCAGCCCGGTCGCATAGGTGGCCGACAGCCCACCAGTCCAGGAGCGGGCCGAAGTGCGTCGCCATGCGCGGTGGACCCAGTCAGCCCAGGCGCAGGGTGGGGGGGGGAGAGCGCGTTGTCGCGTCGTGCCGGCCCGCGGATCGAGCTGATCGAGCCAGCCGCCGACCGTGCTGATAGGAGCGCACCTGCGGCGTCAGGGGGATCCTCCTCGGATCGGGAGCCTGGATCGACTGTGCCTCTGTCTTCCTCGGATCAGGAGCTGGGATCCTCTGCGCCAACTCACACATAATCTTCTTCTCAGCCAGGATCTTCTGCGCCCACAGCATCATCTCTTCACCAACCTCTTCGCCGACACACTAGATCGCAGTCACGCATTGTCAAAGGGAAAGAGTATACTGACGGTACTATAAGGTATGACAGAGTCAAGCGTGCTTTTCTTAGCAGTGTTGGTGAACCAACTCATTTGCATGATGCTCTTGCTCATAAGGATTGGAAAAAGGCTATGGATAATTAGTATGATGCACTTATAAAAAATAATACTTGGCATTTATTACCACCAAAGAAAGGTAGTAATGTTATAGACTGCAAATGGGTATACAAAATAAAGAGAAAATCAGATGGAAGTATAGACAGATACAAAGCTAGGCTGGTTGCAAAGGGTTTCAAACAGAGGTTTGGTATTGACTATGAGGATACGTTTAGCCCTATTGTTAAGTCAGCTACTATTCGATTGTACTGTCTATTGCTATTTCCAGAGGATGGAGCTTACGCCAGCTAGATGTTCAGAACGCGTTTCTTCATGGTGTTCTTGAGGAAGAAGTGTTCATGCGGCAGCCACCAGGATATGAGGATCGCACACCACATTATGTCTGTAAGTTGGGTAAAGCTTTGTATGGTTTGAAACAGGCCCTGAGAGCTTGGTACTCAAGGTTGAGCATGCAGTTACAACAACTTGGGTTTACACCTTCTAAAGCAGGCACTTCCTTGTTCTTTTACAATAAAGACAGTATCACCATATTTGTTCTTGTTTATGTTGATGATATAGTTGTTGCTAGTTCAAGTTTAGGTGCTACCACTTGTTTGCTTAAGGATCTAAAGATGGAGTTTGCTCTCAAGGACTTGGGTAATCTTCATTATGTTCTTGGCATAGAGGTCAAACAAGTGAAGGATGGTATACTTCTCAAACAGGAAAAATATACCACTGACATACTCAGGAGAGTAGGATTGGAAAATTGTAAACCTATGAGTATGCCAATGTCAACCTCACAACAACTTACAATTGAAAGTGGAGAAACACTTGGACGAGAAGATGCAACCAATTACAAAAGTGTTGTAGGTGCTTTACAGTATTTGACTCTTACACGTCCTGATATTTCCTATTCTGTGAACAAGGTATGTCAATATTTGCATGCACCTAGGACAACTCATTGGACTGCAGTCAAGAGAATTTTGAGGTATCTTAAATATTCAGAAGGACTTGGAATTCAAATTACCAAGTCTTTGTCTATGCTTGTCACTGCATATTTTTGATGCAGACTGGGCAGGATGTGCTGATGATAGAAGACCCACATGTGGTTTTGCTGTGTTTCTGGGTACAAATCTTGTGTCATGGAGTGCAAGAAAACAGGCCACTGTTTCAAGATCCAGTATAGAAGCTGAATATAAGGCTCTAGCAAATGCTACTGCTGAGGTAATGTGGATACAAACATTACTCTATGAACTTGGAATTAAGGCTCCTCAAGCTGCAAGGTTATGGTGTGATAATATTGGTGCAACCTACCTCTCAGCTAATCCTGTTTTTCATGCACGCACAAAACATATCGAAGTTGACTTTCACTTTGTTAGAGAAAGGGTAGCTAGAAAGCTACTTGATATTCGGTTCATACCAACTGGTGATCAACTTGCTGATGGCTTCACAAAACCTCTTACTGCGAGAAGGTTGAATGATTTTAAGTACACTCTTAACCTTGGTGTCGGTGTCAAAACCGGCGGATCTCGGGTAGGGGGTCCCGAACTGTGCGTCTAGGCGGATGGTAACAGGAGACAAGGGACACGATGTTTTTACCCAGGTTCGGGCCCTCTCGATGGAGGTAATACCCTACTCCTGCTTGATTAATATTGATGATATGGGTAGTACAAGAGTAGATCTACCACGAGATCAAGGAGGCTAAACCCTAGAAGCTAGCCTATGGTATGATTGTTGTTCGTCCTACGGACTAAAACCCTCCGGTTTATATAGACACCGGATAGGTTAGGGTTACACAGAGTCGGTTATAATGGTAGGAGATCTACATATCCGTATCGCCAAGCTTGCCTTCCACGCCAAGGAAAGTCCCATCCGGACACGGGAGGAAGTCTTCAATCTTGTATCTTCATAGTCCAGGAGTCCGGCCAACGGTGATAGTTCGGCTATCCGGACACCCCCTAATCCGGGACTCCCTCAGTAACCCCCGAACCAGGCTTCAATGACGATGAGTCCGGCGCGTTGATTGTCTTCGGCATTGCGAGGCGGGTTCTTCTCCAAATTCCATATACTTGTCGAATAGTGTCCAGCTTCTGATAAATGATGCGCTCCTTGGCTTCTACGCCCAATAATGGCCACTTCAACGTGTTTGAATGAATGCGAAAAGCCAGGGTATTTTTACAATTACCCCCCTAGCTGCGCAAATGAGCTGCCTATAAAAGGGGCGAGGTTCTAGATCTGAGTCACACCATCCCCCTTTGCGAGCTTTCATCGGAGCGCCTCTGACCAAAGCCCATTCCATCATGGACAGTCGACGCGGCTCCTCCTCTCGCGCTCCCAGCCCCCAGCCTGGAAATTGGGAGAGATGCTCAGTCCCGCATAGCGAGCTAGTTATACTCCAAGCCAAGGGATTTCTTCCCCCGGCCTTCATGGTTCCGGTTCGAGCCGGACTTGCCACCTACAAGGGCGGAAAGCAAGCGGAGAGTGTCCCCGATCCCTCTAAAGGAGAGCGGGTATGCTTCATCTCTTATCTAGTAAGAGGACTCGGATTTCCAATCCATCCGTTTCTCCGGGGGCTCTTGGAGTTCTACGGCCTCCAGTTGCACCACCTTACTCCTGCCTCCATCTTGCACATCGCGGGCCTCGTGGCCCTCTGCGAACTGTTCTTGGGCGTCGAGGCTCATTTCGGCTGTGGAAGAGATTATTCGCCTAGTACCCCGCTCTATAAGGGGTCAATATATCAAGTTGGCGAGCCGAGCTATGGCGATCGCCGGACCGGATACCTATCCGAACCCCGAAGAAGGCGTCCAAGACTGGCCTTCAAATGGTTTTACATGGAGGACGCCCGCCACGGATCCTGTTCGGATCGACCTTTCGGAGTTCAGCAATGCTCCTCTGAAGAAGCGCCTAAGCTGGCGCCCTCGGAGCCCCCGGAGGGAAAATGACCGGGATGTCCTCTATTTGATGAGCCGAATAAGGTTTCTGGCTCATGTCGGATTGACCATGATTGGAGTCATGGCAATCTGCATTATGAGGGAGTGCAGCCGCCCAATATAGGGGCCACCCATGTGGGACTTCAACGGGAGGACGATGCCACCCGCCATGGCCGCAAAGGGCGGGATCGGTCACCGAACTGGTGAAGATCTTGTGCGCCATGTATAAAGGGGAGGAGGAGGATTTCTCGCGTCAATCCATCAAGGATTTTCTTCAATAATCCTCGAAGCTGGGTAAGCAAACATCTTTGTGACCTGTCCGATCCATGTTCCCGTGGTTAAATATCTCATTTCATGGTTTTGCGCAGAACTGCGCCGACTATGGAGAAGATACACAGCCCGCCCCCACAACCCGAGGATCCCGAACGGTCCTCGATCCGACCTCCAAGAGGATCCGGATATAAAGGTGGAGTTGATCGACGGGTATTCCACCAACTTAGCATCGATAATGCTTTGTTGCCATCATGGCCGATTACCGGAATGCTTCCGCCTCACAGTAATCGAGACCGCGGTCCCAATATTACGATAATGACCCATCCGTGCTTATTTCTTGATCACCAGATACCAATGGTGCTTCGCAGGGGTACCTTCGAGGCAGGAAGCGAGCCGCGGCAGCTGGCCAACAAAGGCAAGACGGCCTCAAGAGGCTAAAAAGGAGTGCGGTCCGGATCGAAACTCCGCCGCAACGGTATGGCGTGTCACCATGTTTCTAGGATTGATTCCTAGAAGGCGTACTAACGCTGACGCTCTTTTCAGAAAAGAGCGCCGCCGACCGAGTCCGGAGAGGTTGCCAATCGAACCTCCGCCAGCCAGGCTCCAAAGCCGGGTCCAGAAGCGGAGGCGAACACGAGGCGTACGTCGGATGCTCCTCCGACAGAGGATGCCGACAGATTGTCCGCCACCAACTCCGAGGTGGAGCGCCTTGAATCACAAGGCGCCGCCGGACAGTTCTTCGTGACGCGTGTTTCTCCCAAGAGGCCTTGAATGCCTTCAATTCGGGAGATGCGCACCTCCGTTCCGCTCAAGATGGTCTAGCCAGAGCCACGGAGCAGTATGTAAAGGACATACGGGTAAGGAAATTTGTGATTATATATGCCAAGAGCCCCGAGACTTAAAATAGTTAGAATAACTGATTTAAGGATCATTTGTTATGCAGGATCTTACAGAAAAGAGTACCCGACTGTCCCAGGAGCTTGAAGAGTGCAAGGCCCAACTTGAGGCCGCACTAGCCGCTACAGGGGGAGCCACAGAGACCCCTTCTGGTAATATACGCTTCAAAAGATAAATAGTTTATGAAGTGCGGCGGGTGTGTAAATCTGACAAAAACATTGCAGATGGCGCCGGACTGGATCCGGACAAGCAACAGCTCTTGCGCCAGCTAAAGGCCGGCGAGAGCGTGCTTACGAGGGTGCGGCAGGAGAAAAATAACCTCCAAGATGCCAACACCAAGCTGGGTGAGGAACTAAAAGATGTTCGTGCTCAGCTTGTCCGACCAGAAGGAGAATCGGCGGCTTCGTCGCGGCATTTTCATAAGTGCTTGAGCGAACTTTGAAAGAGTTCGCGAGGAAGGCGACTAACATAAACATGTATGTAGGTTTGCTCACAGGTCGCCCCGAGGAGGAGATGCCCAGTTCTTTGGGTGATCTTCTTCCCGAATTGCGCCACCGCACGAATGAGTCCGGCAGTGATGAAAAGCATCGGCCAGCCTTGTGGCTATCTATCTCCTGCCCGGAGGCATTGGGGAGCTGGCAGAGCGCTTCAAGGAGCACGGCGGCGCTCCGACTATGGAAGATATCGCCTGCCGTCAAGGCGCCAGGAGGCTCGGGCCATGGTAAAGACGCTGACACGGTTGTTGACCCAAACCACATGGCCGAGGTCGGACTTGTGGGGCCCGATGGGATGGAGATTCCTGTAAGTTAGTGTACGCCAAGTAGAATTGGCCGCCAAGTATTCCCAGCAAGATTGTAAATTAGATAGCCTATTAGATGGCATTGAGGAGGAATACAATGAGTCGAGTTGACTATGTAAAAATATGACATGAAAAATGTCTTCTAGCCGGATTGTAGATCGCTTGTCATAGCGGACCTTTTTCGCTCGACCTCGGGACCCAATAGTCCGGAGTGTGTTCGAATACCTTCGTGGTTATATAAGAACCGGGTATGCATGGAGACAAGGCGAGGGGTCATTATTGCTGTATCGCATAAGTGCCCAACTAGTTATGTTATATTACATGGGTAGTAAGAAACATCTTCCGGGAGAATAGTTCCGTTAAGGGTTCCCTTCGCTGGGATGCATGCCCTAAAGTGCATGTCAAAGCTGCTATGAAAGCAGTAAAATCATCTGGGGCCAGATGGGTAAATAGTAAAAAAATCATCTTTCAGTTCACCGACCGAATATTCCCTTAAGAACGCTAGCTTTCGGCTTCACCCATCCGAGGTACACATCCGCTGACCGGCAAGAATAATCGAGAGGTGCTCCTTTACCACCTAGCCGAACAATCGGGAACGAGGGGTAAGCATGTGAGCCAGCAACCCAGCTTGGCCAAAACTTAAGTCATATCGATGCATATAATGGTGAATAAAAGGTACATGCGGAAGTTTAACGCATGTGTTGGGCATGAGGCCAGTATAAATAAGCTTCATTATAGAAGCCCCTCAGTATAATGAGCGCGGACATCGCGTCAAGTATGTCTTGAAAAAGCGCAAACGAGCCTCTAGAGGCTTCAAGAAGAAGGAGGAGGAAGGAGAGAAATAAAAGATAACAAAAATAGAAAATGTGGACGGAGGAAGGAGACGAACTTGGAGTCCGGCGCTTAGGCGAGAATCTTCGTGAGACGGGCTGCGCTCCATGGGTTCGCTCGAGTCGGTTATCCGATGCGTTTGCAGACGGTACGCTCCGCCGGTCAGACCTGGTCGATGATGAAGGGACCTTCCCATTTGGGCTTGAGTTTGTCCTTTTTCTTGTCCGCGGACATAGAACTAGTTCGCCAACGTTATAAGCCTTGGCCCGCATTTCCTCGCTTTGATATCTTCGAGCCTGCTGTTGATAGAATGCGGAACGAGCTTTTGCCACGTCGCGCTCCTCCTCCAATGCGCCCAAACTGTCCCGCCAATCGAGCTCGGCTTTTTTCTTCATACATGCGCACACGAGGTGAGTCATGTATTATGTCGCAGGCAAGACTGCCTCGCGCCGCACACCATAAAGAATGGTGTGAATCCGTAGTACGATTGGCGTGGTCCGCAGCCCCAGTACGGAGTCGAGCTCCTCAACCCAAAGGCGTGTTAGATTCCTTGAGGGACCGCACTAGTCTGGGTTTAATGCCGCCATGATTAGACCATTTGCTTGTTCGACTTGGCCATTGGTTTGAGGGTGATAGATCGAGGCGTAATCGAGCTTGATGCCCATGTTTTGCACCATAATTTGACCTCATCGGCCGTGAAGTTGGTGCCGTTATCGATGATGATCTTGTGGGGACACCATAACGGTGCACTACCCCCGATATGAAGTCTATCACCGGTCCGGATTCGCCGCTTTAATGTGCTTGGCCTCTATCCATTTGGTGAATTTATCCACCATGACCAATAGGTATTTTTGCTTGTGGGTTCCTCCCTTAAGGGGTCCAACCATGTCAAGCCCCCAGACTGCAAACGGCCAGGTGATGGGTGTAGTTTTGAGGGCGGTGGGTGGCATGTGGCTTTGGTTAGCAAAAAGCTGGCAACCGACGCATCGTTGGACTAAATCCTGCACATCTACCCGGGCTGTCGGCCAATAAAATCCTATACGGAAGGCCTTGCCTACAAGGGCCCGGGCTGCAGCGTGGTGCCCACCGAGTCCGGCATGAATTTCATCCAGGAGATTTCGCCCTTCCTCTTCGGAGATACACCTTTGAAGAACTCCTGTAGTGCTTTTCTTATAAAGCTCTCCCTCATGGACTTTGTAGGCTTTAGATCGCCGTACTATGCAGCGAGCCTCATTTTGGTCTTCGGGGAGTTCCTGCCTAGTTAGGTAGGCTAGGAATGGTTCCGTCCACGGGGCGATAACCGCCATTATTTCGTGAGCGGAGGGTGTTATCTCGGGGGCAGAGCCTCCGGTTGTGTCAGAGTGTTCAGCGTCAGGCAGTGCGGTTGGGTCCGGATTGTTGTTGCCGGACTCCGATTCCCATAGTACGGATGGCTTGAACAGCCGTTCCAAAAAGATATTGGGTGGGACGGCATCGCGTTTTGCACCGATGCGTGCCAATATATCCGCCGCCTGGTTGTTATCCCGGGCTATATGATGAAATTCGAGCCCTTCGAACCGTGCTGACATTTTTAGGACCGCATTGCGGTATGCTGCCATTTTCGGATCTTTGGCATCAAAGTCTCCGTTTATTTAAGATATTGCGAGGTTCGAATCCCCGCGCACCTCTAGGCGTTGAATGCCCATGGAGACTGCCATCCGGAGGCCGTGCAGAAGGGCCTCGTATTCGGCTGCATTGTTGGAGTCCGTATACATTATCTGAAGGACGTATTGGACTGTGTCCCCGGTTGGGGATGTCAGGACGACGCCAGCCCCCAGGCCGGCCAACATTTTGGAGCCGTCAAAGTGCATGATCCAATTGGAGTATGCGCCGTACTCTTTAGGGAGTTCGGCTTCAGTCCATTCGGCCACGAAGTCGGCCAAAACCTGCGACTTAATAGCTCGTCGTGGCTTATAAGTTATGTCGAATGGAAGGAGCTCTATGGCCCATTTAGCAATCCGGCCCGTCGCGTCGCATGTTATTTATAATGTCGTTAAGAGGTACTTCGAGGCTACCGTTATCGAGCACTCTTGAAAGTAGTGTCGCAGCCCGGATGCCATGAACACCGCAGATGCTATCTTTTGATAGTGTGGGTACCGGACTTGCATGGAGTTAGGACAGTGGACACATAGTAAACCGGTTTTGAAGAGGGAACCGTGTCCGTCCGTTTTCGCTCGACAACGAGCACCGCTACCGACAACTTGATGTGTTGCGCGATATATAATAGCATTGGTTCGCCCACATTGGGCGCGCCAGACCGGATTTGTTGCCAAAATGGCCTTTATTTCTTCGAGTCCGGCCGTGGCGGCATCCGCCCACTCAAGTGTTGCACCGGAGGAGGCGGTAAAGGGGAACGCTTTTCTCCCAACGGGAAATAAAGCGGCTTAGAGCCGCCACGCATCCCATCAATTTTGTATTTGTTTGAGGTCTTTTGAATATCCAATTGTGACAGAGCTCGGATCTTGGCTGGGTTTGTTTCAATTCCTCTACCGGACACAATGAAGCCCTGGAGCTTTCCGCTGGAACCCCGAAGACGCATTATTACGGATTAAGCTTGATGTCATATTTTCGAAGATTGTCGAATGTGAGCCTCAAGTCGCCTACTAGAGTTTCGACATGCTTGGTTTTGACGACCACGCCATCTACATATGCTTCCACCGTTTTGCCGATCTGGTTTGCCGACATGTCTCGAATCATGCGCCGATATGTTGCGCCGGTGTTTTGAGCCCAAAGGGCATTGTGTTGAAGCGAACGGGCCGTATGGAGTGATGAATGTTGTTGCAGCTTGGTCTGGCTCCGCCATCTTGATTTGGTGGTAGCCGAGTACGCGTCGAGGAAGCACAATGAGTCGTGGTCCTGCAGTAGCATCAATAATATGATCAATTCGAGGAGGGGAAGGGATCCTTGGGCAAGCCTTATTAAGGTCTTTAAAATCAACACATAGGCGCCTGGATTTATCCTTCTTGGTACCATCACCAGGTTTGCTAGCCAGTCCGGATGTTTTATATCTCGATGAATCGGCTTCCCAAAGTTTGGCTAGCTCCTCTCCCATGGCCTGTCTCTTGGGTTCGGAAAAGCGCCAAGAGCCTGTTTGGTGGCTTGAATCCTTTTAGGATATTTAGGCTATGCTCGGCCACCGACATGGGATTCCTGGCATGTCCAAGGGTGCCAGAAAGATGTCCCAGCTTTTCTTGTAGAAATTCTCGTAGTGCGGCGTCTACATCAGGGTTTAATTGTGCCCCAATGGAGGTCGTCTTTGCAGGGTCAGTTGGGTGGACTTGGATCTTTTATCAAGTATCACATCGTCCCTGTTCACCGTGGAGCGCATCGCGGTGAGTTCCTCGACCGCTAGGGCTTCGGATAGTGCCTCGAGGGCTAGTGCGGCTGTCTTGTTTTTGGCGCGGAGTGCCATGTTCGGATCACTAGCGAGAGTGATGATTCCGTTAGGTCCGGGCATTTTAAGCTTCATGTACCCGTAATGGGGTATAGCTTGAAAAATTGTGAATGCCTCTTGTCCTAATAAAGCATGATATCTGCTGTTGAACGGGGCCACTTGAAATGTGACCTCCTCGGACCTGTAATTGTCCGGCGAGCTGAACACTACGTCCAGTGTGATTCTTCCTATGCAGCATGCTTCCCGGCTAGGGATTATTCCTCTAAAGGTTGTGCTGCTTCGCTCAATGCGGTTCCTGTCTATTTCCATTTTTCGGAGGGTTTCCTCATAGATGAGGTTTAGTCCGCTGCCGCCGTCCATGATTACCTTAGTAAGGCGAAAGCCGTCCACTATCGGACTGAGGACCAATGCGGCTGGTGCTCGGGCTGTTCGGAATTTAGGTTCGTCACTGGCATTAAAGGTAATAGCCGTGTCACTCCATGGATTTATTGTTGCTACTTGGTAGACTTCGGCAAGGTTGCGGAGTGTTCGTTTTGCATGTTATTTGATGCGAAAGTCTCAAAGACTATTAACACCGTCACCGGTGTTGCTGGGCTGGGATTCGAAGCTAGAAGCTCGCCACTTTTGGCCACCTGCCGTAGTATCCAACATGCTTGAAGGCTATGAGTTGGAGTGGCGCCTCGTGCTATGAATTTTGCAGGTCCGCTTAGCCAACCCTCCAAGACGGTTCCATACCCTTTAGGGGTTTTGGTTTTTGGTATTTAACCTGTGTACTTGATAATGATGCACCCTTTTATTTCGGACTAGGGATGTATTGGGGCGGATTATCCCAAAATTTACTTTCGGTTTTCCAGCGCTCTCCATCGCACAAGACTTTTGTACTATGGTCACCAAGTCAGCAAAGCGTGTAATTTATGACGACTTATGGCGTTTAGGATTCCCTTGTCCGTGCAATTATTGCAGAAAATTGGGATTGCGTCCTCCTCTCGGCAATCCTTTATCCTGTTCATAACCGGGAGGAATCGCCCAAGAATGATGTCTTTGTTTCAGCGGGCTCTTGCCGAATCCGAGAGAGATCGCTAATGTTTGGGTGGGCGAGTGGAACTAGATCCGAACCCCGCCCAATTTAGGACTCGGGGCCGAAGTTTCCAACTCGGAAGTTTGGATTTTGAGTGTTATCCAATGAGTCCAACCCGCCACCGACTTTAAGTTCGTGGCTTGATCGACATCCGCCCTCTGCGGGAATCCGCATGGAAGGATCGAATCCGGACGTAGCTAGTTCTTAAGATAGAGAAGAATCGCCGCATTGCTCCTCTATCACAGCAACATGATGGGTAGCTTGGGAGAGTTGATCTCTCAGATCGGTTTTAGGCCCGATCCGTCGTAGTCTGTGGCGACTCCCAGGGCGGCGATGCGATCCAAGAGCTCATTTACGGAGGAGAGCTCGATCGGATCTAACTGTTCGGCAAGTTCCGAATTAACATGGAGATTGGTTTTGATGACTCGAGAGGTCATCGTCGGCGCGGTGGCCGGACTGGCGGTCATAAGAAAACCACCTAGCCGAAGAGTCTGGCCAGCGGCAAAGGCTCCTTTGGCGATAGTATCGTCTTTGAAGACGAGATGAGGCATCCTACCTGATGGCGACGACACAGAGGAACTCTCAATGAAAGCACCAATGTCGCTGTCAAAACCGCGGATCTCGGGTAGGGGTCCCGAACTGTGCGCCTAGGCGGATGGTAATAGGAGACAAGGGACACGATGTTTTTACCTGTGTTGGGCCCTCTCGATGGAGGTAATACCCTACCCTGCTTGATTAATATTGATGATATGGGTAGTACAAGAGTAGATCTACCACGAGATCAAGGAGGCTAAACCCTAGAAGCTAGCATATGGTATGATTGTTGTTCGTCCTACGGACTAAAACCCTCCGGTTTATATAGACACCGGATAGGTTAGGGTTACACAGAGTCGGTTACAATGGTAGGAGATCTACATATCCGTATCTCCAAACTTGCCTTCCACGCCAAGGAAAGTCCAATCCGGACACGGGACGAAGTCTTCAATCTTGTATCTTCATAGTCCAGGAGTCCGGCCAACGGTGATAGTTCGGCTATCCGGACACCCCCTAATCCGGGACTCCCTCACTTGGCAAAATGCATACGGATTAGATTGAGAGGGAATGTTAGAATCAGTTGTATAGGGATAGGATTCCCATTTGAATTGTAATCTGTTTCTATCCCTTCTTCTGTTATTTCTCCTGTAAACGATGAGATCGATCTCTCCTTCTCTCGGACGATCTCATCTTCCTTGTAAGCCACGACAAACCTCCAATATATACAAACATGGCCCAGATGAAGGAGGGGGGAGTGTTGACGTATAATGTGCTGCCTAGTCTCTTCCATCAGATCGGTCTTTAGGTTGCATTGGCTAGAGCATGCACTTCTACATGGTATCAGAGCTAGGGCCAAGAGGTCTTGAGTTCAAGATCCGGCTGGCGCAATTAAATTGCAGCCCACTTTCGGTCCACGTTTAGGCCTGAGGGAGCCACACGTGAGGGGGGGGGGGAGTGTTGACGTATAATGTGCTACCTAGTCTCTCCTATCAGATTGATCTTTTGGTTGCATTGGCTAGAACATGCACTTCTACACGCAGTAGGTGCGGCTGCCTGATTTGACAGACGATCCTACTACTCGGCTTGAGACCATGAGGAGCCTGCAAACTGCGATGGGAAGCTTAGTTTATTCTAAAGAAACAAGCACACTTGTGATCTGTGAGGCCTACCCATCGTTCTCCGTATATTTTTGTAGTCTTCGTCGACTAGGATGATGTATTATCGCATGCACTGTGTCGTTGATGGTGTGTGCCTCTCTTAAGCGTGCCATGCAATTTGGTGGGATAAAGCGTGTTCTAAAGAATTGATGGATGATTCCATCAAAATATCTAACGTGGCAGGAAGATAGGTGCGGAGTACCCAGTGGTGACTAGAACTGAACAACAGCAATCAACAGATGGGCGATCAAGCTGCACTGTTGCTTCTAACATGAGATATTTTGCATACTCTCTTTGTTAAAAGCATAAGATATTTTGGACCTACCAACAGTCCAACAACACGTAAGTTTGCATGGCATCTTCCAACATGAGATATTTTGCATATACTCTTGGGTTAGAAGCATGAGAAATATAAAGTAAATTTAGCATTGGGTTATGCATCTGTCATTTGGGATTTAACTAAATTATCGACCATAGAAGAGAAAAAATTGAAAAATTAGAGCTATGAGAAAAAGCAAAAAATGATGTTTGGATGTAGATATGGGGCTCAAGGAATTAAAGTAAGGTTCAATGCCAAATGAGCCAGAGCTACAGTACAAGTTTTGTTGTCTGGATTGCGAGTAAACTCACAATTTGAATTGGAGCCAAGTTAATTTGGTTGCCTGTTTTGGAATCCCAAAATTTGAGGCGTATAAGACTCACCGGAGTGGGATAAGGAGGTTATCATGACCGAAGTTGAGGATACAATGGTGGTCAAAGTCGAGGCGGACGGTTGGCATCTCCTCTGATGAGGTGTGAATTCTTATCGCATCGGCTTCCAAGAAAGATCGAAACGATCTAAGCACCTCTGTGTCAGTGTCCAAGAAGGATTGCCCCGATCTAAGCGCCTTTGTGTCGATAACCATCCCATTAATCTTCTACAGTACACATATACATGTCACATCTGATTATTCGAGGCATTCCGGCTTCAAGCTTACACAACTGGTTAGCTCCGTGGATCTCTGCTCTCATATACTAATATAAACTAACCTGAACCGGACCATGGAGACACAGGGGAGCAGTAGGTACGGCTGCCTGATTTGACGACAATCCTATTTACTCGGCTTGAAACCATGAAGGGCCTAAAAATTGCTATGAGAAGCCCAGTTTACTTGAAAGAAATGATCACACTTGTGATGTGTGAGGCCTGCCCAGTGTTCTCCTCATATGTTGTAGTCTTTGTCTACGATGATGTATCACATCCAGTGTGTCTTTGATGGCGTGTTCCTCTTTTCAATGTGCCATGCAACTTGGCGGTAAAGTGTGTGATAAAGCAATTGATGCATGCGTCCATCAAAATATCTAACGTTGTCAGAAGATAGGTGGGGAGTACCGAGTGATGACTAGTGAACAACACCAACTCAATAGATAGATGATCAAATTGCATTGTTGCTTCTAACATGGGCTATTTTGCATATACTCTTAGTAAGAAATATTAGATATTTGTGTATACGCTCAGTTAGAAACTTGAGAAATTTTCTATTGTTTCTACTAATTAAGGTCATTGAGAGGGAATGCAACATCTTGGTCCACGAAGCGGTTGTGCTTGCCAAAAGGGGAGAGTAGTACCTCATGGATTTTGACATCCTAGATGACCTGAGTGAAGGAAATATGCCATAAAGGCAATAATAAAGTTGTTATTTTATATTTCCTTATTCATGATAAATGTTTATTATTCATGCTAGAATTGTATTGATCGGAAACCTTAATACATGCGTGAATACATAGACAAACATTGTGTGCCTATTGAGCCTCTACTTGACTAGCTCGTTGATCAAAGATGGTTAAGGTTTTCTAACCATAGACATGAGTTGTCATTTGATAACGGGATCACATAATTAGGAGAATGATGAGATGGACATGACCCATCCGTTAGCTTAGCATATTGATCGTTCAGTTTTATTGCTATTGCTTTCTTCATGTCAAATACATATTCCTTCGACTAAGAGATTATGCAACTCCCGGATACTGGAGGAATGCCTTGTGTGCTATCAAACGTCACAACGTAACTGGGTGATTATAAATATGCTCTACAGGTATCTCCGAAGGCGTTTGTTGGGTTGGCATTGATCGAGATTAGGATTTGTCACTTTGAGTATCGGAGGGGTATCTTTGGGCCTTGCAAGCAATGTGACTAATGATATAGTTGAGGGATGATGTATTACGAAACATGTAAAGAGACTTGCCGGTAAAGAGATTGAACTAGGTACGAAGATACCGACGATCGAATCTCGGCCAAGTAACATACGGATGACAAAGGGAATAACGTATGTTGTCATTATGGTTCGATCAAAAAAGAGCTTTATAGAATATGTAGGAGCCAATATGAGCATCCAGGTTCCCCTTTTGGTGATTGACCGGAGAGGTGTCTCGATCATGTCTACATAGTTCTCAAACCCGTAGGGTCTGCACGCTTAATGTTCGATGACGATTTAGTATTATATGAGTTATCTGCTTCGGTGACCGAATGTTGTTCAGAGTCCCCGATGAGATCACGAACATGACGAGGAGTCTCGAAACGGTCGAGAGGTAAAGATTGATATATAGGACGATAGTATTCGGACACCGAAAGTGTTCCGGAGGGTACTGGGTACATATTGGGTCACCGGAAGGGGTTCCGGGCACCCCCCGGCAAAGATACGGGCCTAAGGGGCCAAGAGGGGAAATACAGCAGCCAACAGGGGCTGTTGCGCCCCCCATATGGGACAGGAGAAAGGAAAGAGGGGAAGAGAGAAGGAAGGGGAGGGATTCGACCTCCCCCTTCCTTCCCTCCTCCCTCCTCTTTCCTTCCCCCTCCGGTGAAAAAGGAAGGGGGGGGGGGGCGAATTGGGGAGGAACCCCAAGTAGGATTCGGCCTACTTGGGGCACCACCCTTGGCTGCTCCCGCTCCCTCCCACCTATATATATGAGGGGGGGGGAGGCACCTAGAACTCACAACAACATCTGTTAGCCGTGTGTGGAGCCCCCCTCCACAGATTGTACCCTCGGTCATATTCTCGTGGTGCTTAGGCAAAGCTCTGCGCAGATCACTTCACCATCACCGTCATCACGCCGTTGTGCTAACGGAACTCATCTACTTCCTTGAAACTTTGCTAGATCAAGAGTTCGAGGGACGTCATCGAGCTGAACATGTGCAGAACTCGGAGATGCCGTACATTCGGTACTTGATCCGTCGGAACGAGAAGAAGTTCGACTACATCAACTGTGTTGTTAAATGCTTCCGCTTTCGGTCTACGAGGGTACGTAGACACACTCTCCCCCTCTCGTTGCTATGCATCTCCTAGATAGATCTTGCGTGAGCATAGAATTTTTTTTGTAATTGCATGCTACGTTTCCCAGCAGTGGCATCCGAGCCAGGTCTATGCGTAGATGATATGCACGAGTAGAGCATAAAGAGTTGTGGGCGGTGATCGTCATACTGCTTACCACCAATGTTTTATTTTCATTCGGCGGTATTGTTGGATGAAGCGGCCCGGACCAACCTTACATGACCACGTTCATGAGACCGGTCCACTAACAGACATGCAACTAGTTGTGCATAAAGATGGCTGGCGGGTGTCTGATTCTCCAACTTTAGTTGAATCGAATTTGACTGCGGACGTTCCTTGTTGAAGGTTAAAACATCAAACTTGATAAATCACGTAGCAGCCACGTAAAACTTGCAACAACAAAGTAGAGGACGTCTAACTTGTTTTTGCAGGGCATTGTTATGATGTGACTATATTTTGCGTACCTCTTTGTTAAAAACATAAGATATTTTGGCTTTGGATCTGCCAACAGCACGTTAGTTTGCATGGCTTCTAACATGAGATATTTTTACATGTACTCTTGGGTTAGAAGCATGAGATATTTGTGAGTAGCTTAACATGAGATAGTTTAATTGCATATACTCTTTGTTAGAAACATCAGAAGCATAAAGTAAATTTGGTTTTGGGTTACACATCTGGCGCCTGGGATTTAACTAAATTATTGATAATAGAAGGCAAAATATGAAAAAATTAGATCTAAAAATAACCAGAATTTAAGTTTGGGTGGGCTCGAGGAATTGAACTGAGGTTCAATACCAAATGAGCAAGGATATTGAAATGGGCTACAACTCAAGTTTTGTGTCTACATGGCGAGTAAACTTGCAATTTGAATCGGAGCCAAATTAATTTTCAAATGTTGTTTGGTTGACTTGTTTTGAAATCCCAAATTTTGAAGCATGAGACTCACCAGTGTGGGATAAAGAGGTGGTCTCTACCGTAGTTCAGGATGTGTGGTTTGAAATTTGAGGAGCAAGGTTGGCATCTCCTCCTACGAGGGGTGAATTTTCATCGCGTCCGTTTCCAAGAAAAATAATCATGACCTAAGCACCTCCGTGTCGGCGCGTCCGCTTCCAAGAAATATAGTCATGACCTAAGCACCTCCATTTCGGCATCCTAGAAGGATTGCTCCGATCTAAGCCCCTTTGTGTCGATGACAATCCCGTTGATCTTTGATGACCCACAAGTATAGGGGATCTATCGTAGTCCTTTCGATAAGTAAGAGTGTCGAACCCAACGAGGAGCAGAAGGAAATGATAAGCGGTTTTCAGCAAGGTATTCTCTGCAAGGACTAAAATAAGTTGTAACAGATAGTTTTGTGATAAGATAATTTGTAACGAGCAACAAGTAACAAAAGTAATAAAGTGCAGCAAGGTGGCCCAATCCTTTTTGTAGCAAAGGACAAGCCAAGACAAACTCTTATAATAAGAAAAGTTCTCCCGAGGACACATGGTAATATCGTCAAGCTAGTTTTCATCACGTTCATCTGATTCGCGTTCGGTACTTTGATAATTTGATATGTGGGTGGACCGGTGCTTGGTGCTGTTCTTACTTGAACAAGCATCCCACTTATGATTAACCTCTATTGCAAGCATCCGCAACTACAACAAAAGTATTAAGGTAAACCTAACCATAGCATGAAACATATGGATCCAAATCAGCCCTTACGAAGCAACGATAAACTAGGGTTTAAGCTTCGTCACTCTAGCAACCCATCATCTACTTATTACTTCCCAATGCCTTCCTCTAGGCCCAAATAATGGTGAAGTGTTATGTAGTCGACGTTCACATAACACCACTAGAGGTTAGACAACATACATTTCATCAAAATATCGAACGAATACCAAATTCACATGATTACTAATAGCAAGACTTCTCCCATGTCCTCAGGAACAAACGTAACTACTCACAAAGCATATTCATGTTCATAATCATAGGGGTATTAATATGCTTATAGGATCTGAACATATGATCTTCCACCAAATAAACCAACTAGCATCAACTACAAGGAGTAATCAACACTACTAGCAACCTACTAGTACCAATCCCGGACTTGGAGACAAGAATTGGATACAAGAGATGAACTAGGGTTTTGAGAGGAGATGGTGCTGGTGAAGATGTTGTGTGAGATTGCCTTCTCCCGATGAGAGGAGCGTTGGTGATGATGATGGTGATGATTTCCCCCTCCCAGAGGGAAGTGTCCCCGGCAGAACAGCTCTGCCGGAGCCCTAGATTGGTTCCGCCAAGGTTCCGCCTCATGGCGGCGGAGTTTCGTCCCGAAAGGTTGCTTCTGATTTTTTTCTCGACGAAAGACCTCATATAGCAGAAGAAGGGCATCGGAGGACCACCAGGGGCCCACGAGGTAGGGGGCACGCCCTAGGAAGGGGGGGGGGGCTGTTGGGGAACGTAGTAATTTCAAAAAAATTCCTACGCACACGCAAGGATCATGGTGATGCATAGCAATGAGAGGGGAGAGTATTGTCCACGCACTGTGAGACCATAAGCGGAAGCGTTATGACAACGCGGTTGATGTAGTCGACGCCTTCACGATCCGACCGATCCAAGTACCGAACGTACGGCACCTCCGAATTCAGCACACGTTCAGCTCGATGACGATCCCCGGACTGCGATCCAGCAAAGTGTTGGGGATGAGTTCCGTCAGCACAACGGCGTGGTGAAGATGATGATGTTCTATCGGCGCAGGGCTTCGCCTAAACTCTGCGACGATATGACCGAGGTGGAATATGGTGGAGGGGGGCACCGCACACGGCTAAAGAACGATCACGTAGATCAACTTGTGTCTTCTAGGGTGCCCCCCTGCCCCCGTATATAAAGGAGGGAGGGGGGAGGTGCGGCCGGCCCCCAAGGGGTGCGCCTGGAGGAGTCCTACTCCCACCCGGAGTAGGACTCCCCCCTCTTGCCTTGTTGGAGAAGGAAAGGGGGGAGGGGAAAGAGGAAAGGGGGGCGCTGCCCCCCCTTCCTTGTCCTATTGGGACTAGGGGGGGAGGGGGCGCGCGTCCTGCCCTAGCCGGCCCTCCTCTTCTCCCTCATGGCCCACTAAGGCCCATTATCCCCCGGGAGGGTTCTGGTAACCCCCCGGTGCTCCGGTAAAATCCCGATTTCACCCGGAACCATTCCGATATCCAAATATAGGCTTCCAATATATTAATCTTTATGTCTCGACCATTTCGAGACTCCTCGTCATGTCCGTGATCACATCCGGACTCAACAATCTTCGTACATCAAAACTTATAAACTCATAATAAAACTGTCATCGTAACGTTAAGCGTGCGGACCCTACGGGTTTGAGAACTATGTAGACATGACCTAGAACTATTCTCGGTCAATAACCAATAGCGGAACCTGGATTCTCATATTGGCTCCTACATATTCTACGAAGATCTTTATCGGTCAAACCGCATAACAACATACGTTGTTCCCTTTGTCATCGGTATGTTACTTGCCCGAGATTCGATCGTCGATATCCAATACCTAGTTCAATCTCGTTACTCGCAAGTCTCTTTACTCGTTACGTAATTCATCATTCCTTAACTAACTCATTAGCTACATTGCTTGCAAGGCTTATATTGATGTGCATTACCGAGAGGGCCCAGAGATACCTCTCCGACAATCGGAGTGACAAAACCTAATCTCGAAATACGCCAACCTAACATGTACCTTTGGAGACACCTGTAGTACTCCTTTATAATCACCCGATTCGTTGTGACGTTTGGTAGCACCCAAAGTGTTCCTCCGCAAACGGGAGTTGCATAATCTCATAGTTACAGGAACATGTATAAGTCATGAAAAAAGCAATAGCAATATACTAAACGATCAAGTGCTAGGCTAATGGAATGGGTCATGTCAATCACATCATTCTCCTAATGATGTGATCCCATTAATCAAATAACAACACATGTCTATGGTTAGGAAACATAACCATCTTTGATTAATGAGCTAGTCAAGTAGAGGCATACTAGTGACTATATGTTTGTCTATGTATTCACACATGTATCATGTTTCCGGTTAATACAATTGTAGCATGAATAATAAACATTTATCATGATATGAGGAAATAAATAATAACTTTATTATTGCCTCTAGGGCATATTTCCTTGGCCTCCCACTTGCACTAGAGTCAATAATCTAGATTACACAAGAATGATTCTAACACCCATGGAGTCTTGGTGCTGATCATGTTTTGCTTGTGGAAGAGGCTTAGTCAACGGGTCTGCAACATTCAGATCCATATGTATCTTGCAAATCTCTATGTCTCCCACCTGGACTTGGTCCCGGATGGAATTGAAGCGTCTCTTGATGTGCTTGGTCCTCTTGTGAAATCTGGATTCCTTCGCCAAGGCAATTGCACCAGTATTGTCACAGAAGATCTTCATTGGTCCCGATGCACTAGGTATGACACCTAGATCGGAAATGAACTCTTTCATCCAGACTCCTTCATTTATTGCTTCCGAAGCAGCTATGTACTCCGCTTCACATGTAGATCCCGCCACGACGCTTTGTTTAGAACTGCACCAACTTACAACTCCACCATTTAATAAAAATACGTATCCGGTTTGCGATTTAGAATCGTCCGGATCAGTGTCAAAGCTTGCATCGACGTAACCATTTACGACTAGCTCTTTGTCACCTCCATATACGAGAAACATATCCTTAGTCCTTTTCGTGTATTTCAGGATGTTCTTGACCGCTGTCCGATGATCCACCTGGATTACTTTGGTACCTTCCTGCCAAGCTTATTGCTAAGCATACGTCAGTCTGGTACACAACATTGCATACATGATAGAGCCTATGGCTGAAGCATAGGAACATCTTTCATTTCTCTCTATCTTCTGCTGTGGTGGGGCATTGAGTTTGACTCAATTTCACACCTTGTAATACTGGTAAGAATCCTTTCTTTGCTCGATCCATTTTGAACTTTTTCAAAACTTTATCAAGGTATGTGCTTTGTGAAAGTCCAATCAAGCCGCCTTGACCTATCTCTATAGATCTTGATGCCCAATATGTAAGCAGCTTCACCGAGGTCTTTCATTGAAAAACTTTTATTCAAGTATCCTTTTATGCTATCCAGAAATTCTATATCATTTCCAATCAACAATATGTCGTCCACATATCATATCGAAATGCTACTGAGCTCCCACTCACTTTCTTGTAAATACAAGCTTCTCCAAAAGTCTCAGATAAAACCATATGCTTTGATCACACTATCAAAGCGCTTATTCCAACTCCGAGAGGCTTGCACTGCACCATAAATTGATCGCTGGAGCTTGCACACTTTGTTAGCACCTTTTGGATCAACAAAACCTTCTAGTTGCATCATATACAACTCTTCTTCTAGAAATCCATTCAAGAATGCAGTTTTGACATCCATTTGCCAAATTTCATAATCATAAAATGCAGCAATTGCTAACATGATTCGGACAGACTTAAGCATCGCCACGGTGAGAAAGTCTCATACCCCTTGAACTTGTCGAAAACCTTTCGCAACAAGTCGAGCTTTATAGATGCTACATTACCATCGTCGGCCTTCTTCTTAAAGATCCATTTATTCTCAATGGCTTGCCGATCATCGGGCAAGTCAACCAAAGTCCATACTTTGTTCTCATACATGGATCCCATCTCAGATTTCATGGCTTCCAGCCATTTTGCGAATCTGGGCTCACCATCGCTTCTTCATAGTTTGTAGGTTCGCCATGGTCAAGTAACATGACTTCCAGAATAGGATTACCGTACCACTCTGAAGTTTCATGATCAATATCATTAGCTTCCTCACTAATTGGTGTAGTTGTCACAGGAACCGGTTCTTGTGATGAACTATTTTCCAATAAGGGAGCAGATACAGTTATCTCATCAAGTTCTACTTTCCTCCCTGAGGGAGTCCTGGATTAGGGGGTGTCCGGATAGCCGGACTATCATCATCAGCCGAACTATCATTTGCCGGACTATCATCATCGACCGGACTCCAAGACTATGAAGATACAAGATTGAAGACTTCTCCCCGTGTCCGGATGGGACTTTCCTTGGCGTGGAAGGCAAGCTTGGCGATACGGATATGTAGATCTCCTACCATTGTAACCGACTCTATGTAAACCTAGCCCTCTCCGGTGTCTATATAAACCGGATGGCTCTAGTCCGTAGGACAGAACATCAACAACCCTTACAATCATACCATAGGCTAGCTTCTAGGGTTTAGCCTCCTTGATCTCGTGGTAGATCTACTCTTGTAAACATCCACAATATCAATATCAATCGAAGCAGGACGAGGGTTTTACCTCCATCAAGAGGGCCCAACACGGGTAAAACATCGTGTCCCTTGTCTCTGGTACCATCCGCCTAGATGCACATTCGGGACCCCTACCCGAGATCCGCCGGTTTTGACACCGACATTGGTGCTTTCATTGAGAGTTCCTCGTGTCGCCACCGATAGGCTTGATGGCCTCTTCAATCAACAATGACGCGGTCCCGGTGTGACTTTTCTCCCGGACAGATCTTCAGATTTGGCGGCTTCGATCGCGGGCCAACTCACTTGGCCATCCGAGCAGATCGAAGCTACGCCCGGCCGTCAGTCAGGTTTGAAGCCTAAACTTCACGGCCGATATCCGCGGGACTTGATCTTCGACGGATCGAGCCACAACCGAAGCGTGCCGCGGCTGTCACGATGGGCATGACCTAACTCGCCACGGACAGCACCTTGAGGTCAGACATGAATCCGCTCCGACTCATAGTCCGGAGCCGATCGCCGGATCGAGGACGGATGGCTGGACACCGCCCGGGAGCTGCAACTTCTACGGCGATGGAGCGAACACTTGCCTTGTCCGCATAAATCTCATGACTCGAGGTGCCGACTTCGCGGACTCAACCTCCTGCGCCCTACGGTCGAATCCGATTGGGCGCAGATCATGGAATTCACCGCTGCGGACATCTTTTCAAGACTCGCCTTGGCGATATCATAAAGTCATCAAGCATCTCTCGTTATCCGAGAGGCCTGGCCGAACGACGGCCAGGATGGTTGGGACGCGACGACGAAGAAATTCAGAGCCCACCCACCACCCACTTCGTAGCCACCGCCGGCGATTTAACCGACGTGTTCGACCACGACCAAGACATCGACGGTATGGATGACGATGCCGAGACTACCAAGAACCGGTGCCTACAGACACCGAAGACCACTTCGTCATACGACATATACATGGTGGACACCCCAAAGGGAAGCGATAACGAGGAACAACGGGACGCGACAGAGGATAATCCCGCCGATAAAGAACCAAAACGGCGACGTAGACGCCGCCCTAAGTCCCGCCTCGATCATAGCAGCCTTCCTAACGACCCAGCGATAGAGCTGGGCAAACCAGCGGACGACGAACAGGACAAGCCGGATAATCAACCCCTTCACGGAGCAATCAACAGTCCGGACACAACACTGGAGCATAAGAACATACACAAAAAACTCGCCGCCATCGCAAGAAGTTTGAAGAAGGCTAAACGGAAGCTCAAAACAGCGTAAGACACGCCGTAATGAAGTGGAGCAAAGTATTCAAAATTGCGCATAAATATGGCAATGGCCATCAAACTAAGAGCTACCCAAGCGCAAGTTGCTGCCAGAATTTGACGAGGAAGCCATAGAGCCTTCACAACAAAAATAAAGAGGCCGCTGGCGGATAGACGGCCGATGACAGCCCAAAGCGACAAGCGGGCTGCGCACAAGCAATTATAATCCACGGGAAAACGGACGGCCCAACTAGGTCCATCTACGGGCCAAAAAGAGGACCCTGTGAAGTAACACAACAAGACAAGTGTTCGGAGACAGCGGCACACCCAAATATGGGCGCCGCACACCCGCTTATGTTTTACCGATGAGGTCTTTGGATCATGAATTTCAGCAGGTTCAAACCCATAAACATAGAGGCATACGACGGCACAACAGACCCGGAGTCCGGATAGAAGACTACATACTACACATACACATGGCTAGAGGAGATGATCAACGCCATAAAATACCTACCCTCAAGCTCAAAGGGCCAGCTCGGCATTGGCTCAAAAGCCTCCCGTAAAAACTCTTGTTGGAAGTTGGGAAGAGCTTGAGGACGCGTTAGAGCAAATTTTCAAGGGACTTATGTCCGCCCTCCGGACGCAGACGATCTGAGTCATATAACCCAACAGCCCGGAGAGTCAGCAAGAATTTGGAACAGGTTCCTTACCAAAAGAACCAAATAGTCGATCGTCCGGACGCAGAAGCCCTAGCAGCTTTTAAACACAACGTCTGAGACGAATGGCTCGCCAGACACCTCGCCAAGAGAAGCCAAGAACAATGGCCGCTTAACAAGCCTCATTACGCTTTTGCGCTAGAGAAGACATGGCTGGCAAGATGCAGACAAGCGACCCGAGTACATCCGAGATCGAGATGGAACGGAAGTCACGGCGCAGGAAAGACCAGCGCCGGAATAAAGAAAAAAGCCCAAAGGGCACGGCGGTCAACGCCGGATTCAAAAGCTCGAGGCCAAACAATAAAACACGGCCCCTTAAGGAGAACAGAGACGAGCTATCAAATTTAAACAAATTTTTTAGATCGGATATGTCAAATCCACAGATACCCGCAGGCTCGCAAACCATACCAACCGAAATTGTTGGGTTTTTAAGCAGTCCGGCAGACTCAACGCCGGACACAAGGGGCTCGACGCGCCAAGCGAGGACGATGACGAACCCCACCAGCAGAGCACCGGAAGTCAAAAGACTTTCCCACAAGAAGTCAAAACAGTAAACTAGCTTCACGTGATAGTATGGAAAACCAACACGGCACTCGCTAAGACAAGTGTCGACGGTCCACCTCTCTGGAACACCGAGATTGATATCAAAACCAATCGCTTTCGACCATCCGGATTAGTCCGAAGTATCCGGAACGCAGGATAGACCGCCCGATATTGATCCCATAAATGACGGACTGCATTTCACGCAGGTTTTGATGGACGGCGGCAAGTGACTTAAACCTGCTACATCCGGACACAATCCGCAAGTTGGGATAGACCATACTGCAACCGCATAGCCGCACTTCCTTCAAAGGAGTGGTGCCAGTGCCCTTACGCCAGTGCACAGTTTCATTATTACTAGAAGTTGTGTTAGGGTCACCGACAACTTCCGACGAAAAAGCTAACCTTTGATGTTGCCCCATTTAAAAGTAGCTATCAAGCATCATGGGACGGAAGCTTTCGTCCGCTTCAATGCAATACCACATTACGCTGCCTCTTACGCTTAAAATGCCCGGTCCACGTGGCATCATTTCATTAAAAGGTCGCTCGAGACCCGGACACGGCCGGACGAGTCCGTAATAAATAAGCTAGGGGCTACCTAGCCGCACATCCCTTCACAAGGGTTTGCCCATATAAGCCATAATGAGCTAGCATAGGCTCAGCTTTCTTAATCTATATTTCAATTTTTTATGCACTTTCTCGCACGATTTCTTTTCCAACCAATTCCTCTCTTTTTACAGATGAACAACGTGCACACCCGTCCAGGATACGGTACAACGGAGACACATGCGCAGACGTGCAGTAGGGACCCGTTGCAAGGACTCTTTTCAGACTAAGACCCTACGTAAACCTTTCTTACTGTCTCTTGTTGCTATAATCCCCTGGTTTATCATTATAACCAGAGTGGAGACTGGCGTTTTGGCATCGGCCGCCTGTAAGAACCTGCCTGCACTGGACACAAGGGGCTTAGGGCTTTGTTTTGCCCGCTATTATAAAGACCGAACACCTTCGAGAGTGTTCGGCGCCTCGAAGTTAGGCCTTATATGCATCAGATCCGAATCATGTCTTTGGTCAAATGTTGGGTTTGCCCGGCTCCTGTTTTGCTGCCTTACGTTCCCAGATCATCGGCTAACGCTGCTCCAGGAGAACTATCGCGATTGTGCCCCGTTCGCCGGGCGAGCACCTCAAGAGAGAAAGCCGAAACTGACCGTCATGATACAGAGAGACTGGTCAACCACTCGATCGACCATGGAATGTTTAGGATTCCTCCGCTTTGACGAAGGGCCGTTTCCGCCAGCACATACGCGCTTCAATTCGGAGAGCGCGGTGCCCCCTGGGGCTATGTCGTAGCCCCACCCTCAACTCCATGGCTAAGTGAAAGTGATAAAGCATTATAGTCCGTTGCCTCGCTTGCTACGCTACCACCTCCTTTACAGGACCGAGACGTTGGATTAAGTGTGAAAACGCGCTATTTTTTATGAACACCCCGCACCTTGTGCGTGGGGGCTGAAGCCGACGATCGCCATCTTTCGGGTTATACACACGTATACATGAACGGCCGATAGGAGATATTCTATTACTTGAACGCACAAGTATAAAAGGCGCTTACATCATAAATATCATTTTACATCATATAAACGCTCATTCAAACGTAAGATTTTTAAGCATCGCGACTCTATTACACGAGCACCACGCAGCACTTCGCCAAAATAGTGCTCGGCGGGTAACCGTTATCATCCGAACCCGGGTCGCAACAGCGGTGGCATCCATCTCGTCCAATGTGTCTTCACACGGCGAGCGCCATCCGCGCACCTCTATGCAGGCCGACCGCTTCATCGCTTTGATATGCGGCACCGCCCCAAGAAATTGTTGCAATAAACCAAAGTAACTCTTTGGTGGGGCCTATCCGCTGGATATGGGTCACTATATCCGCTATAGCAAGCCCGACAGCCTATTTAGCTCAGCCCACTCGCCAAACGGTCGGACAGCGGAAGTGAACGCCCGGACTATGGAATTGAGACCAAAACAGCTCTTCCGTCTTGTGATCCTTCCGCTTCGAATGCACAACGGCATCCGCCAGACTCGCTGCTAAGTCCATATAAGGGTCCTCTCGAACCCCACAGCTTGGCCCAATTGAGCATATTTTGATCCAAACCTTGGCGCAGCATAAAAGGCTTACCTACTACAATTTCTCCGCCCGGCGCGGTTTCTTCCTTTATAGCCCGCATTGCAGAGCGGGCATCCTTGGCTTTGGCGGTGACCTTCCGCAGGTCTTCTTGCTCGCTAGGCGCTCCTTCCCAAGAGCCTCATTGCGGTCGGTAGCATCTTTTAACTTCCGGCCATTTCGCCATCTCTTCCTGCTCCAAGAAGCAGTGCGCCCTTTCGCCGCTTAACTCCTCGCCGCCCTCGAGGCCGCCGCCAGATTACTCCTTCCGCCTGCTCCTTGGCTCGAGCAAGTTCGCCCAAGGCTCTCCACGGCAGCGCACTATCGTGATTTCACGACATGTTGTAAGGAGATGGCTTCGCCCCTTACCAAGTGACCGCGCAGTAACACTTACCTTGCGACTCATCAAGTCGCTTTGCTGACCAGCGTGATGTCCAGATCCGCAACATCGAGTTGCCGCCTAGTTCAGCAACTCCATCAGTCCGGCTGGCCTCGGACGACCCGCCACCTGCATCGGCACGACGGAATTTAAACTCTGCGATTTTGATCCTCAAGACGCCGTCGATTTCGACAACCTACCGAGTCTCGTGGGCTACTATCTATACAGGCGATTCTATATGCAAACTGTTAAAAGGTGTGTCATTTTACGTATTTCAAACCCCGCCAACAAACTCCCCGACGGCATCATGCAAATTCGCCTTCGGCGGGACGAAATCCTTTCAATCACCATGCTTATCAATGCGTGGTGATCTTCCGAGATAGACGCCTTCTCAAGCAGATCCTTCACCAGACACCGCTTGGCGCCGAACTATCCGGCTTTGCCAAACCGGGGCTCCCTCCGTGGCGACACTTCAGCTCGTCCGCCCTATCCGACGGCGCCCGGACGGAGCGTCTCTCTCTCTATCATCTTGGACGAAGGTCCCTCAAGACGAGCTCATTTATGAAGGATGGAGATCCGAACTACAAGGTAAAACTTTAGTTATCCTTAGAAGCACAAATAGGGATGTCCCTTATTATAAAACTCCTTTCTTTCTACTTACGGCTCGTTGGAGGGCTGACTCATTAAGGGAGGCTGTGCGCCGGGCCTCCCTGACGCAGGACCTCTGGCGAAGATTTCTTCCCCGCTTAGGGGCTTTTGCCCCGGTCCTCTGAGGTAGTCCTCTTCTCCCTTGGAGGGAGGGATTCTCGATCCCCTCTTTCAAGAGCCTCCTTAGGCGAGGCAAGAGCTTTCTGCTTCCCCTTCGCTTCCTCCTCCAAGGCGCAACTCAACATCCGGACCAAGACGGATCCGCGCGGTCTCGGGGAGGGGGGCCGGACATCGATCAATTTTGCTTCCGCTATCCACTCCTGTTTAGAAGGAAGTTGGTCATAAAGCGAATCATCGAAAGGCAAACAAACGGTATGTCCGGACTCGGAACTACTTACTTGAGTATCCGGGCGATTGTAGCTTAGGCCAGCATACTCGGTCAATTCCGGACGCACCTCTTGCGATCCGAAGAATAATTTGTACATCTCCAAGGGTGTCATACCCATGAAGTGTTGAAGAATCCGTGGGCCCTCCGGATTGAACTCCCATAGCCGGAGAGGGTGGCGTTTGCAGGGCAGGAGACGCCTAATCAGCATAACCTGCATCACCACCACCATATCGATCTCCCTCGTCTGGAGATCCCAACCGCCTCGCAAGTAGGGGCACGCCCTTTGACGGCCCCCGTTGAGCTCCTTGGTTGACCCACGACATCAACCGTCGTGGAGGTCCCGGCGGAATAAGGGCGGCGGCGTTTGTCCGGCCCCTGAACGGTAATATAGAACCACTCTTGCTGCCACGGGCCGAGCTCCTCTTGAAGGAGCCACCGGGCCACGGGCATCAGCCCTCCTACTTATGGCCGCCCGCCACACTCCACTTGACACCCCCCGATCATCTTCGGCGCCACATTGAAGGTCTTCAGCCACAGGCCGAAGTGAGGGGTGACGCGAGGAAGGCTTCGCAGATGACAATAAATGCGGAGATATGGAGGATGGACTCCGGAGCCAAATCGTGGAATTCCAACCCATAGTAAAACATGAACCCTCTCACAAAAGGATCCATCGGGAAGCCTAAACCCCGACGGAGGTGGGATACGAAGACGACATACTCGCCGGGCTCGGGGGTGGGGATGGCCTGCCCTTCGGCAGCAACCTGTAAATCTCATAAGCCGTGTACTTGGCCTCCCGCAGCTTTAGCACGTCCTCCTCCGTGACGGAGGAGGGCATCCACCGCCCCGAAGGTCGGAACCGACATCGTTGAAAGTCCAAGCGCCAACTGGAGCTCTAGGTGCCGGAACTTGGAGCGGGAGAGGATTCGATGGAGGATTGAAGAAAAGAAACGAGCCTTGGTCCCGTTATAAAGAGGGAGAATACCAAGAGCCGCCTCCGGACCGCTTGGGACTCGCCGATAGAGGGGCGGGCGAACGGGCGCGTTGGGTTACCCACGTCCGTATTGATGAGAATCCGGATTAAGGGAAACACGATCCGCTCGACAAGACGTGTTATGGAAACCGCCCGCTAAATGCGCTGAGGTGGTAAAGTAAAAACAATTCGAGTAATGGCTTGGCAGTGGTGTGACGTCATGCCACAAAAAACGCCAAGAGATTGAACTTGTGTATATATTATTATTCTCTACGATGGAATGTGGAATTTATTTTGCGAGCCGACACTATCCCTGGTGTTCACAATCTTCTATCATTCGGAGGAGGAACCCGCCTTGCAATGCCAAGCAATATACGCGCCGGACTTATCGTCATTGAAGCCTGGTTCAGGGGCTGCTGAGGGAGTCCTGGATTAGGGGGTGTCCGGATAGCCGGACTATCATCATCAGCCGAACTATCATCTGCCGGACTATCATCATCGACCGGACTCCAAGACTATGAAGATACAAGATTGAATACTTCTCCCCGTGTCCGGATGGGACTTTCCTTGGCGTGGAAGGCAAGCTTGGCGATACGGATATGTGGATCTCCTACCATTGTAACCGACTCTATGTAACCCTAGCCCTCTCCGGTGTCTATATAAACCGGATGGCTCTAGTCCGTAGGACAGAACATCAACAACCCTTACAATCATACCATAGGCTAGCTTCTAGGGTTTAGCCTCCTTGATCTCGTGGTAGATCTACTCTTGTAAACATCCACAATATCAATATCAATCAAGCAGGACGTAGGGTTTTACCTCCATCAAGAGGGCCCGAACCTGGGTAAAACATCGTGTCCCTTGTCTCCTGTTACCATCCGCCTAGACGCACAGTTCGGGACCCCCTACCCGAGATCCGCCGGTTTTGACACCGACACTCCCACTCACTTCTTTCGAGAGAAACTCCTTTTCTAGAAAGGATCCGAATTTAGCAATGAAAATCTTGCCTTCAGATCTGTGATAGAAGGTGTACCCAACAGTCTCCTTTGGGAATCCTATGAAGACACATTTCTCCGATTTAGGTTCGAGCTTATCTGGTTGAAGTTTCTTCACATAAGCATCGCAGCCCCAAACTTTAAGAAACGACAACTTTGGTTTCTTGCCAAACCACCGTTCATGAGGTGTCGTCTCAACGGATTTTGATGGTGCCCTATTTAACGTGAATGTGGCCGTCTCTAAAGCATAACCCCAAAACGATAGCGGTAAATCAGTAAGAGACATCATAGATCGCACCATATCTAGTAAAGTACGACACGACGCTCGACACACCATTTCGTTGTGGTGTTCCGGTGGCGTGAGTTGCTAAACTATTCCGCATTGTTTCAAATGTAAACCAAACTCGTAACTCAAATATTCTCCTCCACGATCAAATCGTAGAAATTTTATTTTCTTGTTACGATGATTTTCCACTTCACTCTGAAATTCTTTGAACTTTTCAAATGTTTCAGATTTGTGTTTCATTAAGTAGATATACCTATATCTGCTCAAATCATCTGTGAAGGTGAGAAAATAACGATACCCGCCGTGAGCTTCAACATTCATTGGACCACAAACATCAGTATGCATGATTTCCAACAAATCAGTTGCTCGCTCCATAGTTCCGGAGAACGGCGTTCTAGTCATCTTGCCCATGAGGCACGGTTCGCAAGTACCAAGTGATTCATAATCAAGTGATTCCAAAAGCTCATCAGTATGGAGTTTCTTCATGCGCTTTACACCGATATGACCTAAACGGCAGTGCCACAAATAAGTTGCACTATCATTATTAACTCTGCATGTTTTGGTTTCAACACTATGAATATGTGTATTACTACTATCGAGATTCAATAAAAATAGACCACTCTTCAAGGGTGCATGACCATAAAAGATATTATTCATATAAATAGAACAACCATTATTCTCTGACTTAAATGAATAACCGTCTCGCATCAAACAAGATCCAGATATAATGTTCATGCTTAACGCTGGCACCAAATAACAATTATTTAGGTCTAAAACTAATCCCGATGGTAGATGTAGAGGTAGCGTCGATCGCGATCACATCGACTTTGGAACCATTTCCCACGCCGCATCGTCACCTCGCCCTTAGCCAATCTTCGCTAATCAGTAGTTCCTGCTTCTAGTTGCAAATATTAGCAATGTAACCAATATCAAATACCGGTACTATGCGAGCATTAGTAAGGTACACATCAATAACATGTATATCACATATACCTTTGTTCACTTTGCCATCCTTCTTATCCGCCAAATACTTGTGGCAATTCCGCTTCCAAAGGTCCATCGCTTGCGCAGAGAAGCACTCAGCCTCGTGCTTAGGTCCAGACTTGGGTTTCTTCTCTTGAGCAGCAACTTGTTTGCTGTTCTTCTTGAAGTTCCCTTCTTCTTCCCTTTGCCCTTTTCTTGAAACTGGTGGTCTTATTGACCATCAACACTTGATGCTCCTTTTGATTTCTACCTCCCATGATTTTAACATTGCGAAGAGCTCAGAATAGTCTTGTCCATCCCTTGCATATTATAGTTCATCACGAAGCTCTTGTAGCTTGGTGGCGTGATTGAAGAATTTCGTCAATGACACTATCATCGTGAAGATTAACTCCCAGCTTGAATCAAGTGATTATTATACCTGCACATTTTGAGTATGTGTTCACCGACGTAACTATTCTCCTCCATCTTGCAGCTATAGAACTTATTGGAGACTTCATATCTCTCAATCCGTGCATTTGCTTGAAATATTAACTTCAACTCCTGGAACATCTCATATGCTCCATGACGCTCAAAACGCCGTTGAAGACCCGGTTCTAAGCCGTAAAGCATGGCACATCGAACTATCGAGTAGTCATCGCTTTGCTCGCCAGACGTTCTTAACGCCGTCGGCCAGTATCAAGAAGCAGGTTCGGCACCCAGCGGTGCTTCCAGACGTAATTCTTCTTACGTGCAGCAATGAGTATAATCCTCGTGTTACGGACCCAATCCGTGTAGTTGCTACCATCATCTTTCAACTTTGCTTTCTCAAGGAACGCTTTAAAATTCAACGGAACAACAAAGACGAGCCATCTATCTATAGTAAACATAGACAAGCAAAATACTATCAGTACTAAGTTCATGATAAATTTAAGTTCAATTAATCATATTACTTAAGAACTCCCACTTAGATAGACATCCTCTAATCTTCTAAGTGATTACGTGATCCATATTAACTACACCATGTCCGATCATCACGTGAGATGGAGTAGTTTCAATGGTGAACATCAATATGTTGATCATATCTACTATATGATTCACGCCGACCTTCGGTCTCCGTGTTCCGAGGCCATATCTGTTATATGCTAGGCTCGTCAAGTTTAACCTGAGTATTCGCGTGTGCAACTGTTTTGCACCCGCTGTATTTGAACGTAGAGCCTATCACACTCGATCATCACGTGGTGTCTCAAAGACGAAGAACTTTCGCAGAACGGTGCATACTCGGGGAGAACACTTCTTAATAATTTTAGTGAGAGATTATCTTAAAATGCTACCGTCAATCAAAGCAAGATAAGATGCATAAAGGATAAACATCACATGCAATCAATATAAGTGATATGATATGGCCATCATCATCTTGTGCTTGTGATCTCCATCTCCCAAGCACCGTCATGATCACCATCGTCACCGGCGCGACACCTTGATCTCCATCGTAGCATCGTTGTCGTTCGCCATCTATTGCTTCTACGACTATCGCTACCGCTTAGTGATAAAGTAAAGCAATTATGTAGGCGTTGCATTTCATACAATAAAGCGACAACCATATGGCTCCTGCCGATTGTCGATAACTTCGTTACAAAACATGATCATCTCATACAATATAGCATCACGCCTTGACCATATCACATCACAACATGCCCTGCAAAAACAAGTTAGACGCCCTCTACTTTGTTGTTGCAAGTTTTACGTGGCTGCTACGGGCTGAGCAAGACCGTTTTACCTACGCATTAAAACCACAACGATAGTTCGTCAAGTTAGTGCTGTTTTAACCTTCGCAAGGACCGGGCGTAGCCACACTCGGTTCAGCTAAAGTGAGAGAGATGACACCCGCGGTCACCTTTAAGCACGAGTGCTCAGAACGGTGAAACCAGTCTCGCATAAGCGTCACGCGTAATGTCGGTCCGGGCCGCTTCATCTCACAATACCGCTGAGCCAAAGTATAACATGTCTGGTAAGCAGATGACTTGTATCGCCCACAACTCACTTGTGTTCTACTCGTGCAAATAACATCAACGCATAAAACCTGGCTCGGATGCCATCGTTGGGGAACGAGTAATTTCAAAAAATTCCACGCATGTGCAAGGATCATGGTGATCCATAGCAACGAGAGGAGAGTATTGTCCATGTACCCTCCTAGACCGAAGCGAAGCGCTATGACAACGCTGTTGATGTAGTCGACGCCTTCACGATCCGACCGATCCAAGTACCGAACGCACGGCACCTCCGAGTTCAGCACACGCTCAGCTCGATGACGATCCCGGACCGATCCAGCAAAGTGTCGGGATGAGTTCCACAAGACGACGTGGCAGGACGATGATGATGTTCTATTGGCGCAGGCTTCGCCTAAACTCCGCGATAATATGACCGAGGTGGAATACGGTGGAGGGGGCACCGACACGGCTAAGGAACGATCACGAGATCAACTTGTGTCTTCTAGGGTGCCCCTGCCCCAGATATAAAGGAGGGAGGGAGGTGCGGTCGGCCCCCTGGCAGTGCGCCGAGGAGTCCTACTCCCACGGAGTAGGACTCCCCTCTGCCTTGTTGGAGAAGGAAAGGGGGAGGAAAGAGGAAAGGGCCGCCCCCCTTCCTTGTCCTATTCGGACTAGGGGGGGCGCGCCTGCTCCGCCGGCCCTCCTCTTCTCCCTCATGGCCCACTAAGGCCCATTATCCCCGGGAGGGTTCCGTAACCCCGGTGCTCGGTAAAATCCCGATTTCACCCGAACCATTTCGATATCCAAATATAGGCTTCCAATATATTAATCTTTATGTCTCGACCGCTTCGAGACTCCTCGTCATGTCCGTGATCACATCCGGACTCAACAATCTTCGTACATCAAAACTTATAAACTCATAATAAAACTGCCATCGTAACGTTAAGCGTGCGGACCCTACGGGTTTGAGAACTATGTAGACATGACCTAGAACTATTCTCGGTCAATAACCAATAGCGAAACCTGGATGCTCATATTGGCTCCTTCATATTCTACGAAGATCTTTATCGGTCAAACCACATAACAACATACGTTGTTCCCTTTGTCATCGGTATGTTACTTGCCCGAGATTCGATCGTCGGTATCCAATACCTAGTTCAATCTCGCATCGGCAAGTCTCTTTACTGCTACGTAATGCATCATTCCGTAACTAACTCATTAGCTACATTGCTTGCAAGGCTAATATTGATGTACATTACCGAGAGGGCCCAGAGATACCTCTCCGACAATCGGAGTGACAAAACCTAATCTCGAAATATGCCAACCCAACATGTACCTTTAGAGACACCTGTAGTACTCCTTTATAATCACCCAGTTACGTTGTGACGTTTGGTAGCACCCAAAGTGTTCCTCCGCAAACGGAGTTGCATAATCTCATAGTTACAGTGAACATGTATAAGTCATGAAGAAAGGAATAGCAATATACTAAACGATCAAGTGCTAGGCTAACGGAATGGGTCATGTCAATCACATCATTCTCCTAATGATGTGATCCCATTAATCAAATAACAACACATGTCTATGGTTAGGAAACATAACCATCTTTGATTAATGAGCTAGTCAAGTAGAGGCATACTAGTGACTATATGTTTGTCTATGTATTCACACATGTATCATGTTTCCGGTTAATACAATTGTAGCATGAATAATAAACATTTATCATGATATGAGGAAATAAATAATAACTTTATTATTGCCTCTAGGGCATATTTCCTTCAGGGGCGCCCCCACCCTCGTGGACAGGGATTGGGCCCCCTGGCCTTCATCTTTGGCGAGGATTTTTTATTATTTATTATAAGATATTACATGGAGTTTTAGGACTTTTGGAGTTGTGCAGAATAGGTCTCTAATATTTGCTCCTTTTCCAGCCCAGAATTCCAGCTGTCGGCATTCTCCCTCCTTATGTAAACCTTGTAAAATAAGAGAGAATAGGCATAAGTATTGTGACATAATGTGTAATAACAGCTCATAATGCAATAAATATCGATATAAAAGCATGATGCAAAATGGATGTATCAATCTTCTCGAGTACATCTATAGATGACTACATGTCACATCCTATTATTCGAGGGGATCCGGCTTCAAGCTTGTGCGGCTGCTTGGCTCCATGGATCTCTCATCTCATATACTAATATGCACTAAACTAAACCAGTCCATGGAGAAACATGCGCGCAATAGGTGCAGCTGGTTGATTTGACGACAATCCTACTTACTCGGCTTGAAACCATGAGGGGCCTACAAATTGCTATGAGAAGCTCAGTTTACTCGAGAGAAATGAGCACATTTGTGATGTGGGAGGCATGACCATTGTTCTCCACATATTTTGTAGTCTTCGTCTAGGATGATGTATCGCGTGCAAGGTGTTGTAGATGGCGTGTTCCTCTTTTAAGTGTGTCATGCAACTTGGGGGATAAAAGTGTGCCAGTCAACCAACTGAAGGCGACATCATAATTAGATTTTAAGTTGGCCTCTCAATTGATTGATTGAGTTGTAGTCGGCATCGAAACTAAAAAAATCATTAATGAAGATACAGCTGACAACAACTATTATTTCTGGACATCTTATTTTCCTTTCACTGATAATCTTTCGCTCACAATGCCACCCCATATAGCTACTGATTCTTAATAGCAAGGCAGCGACAAATGATTTTACTATGAAACATTAGGGAGAGGCAACATTTCTGTACATAAAGTTCAAGGATTAATCTACAAATACAAAAAAAATGGAGGATATCAACAAATATGTAAACCGGTAGAAATACATATTATTGAATGCCCACAAATCATACACACGGTATGGCCTTGTCAAGGGGTTGTTTTCTTTGCACCCAATACGATGGGTTGTACCTCTCGCATAGAAAATGAACCACTCGCGATCAACTCCCTAAACATTAAAGAGTAGCAACCGGAAGTACAATAATTAGTTGGGTTAGGCTTCCATATTAATGATCTCAATTATTTGAGGATATTTAATCTAGCAGTATGATGAATTGCTTGTTCAATTTTCTCTCTTGCTTATACTTCACTCAACTAATCAAGTAATCAATAAACGGCTTCTTAATTTATTTCTGAAAGTATACTACCCATTGTGATGTTCCCGTAAAATTTTTGGTACGAAACGAAAGAGACATCGGTGGTGGTATCATATTCATCGCCGAGCTTGACGGATACGTATTTTGTTGCCGCTCGCACCGCCGTCGTTTTCAGCCGCGACGAAGTCAGGTGGGCACAACGCGCTGCATCGATCTCGGGCGTGGCGTTCTTTTTCCTTCTTCTGTTTTCACTGTTACCTCGGTCCATATTGGAGGTGCTGTCACTTGTACAGTAATCACTGGAGCTTCACGCTCGCCACAGGAAAAAGTGTCCCTCTGACGTAGTACGTGCCAAGTGCGGAGTGTCGACATTGTGTGGCGTTTTGTGCTGCTGGGCCCGGCTAGCTTGCTCGTTCGTTCATAGGCGGCTGTCAGTTCCTGGCATCATAGCCCCCGTGGCCCGTGCTGCTCGTTTCTGCTTCATCGTGTGACTTGATTGTTGATACCGGTAAAAAAAGGGCATCTGTGTTTGAAGCTGCTTTTAACGTCTTACGTACTACTCCTTAGTACACTCACTTAGTAAGACTGTGGTTATGTAAATTGGAACAGGAACGAGCCTTGCTAGGGAACAGATCAAGAGGTCAAATGTAACGGACGATTTCTTCCTCGATAGGGGTAAATTATATCAGAGATCAACGGTTCAATGACGCTGAAGGCGGCTGTTTACTTTGGTCAAATATATCACCCTGATGGGACAAAAATAATTGCACTCCGCATACAGTAACGCTTGACTTAGCCGGATCAGCTGAGTGAATTAATCATTTAATCTCTCGCAAAAAAAGCTGCACTGATTATTCGATTGCCGTTCCCTACATTCCCTTTCTTTTTTGCGGGTGCTATGCCGTTCGCTAGATTCCTGCCCAGGAAAAATGAATAGCAGAACACAAAGAAAATGCAGGTTGGGCTGAGTCATGCATGGCCAAGCTGCAGAGATTCTTAAATTGGGCAGAACAGAACCTTGATCTATGTATTCTCCAGACGAATATAAAAGAATAAAGTCCTTTCGTACTAGTATCAGTCATACAAGTATGACACGACGTAGATTCGCAAGAATAAAAAGATATGACACGAAACTGGCCTTCATTGTTAAGCATATCTCCTCTCATCATGTAGTGAGACAAAGCGAAATACGAAATACTCCCTCCGTCCGGAAATACTTGTCGGAGAAATGCATAAAAATGGATGTATCTAAAAGTAAAATACATCTAGATTCATCCATTCCTGCGACAAGTATTTCCGAACGGAGGGAGTACGACTCAAGGGAATCCAAGTGTCGCAGAAATGTAGGGAAAAATAAATGGGAATGGGTGTTCAGCTGGAAGAAGGAGCGGAATTCGTGTTAACACCCGTTACAAGAATTCATCCTGAAACCGTGGATTCAGCGTCTCAACCCTCAACCACCCAACATGAACAAGAAATAATTTTAGACAACGCGGATCCACTCCCACACCTATTCATCAACCACCAAACACGACACATGATAGGAATTCGTTTCTCGTTGTCAGTCGTCTCGTGAGAGGAGCTTCTTGTTGTTACCAACTTAGCATTGACATATTCATACCTAGCTGAGTACCTACAAAGAGATGCAGGTCCTAAATAGGAGCAAGAGCAACTCTAGCATGACCCCGTAAAACGCCGACCCGTATAAGGCTTTTGCACTTCGCGAAAGGGTATATGCGGGCCGGCGCGGGTGAGATCAGACTCAGACCCCGCAAAACGGACTCATAAAAAATGATATTCGGTGAATATGTTCTTTTACGGGTCGGTTATGCGGGGTTTGCTCGGGCGCCGCCGCATCGACTTGCAAATCAAAGACACCCAATTATTGAGTTTGACATCGATTCCGACAAATGAGTTCAAATTCAAACAATAGAACACAGTTCACACGCAAATAAAAGCTTAGTTTTGTAGGACAAACACAAAAGGGGGTCTTGCAGAAGTATGACCATGTCCGGCATAATCTTGGTCGATCTTCACTTCGCACCACCGAGTCCGTCGAGGTCATCGCAACCACTGAGTCCACCTCCGGCACTTGTTCCAACTCCGGCACCGAAATCATCGGCTGGTGCACTGAACGCATCGGTGACATTGGTTCCAAACCCCGTTGAGAAAACATCTCTGGCACTGTAACACGCACTGGCCGACGCAAGCATTTTCCTTTTCAAGATATCTCTTTTTGTCATATCCTGCCATTCTTTGGTGAGGCCATCCATGTCATTGTAGTTCAATGTTATGATCTTGTTGTCTTCAGAAAGCAACTTGGACATGGCTTTGTTTTCAGCGGCATGTGCTCTTCTCTCCTCAATAACTGCTTTGCGCAGCCCCTCGTCCTTGAGCAATTGCCATTTTTCTTGCTTCTCCCGCGCCTTCTTCTCGGCCAACTCTGTCTTTATCTCCAACGTCTTCGCTAACATCAACTCATTTGATTGCACCATGGCATTAATCTTGTCCCGCAAGCTCGATGCTTCATGCTCCCTCTTCATCTTCTCCTTAGTCTTCTTGTCACCATCGGGCTTGTTCAACTTTCTTGGGCCATCATCATCCTCATCTTCATCCATGTTCGTAAGTGAACCTCTCTTCGGTGAGGATTCTTTGCCAATCAACTTCCACTTCTCGCACACTTTGAGCAAGTCCCAACAATGCTCTAGTTTAGATAAATTGCCTTCCGAAGCTTTCATGTCTTTGTATCTTTGTTGGGCAATTTTGTCGTACACGATTAAAACAATGTCCAATTATGCAATCACTTTAAATGCTACAAATTATTTGCATCATTTGGAACGTGAACTCACATAGTCGGATTCCACGGTTTCACTTGGAGGGGCATTGCGAAATTTTTCCAAGCAAGCAGTCCAACGGCTACAAATCGGTTTGATCACGTCCCAACGACGTTGGAGTGACCGAAAGGTGCGTGGAGTCCTATTGGGATACTTTGCCATCATGCAGAAGTATTGATCATCGATCCTTTGCCAATACCTCTTGGCGGTTTGAGACGTACCCGTGCAAGCATCAAGAGACACCGCACTCCAAGCCTTGATCAAGATTTAATCTTCCAAGATCGTGTAGTTTTTCGATCTCTGGCTTTTTCTTGCTTGCGCTTGGTCATACACCCCCTCATCTATCTCCTCCAATTCTTCTTCACCACAGTGATCATCCACGCCGCCCCCCGTTTCATTGTAATCGAATGCAGTGAATGGGGCTTGATTGATGTCAAGGACGTTGGTGTCCAACAAGTTCACGAACTCGGTAGTGGCATTGTTTGAACCACCGCTATAGTGAGCAACAAGTCACGAGCTACCACAATGGCGAAAAGCAAAGAAAATTGAAGGGACCGAAGATGCATACCTTCCGGCCATTTCGTCAAACACCTCGCTAGCGGTGGAAGCAGCGCTGTTGAACGGCATCTCCGGGGATCCTCTTGCCGGCGCGGAGGGAGTGGATGAAGGAGCCGACCTCTTTGTAGCCGGAATCCTCTTCTGCTTTACGCCCGAGACCTTGCCGACCTTCTCCGCCGCCGGCCGGGATCGCACAACGGTGTTGGCGCCCGGAGTGCGGACCTTCCCGGCGGGGCCAACCGGATTCTCACCCTGCACGACGACATTGCCCTGCCGCTTGCGTGCAGGCGGAGTGGTGCCTTGGGCGATGGCGGGGCCAGGATGGCCGGCGACGAGATCCACCGGAGGGGATTAAGCGTGCGCAACCTCGACGGTGACGAGGGACGGCAGGGAGTCATCCATGGCGGTGAAGAACTACCGGTGAAGATGCATCAGAGCGGGCGGTGGCGGGGGCAATGGTGGCGGAGTGGTGGTGGTTGGGGGAGAGGCCACACGGAAATTTCCCTTGCGCCAAATCTCACTGCGGATAAGGGCCGAGCTCGGGGCGGCATCCCACCCCGTGAATCTAAAGATTGAGGGAGATCTTTTGCCGCGCCCCGTAAACACAAAGGATCGGACGCGTTTGCGGTGTCTGGTCAGACATGATTTTTCGCGCCGAACCATATTTTAACGGTTATTTTGCGGGTCACGGCTATATACGGGGTCTGCTAGAGATGCTCTAATAAGCCAAGGAATTGCAGCTCGAATTTTCGCCGTACCAACGGGTCTAGGTGTGCTAGCACGAACCGAACAAACAACCTCTGTAAGCACATTGTTTCCAGCGACTTAGCCAAGGGAAACACGAGTAAGCAGTGCATACGTACGTGTCATGCTCAAGGCTGACGAGGATGCATGCGCGCACATGCACATGCATGCATGCATGCCTCTCCTCGCTACGAGTAGATCTCAATCGTCACACGTGTACCGGCCGGCCGGCGTAGCAAATAAGTTGAAGCAGTAGTCCCAGATCCATTCTTTACTTGCACACCAATTAATTGACCCGTTTTTTTACATGCTCGACATGGCCGCGATGCTGCTCCTTTCCCAGCCCACACACGCACAGACACACACTAGAATGCCGGGCTGCAGTATAGTATAAACCATCACGGCCGATCAGACACATTCGCCGTACATGGACAGGATGGAGTCACCGACCATGTGCGCTCGAATCTAATCGTACATTAGGCGGCCTCTAAGCACTAGGTTAGACTAAAGCAACCTTGCCACACAACTGACACGAATTATGGGCAGGCTTTCTCGCAAGCCTATGAGAGGGCAACACACACCCACATGGTTAGGCATACAATAAAACAGTCGCCATACCATGCATGGACCAGGAACAAGCTACAGTAGCTCTTCCTTTCCGTCGACGGGAATCATGGCGCGTGTTGGTGCACCGTGCACGCCATGTAGAGTCGAAGAACCCGCATTGGGAACAGTGTCATGACTGACGAGACGCCATCGCAGATTCCCGTTTGTACTTCGTAGCACCTACTTACGTCCAACACGTATGGTATAATCGTTAGAAAGAAGCTTGCGCTTTACGGAGGCAGGGCGGTTGTTTAAGCTCGGGCGTGGCAGGCCCCGCGTGGGGAGCAGGGCCGTACTATGTGGATGCGCTTTGGCTTCGGGGAGACGCACCTGCACCTTGCACGTACGCCTCAAGAATCGACGGTAGACTACGCTTCCTTTGGCTCTGTGGGTCGTCGTCCAATCATCCCTCTCTGCAGGAGGGTTTAGTATAAGTACTGTGATTTGGCCGTTGAAAATTACCAGCCGCCCTCGTGAGCAGCGGCGTCCACTTGGAGTAGAGAATCGGGGAGGCAATGGCATCTCGCTACGACGGCGAGGCTTCTTTCCGGGAAACAAGCACAGCTAGCTCTTGCTCCGCTGAGATTCGTTTCCCCAGATTAGTTTTATACTCCCTCCGTTCCCAAATACTCCCTCCGTCCGAAAATGCTTGTCATCAAAATAAATAAAAGGGGATGTATCTAGATGTATTTTAGTTTTAAATACACCTCTTTTTGTCTATTTTGATGACAAGTTTTTTCGGACGAAGGGAGTAATTGTCTTTCTAGTCATCTCAAATGGACTACAACATACGGATGTATGCAGACATGTTTTAAAGTGTAGATTCATTCATTTTGCTCCGTATGTAGTCACTTGTTGAAATATTTAGAAAGACAATTATTTAGAAACGGAGAGAATACTCAAGAAACTTCACCCCAAGCACGGTCGCTTTGTTACTAGCGTAGCAGCAGTAAACAAATGCTGACGTTTTTGGCCTGGGTTCGGAGGGTTTTGCTTGGAGGCACGGCGGCCCACAAGGGACGAGTGCCGGCAACGGAGAGGCCGAGAGGCACGGCTCGGCTTGGCTGCACGAGTGAGGCGTGGGAATGGTCGGTGGCCGTCCATGCGCTGTCACGTACCCACGCACCGGTGGTCTGACTGACACATGCCGGCTACTTCCTCCGTTCCTAAATACTCCCTCCGTTCTTAAATAATTGTCTTTCTAGAGATTTCAACAAGTGACTACATACGGAGCAAAATGAGTGAATCTACACTCTAAAACATGTCTACATACATCCGTATGTTGTAGTCCATTTGAGATGGCTAGAAAGACAATTATTTGGGAACGGAAGGAGTATAAGTCTTTGTAGAGATTTCACTAGGTTACTACATACGGAGCAAAATAAATGAATCTATACATAGAATGCATCTATATACATTTATATATGATTCATAATGTAATCTCTACAAAGACTTATATTTAGAAACAGAGAGAGTACTGAACAAGAAGCGTTTTTCTTGGCTCTATGCATTTACCAACAAGAAGTTTCTCAGAAAAATGCAATACTAGTAGACGAAAATAGAGTGCTAGTAGTACTATTCATGCATGGCCAGGCCATCATGTAGTTAAAATCCCTATATTCTTGACCGCCGGAGGCGAAGGAAAATCGTTATATCAACAGCAACACAAAGGCAAGTGAATGCTTAACGAATCTTTTTCATGTCTATTTGCCACCTTTTGCTGTAGCGTGCACCAACATAACCAAGTTAGAATCTTCCCAAATCTTATGCAAAGTCCATTCCTTGTCTACATGATTAAGAGCATTTATAACCGGACCTCTCAAACACGCCTCATACGTCCGGGCAGGCCGCCTGGTCACTGCTCGGTCACATTTTTTCGACCCAGACGGACGCCCCAAACACGTCTCAAATGACCGGGCTGACCGGCACCCCCATATCCATCCTAAATATGGGACAGATAGGGGGCGCCCGGGCACGCCCTCCATGTCGGTATGACGACGGGATCCCACGTGAAAACGCCCGAAAACGCGGCTGTCCGACGGACGCGTCTATCGTCACGATGTATGGGGTCGCTCCGGCTCGCTGCCCAAGACGAAATCCAGCTATTTAAGCCGGACGGTGTCCCGCAACCCTAACCCATCCCCCCTCCCTCTCCGCTCCGCCAGTCCGAGCCCCTCCACCTCCTCCCTCTCCCGATCCAGCACTCTGCCCACGGTCAGACGCTCCGCCCACGCTCCAGCACTCCGCCATGGTCCAGAACAAGATCACCTACCACGCCATGCTGATGCTGGAGCACCGCTATGAGATCCAGCTGGAGATCCGGGCGAGGCAAGCCGCGCGCGTCGCCCGCATCGCTCCCGGGCTGCCTCCGGACTCGCCGGAGCCAGTGGAGGAGGAGGAGCAGCCGGGGGAAAGATGGAGGAGGAGATGGCTCCGATGGAGGTGGAGGAGCCGGACCAGCAGGTGCCGACCTTCAACATGGAGCAGGCGAAGCGGAGTTCACCGTCGCACAGTCCAACGAGATGGCGTAGCAGCAGGCCATCTTGGAGTCCATCCAGAATGAGGCCTATGTGGAGGCCAACCGTGCGTCCCTCCAACGGGAGCAGGCGGAGTCCGACGCGCTCTTCGCCGAGTTCGACGCGAAGGCGGAGGAGGTGGAGCAGCAGCTGCCTCCCATGCTGCCGGAGCCGGGCGCGGAGATTATCGACATCTCCGACGACTAGTAGCTAGTTGATCAACGTAGTACGTAGGTTTATTTTAGTTTGTATGTCTTTGTATGGATTTGAGAATCTAAAATGAGATATCCGGATACAACAAATGAAATTTGAGGCGTGTCTTGTCACTGCCTGCGGACGCGCCGGCGCGTCCGCGGCCATTTGAGGGGCCATATTTGGCATATGTGTGGCTGTAGATGCTCTAACAGAGAAATTTTCATGGCCGTTTGATTCATAAAGAAGCTACTCCCTCCGATCCAGCGACAGTTATTGTGGATCGAAGGGAGTGCATACTTTCGTTTAAGCAGTGTCTGCACTATCGATTTAGGTTAAGGCATAGTTTTGTCGGACAGATGAACGGTCATCAGAGATGGTAAAATAAAGCTCAGACAGGCCATGATCTTTGGGCAAAAATTTGTGTTGAAATGGGGATTTCCGATTTACATACGGTGTTGCGCCAAACGCGGCTCACAAGCCTCCACACACACACACACAGGCGAAAAGGAGCCAGGAGAAGGATGAATCGAGCGGGCGACCAAGATGGCCGGAGCCTCAGCGCATGAACTTTCTCGGATTCTTCACTGCTTCTCCGGCTCAGGCGAGACCAACCAGAGACATCAATCTCCTTCGTCTCATCCCGTTGATTCAAGCCGAGTTCTCTACTCTACTGGGCCACGAGGCACGAGCTTTCCGGCTAGCTCGCGACGGACACCTTCCCGGAGTCCTGATGCCAGCGCCGGGCCTCCGATCCCGACGAGAGCCGCTGCTGCCTCCGGGCGGCCTGCCTGGAGCAGATAGCGTCGAGCTGCATCTGCTCATGGCGGCACTCCTCGCTACAGAAGGGCGTGTCCCCTCTATACATGAAGATGTCGCTGTCGCGCTCCAGCGGCTTGGCGCAGAGCGCGCACGCGTCCATAGACGGCATGCCGGGCTGGCCGAGCGGCTCGTCGTCGAAGAAGAAGGAGCAAGCTACTGAAGCCGCCATTGTGGGTGTGTGGTGGCGAGTTCCGAGCAAAGCTGAGCAGAGCTTAGCTTGGTGGTGAGCTTGCTTGTTGCTGTGAGGAGAGGGAGGAAGTTGTGTGAGGAAAGGAGGGGAAGGCTCAGGTATATATGGTGCTTGCGGACGGACGTCGAAACACAGCACAGTAAGTAAGTCGCAAAGCCGCAAACTAGCTTGCTAATCAGCTCGCTGGACGGGCAAATCAAAACGGGGGCGCGTGGTGGTGGAGCCGTGCACATAGTCCATGTCCGCACTACTGATGCACTATTCCAGCGAGCAGAATCATGAGCAGCTCTCAGCTGTGTCGACCAACCGTCCAATATTTATTCATTTCCCCACTTCTTTTTTCCCACCATCCCGTTGATCTTCTCCAATAGGAGGAGTACCTTTGTAACATGTCACGTCCGATTATTCGAGGGATTAGTAAAACAACTCCGGTTTTGTGGTTCCATGGATCTCTCCCGTCATGCTAACCTAAACTAAGCTGGACGGTCCGTGGAGAAACAGGGGCGCAGTAGGTGCGGCTGCCTGATTTGACAGACGATCCTGCTACTCGGCTTGAGTCCATATGAGGAGCCTGCAAACTGGGATGGGAAGCTCACTTTATTCTAAAGAAACCAGCACACTTGTGATCTGTGAGGCCTACCCATCGTTCTCCGTATATCTTTGTAGTCTTCGTCGACTAGGATGATGTATCGCATGCACTGTGTCGTTGATGGCGTGTGCCTCTCTTAAGGGTGCCATGCAACTTGGTGGGATAAAGCGTGTTCTAAAGCTATTGATGGATGATTCCATCAGAATATCTAACGTGGCAGGAAGACAGGTGCGGAGTACCCAGTGGTGACTAGTACTAAACAACATCAAGTCAACAGATGGGCGATCAAACTGCATTGTTGCTTCTAACGTAGGATATTTTGCATACTCTCTTTGTTAAAAGCATAAGATATTTTGGATCTACCAACAGTCCAACAGCACGTAAGTTTGCATGGCATCTTCCAACATGAGATATTTTGCATATAGTCTTGGGTTAGAAGCATGAGAAATATAAAGCAAATTTAGCATTGGGTTATGCATCTGTCGTTTGGGATTTAACTAAATTATTGACCATAGAAGACAAAACATTGAAAAATTAGAGCTCGTAGAAAAAGCAAAAATTATGTTTGGATGTAGATATGGGGCTCAAGGAATTAAACTAAGGTTCAATACCAAAGGAGCCGGGATATTGAAATGAGCTACAATTCAAGTTTTGTTGTCTGGATTGCGAGTAAACTCGCAATTTGAATCGGAGCCAAGTTAATTTCCAAATGTTGTTTGGTTGCCTTGTTTTGGAATCCCAAAATTGCAGGCATAAGACTCACCGGAGTAGGATAAGGAGGTTATCGCGACCGGAGTTGAGGATGCAATGGTGGCCGAAGTTGAGGAGGAAGGTTGGCATCTCCTCCAATGAGGTGTGAATTCTTACCGCGTAGGCTTCCAAGAAAGATCGTCATGATCTAAGCACCTCCGTGTCAGTGTCCAAGAAGGATTGCCCCGATCTAAGCCCCTCTATGACGGTGACCACCCCCTTAATCTTCTCCGGTACATATGTTCATGTCACATCTGATTATTCGAGGGATTCCGGCTTCAAGCTTACGCAGCTGGTTGGCTTCGTGGATCTCTCCTCTCGTATACTAATATAAACTAAACTAAACTGGTCCATGGAGAAACAGGGGTGCAGTAGGTGCGGCTGCCTGATTTCACGACAATCCTACTTACTCGGCTTCAAACCATGAAGGGCCTAAAAATTGCCATGAGAAGCCTAGTTTACTGGAAAGGAATGAGCACATTTTTGATGTGTGAGGCCTGCCCACTGTTCTCCACATATCTTGGAGTCTTTGTCTACAATGATGTATCATGTCCAGCGTGTCGTTGATGGCGTGTTCCTCTATTAAGTGTGCCATGCAACTTGGTGGTAATTGTGTGATAAAGCAATTGATGCATGCTTCAATCCAAATATCAAGTGTTGCCGGAATATAGGTTGCGGAGTACCGAGTGATGACTAGTGAACAACACCAACTCAACAGATAGATGATCAAATTGCACTGTTGCTTCTAACATGGGATATTTTGCATATACTCTTGGTAAGAAATATGAGATATTTGTGTACACCCTTAGTTAGAAATTTGAGAAATTTTCTGTTTTTCAACTAATTAAGGTCATTAGGAGGGAATGCAACATCCTGGTCCATGAAGCGGTTGTGCTTGCCAAAAGGGAGAGTACTAGCTCATGGATTCTGACATCCCAGATGACCCGAGATCTTTCCTAGCAAATGATTGTAAACAATTATTTTTCACTGATTAACGATGGATGTTTTGATCCTTAAAAAATGGGATATTTTGGAGTAGCTTCTAACATGAGATATTTTGCTTATACACTTCGTTACAAGCATGATATATTTCGGATCTGCCAAGAACACACATGAAGTAAATTCGGCTTCTGATTACGCATCTAGTGACTGGGATTCAACTATATTATTGAATATTGGGGACAAAATCTTGGAGAGAAAAAAATAAGATTTATGTTTAGATGTAGATGTTGGGCACGGGGAATTAAAAAGAGGGTCAATATCAAATCACGCAAGATATTGAAATGGGCAGTTTTGTTGTTTGTATGGCGAGTAAACTCGTAATTTGTATCAGAGCCAAATTAAATTCCCAATATTGTTTGCCTTGTTTGGAATCCCAAAATTGGAGGCATAAGATATATCACCCAGAGTGAACGAAGCATGTGGCTGCTACCGGAGTTGAGGATGCAGCAGTGGCCGGAGTTGTCGAAGAAGGTTCGCTTCTTCTCCGTTGAGGTGTGACCGACCCTGATGCAGGCTTCTTCGCCGTTTTCGTCATGTCGGCGTCCAAGAAAGACCACCATGATCTAAGCACCTCCGCGTCGGCGTCCAAAAATGAATACCCCAATATAAACACCTATGTGTTTCTGACCAAGAAATATCGTCCCGATAGAGCTCCTTAGTAACACCACACGACTAAAAGAGACATGCCCTGGCCAAAATAATGTCCGCCAAAATGAGCATGAAGAGGAGAGGAAGTGGCAAGAGTGGGGAAAGAACCGGTGGTGGAGATGGCCGAACTTGAGGAAAAGAGGATCCTCGATATCTTTGGTGGCAGCATGGGTATCCGCCTATGGCGGGATGCCCGACAGTGGGGGCATCAAGCATGTCGAAGAGCATCCTCAGTGTTCGGTACTGGAGAGGGCTATTTTAATTCATGAATTACAGTCCAATACCAAAGAAATGTGTTATCTAATTTTGAATTACATAAAGGAACAAACAAAAAAAATTGGAAAACCCAATTCTAGTACATAATTCCAAGCTTCAATACCTACATCGAAAGGAGAGGGGGTTAAGGCTAATTTGGTGCCTAACCTCTACCGACTAAGACTTAGGAAAAAAATTAGTCGACCGAAGAATAGAAATTCTTAATGTCAGTGAGTCAACCAAGTAAAGGCGACATTAGAATTAGATTTTCAGTAGGCCTCACAATTGATCGATTGAGTGCATGGTCGACATCCAAACTCAAAAATTGTAAATCTTTCCCTAATAATAAAGCATAGGGTGCTTCGGGTCGTCCGTCGCATATTTTTGCAGGAAACCCTCTGCCTTTTGTATTAATTAACCCACAGTCCATCTTTAGATGTGAACAAATCGTTTTTTGCATTTTGCACAAAACCCCCTATCATTCATACTATTCTACCCGCGGTCCATATTTAAGTCAGCCGAATCATTTTTGTTTTAACAGAAAACCCCCTGGCTTTTCCGTTAATCAAATTGTAATTTATCTAAAACAAAATTATACATATCTTTTAAATCTTAACTCCGACTCTAACATGTTGTATATGAAATATGTAACTCCGATTCTAACATGTTGTATATGAAATATGAGTAGAAAAATATGTAGAATCTAATTACGAAGTTATTTTTATCTATTAAATATTTCTAAAATATTATTTTTAGTTCAAACTTAACATATAGTGCATGATCCTTTTTTTTTCGTAATAGCGGCGATCCGAATTGCAAATAAACATCCATTAAAACCGGATTGAGAGAAAAGACAACATCGATAACCACGCATGCACACTTCTGAAAAACTTCGCGGGGAAAACAACATATTTCTCATCTTATTCCGAGCGAGTGTGCGTGCGTGCGAGAGAGAGAGAGACATCTTAGGACTGACCACATTCAAACGCGTTTTCGTTGCGTGAGCACTGAGGCTACCGTCGGCAACACAAATGTGATGCCATGTGAAAATAAAGGACGTGGACCTATTAGGTTCTTGAGTCATGATTATTGGGTTAAGAGTGTGCGTTATTTTCTGCTCCTTTGCAATGCACGGGCCCTTTTTTCTAGTGAAGATACAATTGAACAACAACCATTATTTCTAGACATGATATTTTCTCTTCCATTGATCTTTCGTTCACAATGCCTCCCCATGTGGCTACTAATTCTTAGTAACTAGACAACACTAAATGTTTTTACTACGCAACGCTAAGGAGGGGCAACCTTTTTGTACATAAATTTTGAGGATTAATAATGTATAAATAAAAAAATAAATGGGAGACATCAGCAGATATATGTAAACACCATGGTTCTTTCTGCCAAACGCCACCTTTCTAAAATATGTATTGAGTGCTCACAAACCGTACATACGGTATTATTTCAAAAAGAACATACATACGACCTTGTGAAGGGTATCGCTTTCAGTGGTATGTTGCTAAATAACAATCGCAGCTATAATTAAATCCATTATTTCTGAGAACTCTCCTGATTTTTTTACCACAAGATGCAAGTGGTTGGTGAAGGGGTGCGTAGCGTAGTGGTGGTGCACAAGCAAAAGCACATATTATAAATGTTACTGTTTCTAGGGGAAAAGGGAAGTTGTATGAAGATTACAGTTTCAGAACACTGCTCTTTCTGTTAGTAGAAAAGAGAGATCAAAAATAAGTTCAGAACAGAGCCAGCCACCAGCACCTCTGTACACAACCCAGATCATAAACAAGTATTATGCTCACAATTTGACAAGCATCAATGATAAGCTCTTAAGTTGATAACATTCATATACAATCTCAGTTCAATCCGAGTTTTGCTAGCCACTCTCCCTTTTGCTGTGATGCGGGCGGCGGCGCCGGTCGCACTCCCGCGTTGGTGCGGCGATGGCAGCGGTGCTCGCCCTATCAATCGCGGCGGCGCTAGGGTTAAGCAGGTCACGGCGATGGCGAGCGAACGACGACGGGGAGTAAACGGATTGGTGTTTTTTTTTTCCTTCCACTGAACTGGGCCGCATCTCTTCTGGGCTCATGGCTGCACGCTGCTTCGCAGCTGCGTTTTCGTGGTTTCTGGCTGCTGCCGTTGGATGAGCAGCGAACAGTGATACGGGAAGGACGTCTCTCGGCAGTACTTTGAAGTACGTCAGAGGATCTCGTTCCCCAATATGATGGATTGTACCTATTGCACAGAAAAAGAACCACTCACCATCAACTCCCTAACATTAAACAGTAGCGACCAGAAGCACCCATTCCCAAAATTAGAAACCGTAAATCTGTGACAGCTCCGTGTCATCAGCCACTTACAATACTAATAAGCTGGGTTGTTACCATGTTAATGAACTCAATTATTTGAGGATATTAAATCTAGCAGTATGATGAATTGCTTGTTCAATTTTCTCTCTCGCTTACTTCACTCAGCTAATCAATAAACGGCTCCTTAGTTTATTTCTGCAAGTACTAGTACCCATATTCTTCTGCTCCCGTAATATTTCTGGTACGAGGCGACAGAGACATCGGTGGTGGTATCATATTCATCACCGAGCTTGACGGGTACGTATTTTTTGCCACTCGCGCCGCTGTCGTTTTATTGAAAAAGGCTTTCGCCCCGCTTTATCTCTATTTCTAATGTCTCAGTATGTAAGTCGTTCGTTCGCTTTGTTCGTTCCCACCGTCCCATCGATCTCCCCACCAGCCTAGGAAGAAGAAAACTTGAACCAAAGTAGTTGGGGCTATTGCACAACTCTATTCCTAATCTCGACCAGCCTAAGAAGAAGAAAACTTGAACCAAAGTAGTTAATCCATTGCACAACTCAATGCATTTCAAATTGTTCTGTTGCCTCCACCAAAATCATGCAGATATAAAGATAATACAAGAAGGTTAGTTACCTTCCTTTGTGCATGACAAGAACTCTACACGCTGCCATTTTACGGAACCTGTAGCAAGTAATGCATTAGATGACAATGCTGGTTATTGGGCACAAAAACTGAAGAGAAGCATTTATTGTACCAAACATGCCAAGAACTTACTTTACTTCTGTTCAATGTAGATTTAAGTGCGTTAAATATAGTATACGGTACTTATTGATTTGCTTTGCCAATGACAATTGTCTATGACAGTGATGTCCTCAAACGACTTGACCCCGTTTGGTTCTCGTTGGGAAAGGGTGAATCCTTCTAAGCAACACCGACATCGACAAATGGAGGCGACAACTGGGCTCCGACAACCTCTTGGTGATATCACCAATGTTGATAGACTCCCCAAAGAGGGTCCAGGTATATTGAATTGATAATTGATTGGTATTTGGTGACTGTTAAATTACTAATCTGAACAATCCCTTTCGCAAGCCATTGGAGCTGGCCCACAACCATCGAGCGGCTTGTTTATTCATGAAGCAGATGTCCCGTCTCCCTCGACCATAGAACTCCCGAAAGGGAGTCCAGGTATAACTCATCAGCAATATTTAAATGCCTTCGATATTGGTGATTACTAATTTGAACAATCCCTTTCGCAAGCCGTTGCATCTAACCCACGACCATCGAGCAGCCTGATTATACATGAAGCACCAATCCCCTCTGCGTCAGCTATAGAACACCACAAAGGTAGTCCAGGTATAGCTTCCGAACTCACACCTCCTTCGAATTTCTAAATATAATGAAGGGGTAAATTTAATCCATCAGAGGGGGTTGTTGCGAGTAATCTGGTTTGGTATATAATTAATATATTGCAACCCTGATGGTGCATGATTTTATCCATAAATACTATTACTATTCAAAATCGGATGCTAATATGTGTATACCTACAACAACAGATGGAGCTACGAGGGGCCGTGCTGGCCAACGTAAAGGGACCATATCAAAGGAAGAAAGGGATGTCATTAACGCACGGAGAAGAGCAACTTATAAGAAGAAAAAAGAAGAGTAAGGGTACCAAGAACAAAAGGATAAGTTGAACACAAAGAGACGAGAATCTTATCAGAAGAAGAAACAGCAAGAAGACCGACAACGACATATGGATGCGACAAATGGCCTCCGACACGCTCTTGGTGAAGACACCAATGTTAATATACTCCCCAAAGAGGGTCCAGGTATATGGAATTTGTGTAATGTTTTTAGTAATTCACCTTCAATGTTGTTTCTTACTAATTAGCAAAGTCCCTTTTGCGAGACAACCTTTCTGACCCACAACCATCAAGCGGACTGCTGACCCACAACCATTGAGCGGCCTGATTATACATGAAGCAACAATCCCCTCTGCGTCAACCATAGAACTCCCCATAGGTAGTCCAGGTATTACTTCCGAACTCACACCTCCTTTGATTTTCTACAAATATCGAAACAGAAATAAGTACAAAGTTGAGTCACTTATTTTGGGACGGAGGGAGTATTACTGTTGTACCTCCAGTCACTTTGAACTTGATTGTTCTGGTTCGGATGCTAATGTGTATAGACCTACAACAACAGATCCAGCTATAAGGGGTTGTGAGGGCCAACGTAAAGGGACATTATCAACGGAAAAAAATGATGTCATAAACACACGGAGACAAGCAACTTATAAAAAGAAAATAGAAGAGGAAGGGTACCAAGAACAAAAGGATAAGTTGAACACACAAAGACGAGCAGCTTATGAGATGAAGACACCAAAGGACACAAACACATTAGACATTATAAACGCAAAGAGGCGAGCCGCTTACGAGAAGAAGAAGGAACAAGTAAACACGCAAAGACGGGAAACGGCTCAGAAACATCGAGAAAGCTTAACACCAGAGCAGAAAGGGGAGATTAGTGCTCAGCGCCGACAGCGGGAGAAAGCTATCCGGAACACCCCATGTGCTGAATCCATCGCGATGCCTCGTCCTGATTTAGCAACCTCAGCTACGGCGAGCACATGCGGTCAGACCTTCAAATCTTACGGTATTCCTCGCCTGTGTACTCCACATCTTATGTTCGTATGCATTAAACAAATATTTACTTGATCCGTATCAGTGCAGCCGCCTACTGTACCAGTACGCTGGATGATAATATCCTCATGTTGGATCCTGGGCAACAATCCCATGGTGAACAAATTGATCGTGCTCCTGCTGTCACCAAGAGCCCCGCATACATTCGAAACACCGAAACTGAAGGTACTTATCCCATCATGAACCAGCTTTCATTTTGTAAACATTCAACAGTTGTTTATGACCACTCAAAAATGTTGCAGGTGCCTACCTAAGTAGAACCTTCGGTGACGGGGCTGTAGATGACGACCCAGTCAAAATCGATGATCACCTGAAAAGTGTCGACCAGCTAACCAGTGATCCGGTAACAATAGCGGATAATGGAGCGGACGAACAGAGTCATGAGTCCAGAGCTCGGCGTAGGACGAGAGAGAGAGAGAGAGCTTGCAAGGGAAGTATGGCGGCGAAGAAGCGTCAGGAGAAAATTGACAAGCAAAAAACATCACCGAAGGTACCACGTGGTGAGAGGAATGCTCTACTAGATTGGCGTAATGAAAGGTTTGCAGATAGGGTGAAGACCCCAACCGTCAGGTCCATCTCCATACCGGAAATGAGCTCAAGTGGACAACCTACCGTAGTGGAAGCACACGGTGCCTCGACCTCATCTAGCACACCGGAGTACACGATCAGAAGTGAAGGTAACACTCCCATCCTTACTCTCCTTGCGTCCCTTGAGACTGAACCCTCATTTATTGGTTTCGCACCTGAGCAAACGACATGGACGCTTACCTTAGTCGTCTCATGAATGATAATGTCAACCCTGACAGCCTCTTTGACGATGAGTATTACCTGTTTGCTGGTGAAGGTATGTACACCCACTTGAGCAACATCCACCCGTTGGGAATATCACACTAATTTTAAACATTGTTCGCAGGCTCAGATGCTGTTGACATGGAGCACGACAAATTGGAAGACTCAAGTCACAATACTTATGTCGACCATGATCCATTGGACTATGTCTACTCAAACCTCCCAGACCACACACACATCCTGAAGCACGCCGCAAATTGTGATCACTGCAAGGACAAGAAGTTTGTGTCCGAGGCCTCGGGATTCTGCTGTCGCAGTGGGCAGATACAATTGAAGCAACCGGAGCCCATCCCGGAGCTAATGAGGCTTTGGTCTAGCATGGATGCGGACTCAAGGCATTTTCGGGAGAACATACGGTTCTTCAACGGCCACTTCTCCTTCACAACCCTCGGCGGCAGCCTTGATGAAAGCTACACAAACATGAACTCTGGGGTGTACACGTTCCGGGCGCATGGCACCATCTACCACAACGTTCATTCCTTCGGGCCAACGTCACGTCAAGATCATCTACAGTTGTACTTCTACAACGACGACCCAGGCCTAACCCATCGCAAGGCTGCCACCGAGCAATTAGGACAGGATGTCGTCAGAAAGTTAGTGGACATACTCAGGGAAAACCTGTACTCCCAGCAGTTTAGGAGTTTGGGTGCGCACAGGGACAACCTCGACGATTACAGGATAGACCTCAACACTGACCAGCGACTAGACCAACGGAAGTATAATAGACCTTCGTCATGTGAGGTCGCTGCAATTTGGGTGGAGGGCACTGACCTAGCAAAGAGCTTCGATCGTAGGATTACACTTTGCGGGAATGACAACCAGAGGCCAGGTATACATGTGACGGCTGGCTCATATGACCCGCTCTCTTACCCACTCTTCTACCCAAGGGGGGAGCTCGGTTGGCACCCGAAACTTCCTAAACGTGATGTCCCTTGGCCGGTTGTGCAACAACCAAGAGGTAGACGTGATGATGATGATGATGAGGATGCAGGTAAGCCTTATGCGTATTCTATCGTTTAGATGAATTGTATACTTCTCATATGAATCCTAATGTCCGCGTTACTCATCAATGTGCAGAGTGGAATAGCAGGTTATGCGTCTTAGTGAGAGACTACTACTGTTACATGCTCCAGACACGACCTGGGATATTCAATCCCATACTCTGTGGAGCACAATTGCTCCAACAATGGGGGGTGGACATGTACATCAAGATTGAGAGTTGTAGGTTGAAATGGTACAGGAAGAACCAGACAAAGATCCGGCCGACCTGTATAAAGGAGTTGTTTATGCAATTACATCCGGGGAGACCCGGGCAAGCGCTGTTGGAGTAAGGATAGTGCTCCCTGGAACGTACCCAGGTGGTGACCGCGACATGAAGCGGAGGCATATGGATGCCATGGAAATTGTCCATACCTATGGGAAGCCTGACATCTTCTTGATCATGACCTGCAACCCTAATTGGGAAGAGATAACGAATGAGTTGTTTCCTGGTCAGACAGCGCAAGACCAACCTGATCTTGTGGCTCGTGTGTTCCATGGCAAGCTAGAGGCTATGAAAGAGATGTTGTTCAAGAAGAATATCTTGGGTGTTGTTGCCGCACATGTATACGTAGTCGAGTTCCAGAAGAGGGGCCTCCCCCACGCACACTTTTTGTTGATCATGGATTCGCCTATAAGCTTGTCGTTCGAGCAAAGATCGACCGACTCATTTCTGCCGAGCTCCCAGACAAGCAGAAGTATCCTGAACTCCACGCCTTGGTGGTGAAACATATGATGCACGGACCATGCGGTGCTCTCAACCCCAAAAATTTGTGCATGCAACAAAACGAGTACAAGTGCAGATACCCACGACCGTTCAATGAAAACAAGGCACAGGGCAAGGACTCATACCCAGTTTATCGTCGTCGAGATAATGGTCGGCAGGCGAAGGTCCGTGGTAAAATGTTGGACAATAGATGGGTTGTGCCGTAGAACCCTTACCTTCTGCGGATGTTCAATTGCCACATCAACGTTGAGGTTTGCTCCAGCATAAAGGCCGTCAAATACCTTTACAAGTACATATACAAGGGCCATGCTAGGGCTTCTTTCAGCATCGACCAGCCCGACGCCGATGGTAACATTGATGAGATCAATAGATACGTAGACGCGAGGTGGGTTACTCCTCTAGAGGCAATGTGGAGGATATTTGGCTTCCCCTTGTGTGCCAATGACCCGCCTGTCCTACAGTTGCCTCTTCATCTCCCGAATATGAACAGGGTGGCATTCAATGAGCAAGCTCACTTGACCGACGTAGTCGCCTCTGAGAATGCTTCCAAATCCATGTTGACAGAGTATTTCAAAGCTAACCAAAACCACCCGTGGGCTAGGAATATATTGTACAAGGATTTTCCTGGAAGGTTCACATGGCAGAAGGGTAAGAAGTATTGGAAAGAGCGGCTGGAGCGTTATCAGATAGGTCGAATTGTGTCTGCCAATCCTGCCGAGGGGGAGCGATACTATCTGCGTGTGCTACTAAACCATGTTGTTGGCAAGACATCCTATGAGGACCTGCTCACCGTGGACGGTAGGCTATGCGGGAGCTTTAGAGAGGCTGCCGAAAGGTTGGGACTCATCGAGGCAGATAACACGCTCGACGACTGTCTTACCGAGGCAGAGCAGTGGGAGATGCCATGTTCGCTCAGGAGGCTCTTCGCAACAATTTTGGTGCACTGCGAGCCAGGCGACGTGCGTGGTTTATGGGATAGGCACTTCGAGCCTATGTCTGATGACTATCGGCGATCACACACGTGCCCGATTAGGGTGGAACAGATGGTGTTGCTTGACATTAGGGGTATGTTGCAGTCCATGGGCAAAGACATAGCTGTTTTCGCTCTTCCATGCATTGACGATGCTTTCGACCCAACCGAGGGCGAGGCCAGAGAAGTGATCGAGGAATCCAACGTTGATTTTGACATCAACGACACTAAATTGGCTTCGTCGCTAAACTCGGAGCAGAGGGCTGCATATGACGAGATACTAGCTTCAGTTGAACGCGGTGATGGGGGTGGGTTCTTTGTTGATGGCCCGGGAGGTACAGGGAAGACCTTCCTGTACAGGGCGCTGCTCGCCAAGGTTCGAAGCAAGGGAAACATCGCTATCGCTACCACGACGTCAGGCGTCGCCGCTTCTATCGTGCCTGGAGGCAGGACTGCCCACTCGAGGTTCAAGATCCCATTGAGCTGCGACGATGGCGCCTCATGCACATTCACGAAGCAGAGTGGTACTGCCAAGCTACTGAGGATGGCCTCATTGGTACTATGGGACGAGGCCACCATGAGTAAGCGACAGGCGGTCGAGGCACTGGACAACAGTGTAACACCCCGGATACAACTTTCCATATTCGTATCTCCGACTCTTGCCCTTTCCGGAGATGTGATTTATTATTTCCTTCGTGGTTGGGTTTTGTCTGTTGTTTTGCATTTTGTTCTTGTTATGCATCTCATCTCATGGCATCATCTGCATTTCATCCGCATGTTTTTTCAAAACTTGCATCCGTTCGGGTTCCGTCAGTTCTCTCCGCTGTCCGTTCCGAGTCCGGATACACTTGCACGCGCGCTGCACCTCCAAATATTATTTTATAAGTGGCATAATGATGTTCTCGGAATGGGTTGCAACTTGTCATGCGGTCTTATTATAGTGTAGACAGGCCGCTTTGCCAAGTTTAAATCGCATTCGAGTCCATTTGATAGCCCAACCGTTAAACCCATGCCGCGATATAGCGGTATATTTCGTCGGATGTTTGGTCTCGAAATTGTGCCGGGCTGCATTTCTCCCTCTCCCTCAGTCCAGACCCTCTCGTCACAGCCCACCTAACCCCCCTCTTTTCTCGATCGTCGGATCGCGATCCAAGGTCCCAAACCCCTCCTAACCCCTCAAACCCTAGCCCTACCTATAAATGGAAGCCCCTTCCATTTTGGCAGCAACCAACCCTCCTAAAATTCGCGCCACCAACCTCAATTCCCAGCCGGCCGCGCTCCTCCTCGTTTTCCGCGCCGACCAGCCACCTTTCGCCACTTGGCGCCGCCGCCGCCGCGCCTGCCGGCCAACCGGGGCGCCACGTCGCCCGGCCGTCTCGGGCCAACCCGCGTGCTGTGGCCTCCCTGCGCCCGCCGCCGAGGCCGCGGAAGCCCATCCATGCCCGCCGCTGGCCGATCTGGGCCCGCTGAAGCCCGTGATCGCCGCCCGTCGCCCGCAGCTCCTCCGTTCACCTCCGCAGACCCTTGCGCCTCCGCCGCCCGCCCGGCGGCAGCCTTCGCCGGAGTGGTGCGGCCGACCCCGCCGGCGACCCCCTGTGCCAGCTCCGCCTTGCTCCTCTCTCCCCGTCGTCTCTCTCTCTCACGCTGTCTCTCTCCCAGGTCGCCGCTGCCTCGCCCGGCGTCCCGAGATCTCGTCGCCCGACCCTCGCCGCCGCCCGCCCGCCCGTCATCGCCGGATCTGGCGCCCGTGCGGATCCGCTTGATCCCGTCATCCCGGCCTTCGCCCCTCGCGGCGCGCCCCAGCCATTGCCGTCGTTCCACAGCGCCGCCGCCTTCCAGGTCGGTCGGAGGAGCCCGATCTCCTCCCGTCGACGATCAGCGTGGCTGCGCCCCTTGTTGGCCCATCTCCTGGGCACAGCCCCACAGCGCCGGCCTCCCTGAGCCAGGCGCCCCTTCCAGCCTCCTGCGCCACCGACCGGGCCAAAGCCCATGGTGAGATGCCCCCCCAGCGCCTGTTTCTGTTGGGCCAGACCCTAGATTCGGCCCGTGCATATTTTTTTTCCCGTTCTGCGAATTTGTTATTTATCCAGGGATTTACTGTTTTACAGAAAAGTCCCTAAACTTCATGCATTTAATAACTCATCAACCGTAGCTCGGATTTAAACAAACTTTATATGTAATATGCTCAGAAAATTGTGTAGATTAATAATATGCCACTTTCATCTATGTTAAAAATGTTTAAATTGATGTTTGCATTAATTTGCTAATATGCCATGCTAAAATGATTTATTTCATAACTAAATAACCGTAACTCCGTTTTAAATAAACTTTATATGTAAATGGGGTGGAAAAATGCCTAGATTAACATGGTCCACTTTATGTTGCTGTTTACCAAGTCTAAAATTGTGTTTAGGGCAGAACAGGACCGAATCCATAATATTGCTCATGGGGATTTTCCGGAATTGTTGTTTCTTATTTCCGGCCTCATTTAAACTTGCCTAAATAGTTAGTTTAATTATGCTCCACCTCTTGCCATGTTAACCACATTTAATATTGTTGTGTACCTAATCGGGAGAGAACTAAATAAGTGTTGTGGTGTTCCGTCAATATGCACCTCGTTGCATATTGAGCTCCACTTAATTTGTAGTGTTGTTTGTGCATATTGCCATGCCATGCATATTTAAACCGGACATGCATCATACTTGATTGTGCATCATGCCATGCTTATGCTTGTGCATTTATCATGTTGTTTGTTTCTTTCCGGTGTTGCTTCTCGGTTTCGGTAATGTTGCGATTGTGAGGATTCGTTCGACTACCTCCGTTCGTTCTTCTTCATGGACTTGATCTTCTTCCTTGCGGGATTTCGGGCAAGATGACCATACCCTCGAAATCACTTCTATCTTTGCTTGCTAGATGCTCGCTCTTTTGCTATGCCTAGGCTACGATGCCTACCACTTGCTATATCATGCCACCCACATTGCCATGTCAAACCTCTAACCATCATTTCCTAGCAAACCGTTGTTTGGCTATGTTACCGCTTTGCTCAGCCCCTCTTATAGCGTTGTTAGTTGCGGTGAAGATGAAGTTTGTTCCTTGTTGGAACATGGAGATGTTGTTCCTTGTTGGAACATGTTTACTTGTTGGGATATCACAATATATCTTATTTAATTAATGCATCTATATACTTGGTTAAGGGTGGAAGGCTCGGCCTTATGCACGGTGTTTTGTTCCACTCTTGCCGCCCTAGTTTCCGTCATATCGGTGTTATGTTCCCGGATTTTGCGTCCCTAACGCGGTCGGGTGATTTATGGGACCCCTTGACAGTTCGCTTTGAATAAGACTTTTCCAAAGAAGGCCCAACATTGGTTCTACATTTGCCTCACCTAGCCTTTTTCCCTTGGGAGTCGCGCTCTCAAGGGTCATCTTTATTTACCCCCCGGCCAATGCTTGTCTAAGTGTTGGTCCAAACTAGAATCTTGCAAAGCGCCACCTCAAGGAAACTTGAGGCTGGTTTTAGTTGTATGGACTGCTCATCCGGTCGTGGCTCAGGGACGAGATCTGTGGCTACTACTGTGGTGTCGGCACGCCGGAGGTCTTGCTGGTCTTGTTTTATTGCTGTGAATGTCTTGTAGCCGGATTCCGAGACTGATCGGTCTTCCGGGAGAAGGTCTATTCCTTCGTGGATCGCGAGAGCTTATCATGGGCTAAGTTGGGACACCCCTGCAGGGTATAAACTTTCGAAAGCCGTGCCCGCGGTTATGTGGCAGATGGGAGTTTGTTAATGTCCGGTTGTAGAAAACCCAAAGTTGATCTTAATTAAAATACACCAACCGTGTATGCGTATCGTGAGTGTCTCTTTTCGGGTTGATCGAAAGGAGAACACGGTTTCTGGGTTATGTTTGACGTAAGTAGGAGTTCAGGATCACTTCTTGATCATAGTTGTTCGACCGTGCTTTTGCCTTCTCTTCTCGCTCTCTTTTGCGTATGTTAGCCACCATATATGCTAGTCGCTTGCTGCAGCTCCACCTCACTACCCTGTCCTACCTTTAAGCTTAAATAGTCTTGATCTCATGGTGTGAGATTGCTGAGTCCCCGTGACTCACAGTTACTTCCAAAACCAGTTTGCAGGTGCCGATGAGACCGTGCAGGTGATGGACCTGAGCTCAAGGAGGAGCTCGATGAAGATCTTGTTCTTTGTGTTGTTTCGTTTCAGTTGATCAAGAGTGGAGCCAGTTGGGACGATCGGGATCTGTGTAGCATTTGGGGTAGTCTTCTTTTATTTTGGTTCCGTAGTCGGACCTTGATTGTATCTGTATGATGTAATGTTTTACTCATGTATTGTGTGAAGTGGCGATTGTAAGCCAGCTATGTATCTCTTTTCCTTATGTATTACATGGGTTGTGTGAAGATTACCTCACTTGCGACATTGCTTTCAATGCGGTTATGCCTCTAAGTCGTGCTTCGACACGTGGGAGATATAGCCGCAGATCGAGGCGCTACAAGTTGGTAATCGAGCCTTCCCGACTTAGAGCCCCTACTTGATTGTTTGTCGACGTTGTTGAGTCTAGAATGGAAAATGTTTTGAGTCTTAGGATTATATATATCGGAGAGTAGGATTCTTTTACTCCCCAGTCCCTTCGTCGCTCTGGTGAGGTATCCCGACGAGAGTTTTGACTCTTCTCTCCTCAAATTTCACTAAAAATTTTTTAGGATCACGTGGGTATCTTGGAATCGTTCGATGGTTTTGTGACGAGAACATTGTTCTTGGTGCCTCCTGTCATTTAGGGTTGTGGCGGTGTCCCGGGAGTTGAGCTCCGAGGTGTTGTCGTCACAATTTTATCGTTGCATTCTCGAATACCTGAGTTTTGCCGACATCGAAATCTCTTTTGTGCAGTTGTTGGTGAGATAACCCCGATAGCCCAAAGATCTTGTGGCGAAAAGGGAGTATTGCCATGACTTGTATAACGGATGTTTTTCAAGGTCGAGGTACACGATTTCGAGGATTTCTTGGTTATGTGTTGACGGATGGATACAATTGGATCTAGGTATTGTTAGTTTGGGTGATATATTTTGTGTCCCTGATCCCCAACACCTGATTGCATAACCAGAAAGTTTCGGAGTTTATAGGTGGGAATTCTAGTAGCTTACGGGATATCTTTCCGACGGATGTATGATTTGAGATTGGGGTTCAAAGTTTAGTGGTCCGCCCATTCACGGTCGATTTACAGTGGTCGCGAGACGTCTTAAAGAATCCTTGGCTATGCTGATTCGGGGACGTCTTGTTTGTCATTCGTGACGTCCGCTATACGTCGTGTCCGTGTGGGCCCCACCACGAACACTTTGGGCGAAACCTCTATCGTGTGTTTGTTCCGGCTCATTCTTGAAGCCAATCCTTTGTTTTTGTTTTGTTTTGTGGTATTCGAGTTGCTTCGAAGTCAAGTGTTGATTCCATACCTTTTCCTAATTGGTGTTCTCATATTGCTATGTGAATACTAATCCTTCTTGATCACTGAGCTTGTCATGTTAATTCTTTTCTCAACCGGCGTGTTTCTCTTCAAGTGAATTCAATCATTCCAACATTCGCAAGATCAATTCTAAGTTTTCTCAACGGTGTTCGTTTCATCCGACCCAAGTTGTTTTGATTTCCCGCCCTCCCACCCTTTTTCTTCAAGGACTCAGATTTCTTAATCAAGTATCCATTTTTATTGAGTGAAGTTTCTTCATTCTTTTCTTTAATGTTCTATCCGTGATTTCTCATGAAGACGCTAAGGAAGCTTTAACCTTATCATTGTTCCATTCTAATTTTCTTCTCCGTGGATTTAAGTCAAGTTTTCGGTGTTGATCGTATTCTTTTCATCATTTCAAATGCTTTCTTATGTCGGTGCATCTCTTAATCATCCACTTCTCGCTATTCAATTGTTCCGGAGCGTTGAAGATATCTCAGAAGATTCTAGTTTCCATTCTCAATTCACTCAAGTTCTTTTGAGGATGCTATCTCATTCAAGCCATTTAATTCTACCGGTGCAATATCTATTTCAAACAATTGTTCAACAGTGGTTCTTTTGAGTGGGCCCTAACCCACAGGTCTTTTTCCAGGATCTTACCTGACTCTTTTATTTTCCCAGAGTATTCCCAAATTCTTTGCAAAGTTTGACGTAAGAATGAATTATCATCAGTCTTGGTTTTCTCCAAGATCTTTCACATTCTTTTCATTGTTGGTTCAACCTTCCTAATTTTCATTCCGGAGTGCTTCAATAATTCATGATGATGTTCTCGTCGTCATTCTCGAATTTTGAAGACCGAAGAAGAGTTTCTCTTAAATCTCGCTTCTTTCTCTTCAAGATGCATGGTTCTAGCTTCGTGCCATCCTCATAATTGTTTTGATTGTGGGAATTCTTTTCACCCATCCGGAGCATTTCATGAGTTGTTTCCATTTCTTTCCTCCGAAGGCCATCATGTAATAATTCTTCATTCCCAGCGCGTAACTATCATTCTCCAAATCTCACCGGTGCATCGTCCAAATATCCTCTAATCAGTTCATGATCTCTTCGTTCTAATGTATCTAAATTTTGTCAAGCATCTTTATTCGTTTTACAATTCTTCCCGGTGAATTGTGCCTTTGCTACGTTCATTCTCAATTATTATGGTGGTTTGTTCAAGAGTTCTCTTCCTTCGTTATCATATAGATTCATTCGTTCTTCCCAAATCCCACGGGTGGTCCCATCAATACCTTCTCAAGTTCGCGCCATATCTATCTTAATCCTTTCTACGGGAATAAGTAGTATGCCAAATCCATTGCTTGTCATCAATTTATTTTGTTGAAGGATAAGCATACAATAAATCTTATTCTTATTTCCTCGAGTTGTTTAATTCTTTTCTTCCGGAGATTGTTCATGATATCATTATCGGTTCTAAGATGTCCATCTTTTTCTTTCCGGAGTTCCAATTTTTCTCGGTTATATCATTTCAAAGCTTCATCGTAACACTGCAAGGCTTCACCTTGTGTTGTCAACTTCTCTTTCTTTTATCATCCTTTTGTTTACCGGAGTTCTTCATGGAGGTTCTACATGGTGCTTCCTCAAGGATTCTTTTCATTCTTCAATTGTTCTTCGAGATTCCTCTCGAAGCTATGATCCGCCAAGCCATACTTCAAAATGGAACATGGTGCTCAACACATGTTTTGTTTTGAGGAGTTCAAGCATTCTTCTTCATGCATTTCGAAGTGCAATTCTTTCTATCATTATCTTTTGAGGTGGTGTTATGTCATTCTCGACAATTTGAGTTCGTGTTTTCATGATTCACATGTTGTCAAGAATGAGGTATTTTAAATCCATCATTTTTCTCTTCGTTCAAGAGATCTTTTCAACCAATCAATCTTTTGTTGGAGTTATCTTGGGTCATATTTCACCTAAAGCCTTCCCTAAGGATTGTTGCTATTTATGGTGCTTATAAAGGACCCAAGTTCTTCATTTGTCCTCCCGGGATATAAGTTTCTTGTCTCCTTGTTGATATCAATCCAATCGTTTGTTTCCGTTGGTGGCGTAAGCTCACCTCATAATGTGGAGATGTTTCCATAAGCCCACTACAAGCTTATTCATTTCGTTGTTGGTTTTCCTACAACTCCGTTCAATTCTTCTTTGCAAGGGTGCTTTTCCAAGTTCATTTGTGGCAGAAGTGGTCATTTTCTTCTACATTCCTTTATTCCAACGACCTATCTTCAATTTTTCTTCCGGAGGCATTGTGATGTTGCTCTCTTCGATCCATCATCTTCTTTTGGCAAGATCATGTTCTTTTCCTTGCTTATCGTTTTTAACCGGAGTGTCATGTTTTCATTCGAGTTCTCTCATCTTATCAAGTTTTGCCTGCTTCCTCAACCGGAGAGCTGTCTGAAATCTTTCTTACCCCTTGTGCCACTCTTTCAATAGTTCCGGAGGCAGTATGTTGTTGATTTCATCAAGTATCATCCCATCTTCTCAAGTTCATGTTATATTCCTTCCATGCTCAATCGGAGTGCTGCCCGAATTCTTCCTCTCTCATCTTGTTTTAAACGGAGTGGTTTCGAATTCTATCTTGTCAATTAAACTCTTGATTCATGCATTTTTCAACCTTCAAGTTATCGTAATGTTCCTTGTTCCTCGTTTCTAACGGATTGTTTTCAACCTTGTTCATCTTCGTTGTTTTCTTTCTTTCATTTTGCTCAACCTCTCAAGGTTCTTTGGTTTCACTCGTTTGTCAAAGAAGCAACTTAGTTTTACCTCTTCTCTTCCTCTTCCTTTTCCCTCCGGTGCCATCCTAGATCTCGGGACGAGATCCTCTCGTAGTGGTGGAGTGTTGTAACACCCCGGATACAACTTTCCATATTCGTATCTCCGACTCTTGCCCTTTCCGGAGATGTGATTTATTATTTCCTTCGTGGTTGGGTTTTGTCTGTTGTTTTGCATTTTGTTCTTGTTATGCATCTCATCTCATGGCATCATCTGCATTTCATCCGCATGTTTTTTCAAAACTTGCATCCGTTCGGGTTCCGTCAGTTCTCTCCGCTGTCCGTTCCGAGTCCGGATACACTTGCACGCGCCCGCGGCACCTCCGAAATATTATTTTATAAGTGGCATAATAATGTTCTCGGAATGGGTTGCAACTTGTCATGCGGTCTTATTATAGTGTAGACAGGCCGCCTGCCAAGTTTCGTCGCATTCGGAGTCCATTTGATAGCCCAACCGTTAAACCTACTGCCGCGATATAGCCGGTATATTTCGTCGGATGTTTCGGTCTCCGAAATTGTGCCGGGCTGCATTTCTCCCCTCTCCCCTCAGTCCAGACCCTCTCGTCACAGCCTACCTAACCCCCCCTCTTTTCCTGATCGTTGGATCGCGATCCGAAGGTCCCGAAACCCCCTCCTAACCCCTCAAACCCTAGCCCTACCTATAAATGGAAGCCCCCCCTTCCATTTTTGGCAGCAGCCAACCCCCTCCTAAAATTCCGCGCCACCAACCTCAATTCCCTGAGCCAGCCGCCGCTCCTCCTCGTTTTCGGCGCCGACCAGCCCCCTCGCCACTTGGCGCCTTGCCGCCGCGCCAGGCCAACCCGGGGCGCCACGTCGCCCCAGCCGTCTCGGGCCAACCCCGCGTGCAGGTGGCCTCCTGCGCCCAGCCGCCGAGGCCCGCGGAAGCCCATTCGCGGCCCGCCGGGCCGATCTGGGCCTCTGAAGCCCGTGATCGCCGCCCCGGCGCCCGCAGCTCCTCCGTTCACCTCCAGACTCCCAAGACGCCTCCGCCGCCCGCCCGCCCGGCAGCCTTCGCCGGAGTGGTGCGGCCGACCCCGCTTTGCTCCCTCTCTCTGCTGTCTCTCTCTCTCACGTCGTCTCTCTCCCGCAGTCGCCCGCTGCCTCGCGGCGTCCGGAGATCCTCGTCGCCCGACCCTCGCGCGCCGCCGCCGCCCGTCATCGCCGGATCTGGCGCCCGTGCGGATCCGCTTGATCCCGTCATCCCGGCCTTCGCCCTCGCGGCGCCCCACTGCCGCCGTCGTTCCTGCGCCGCCGCCTTCCGGTAGGTCGGAGGAGCCCGATCTCCTCCCGTCGACGATCGCGTGGGCGCGCCCCCTGGCCCATCTCCCGGCGCCAGCCCAGCCAGGCGGCCTCCCTGTGCCCAGCCTTCCCACCTCTGCGCCACCGACCGGGCCAAAGCCCATGGTGAGATGCCCCCCAGCGCCTGTTTCTGTTGGGCTGACCCTAGATTCGGCCCGTGCATTTTTTTCCGTTCTCATGAATTTGTTATTTATCCAGGATTTACTGTTTCTGAAAAGTCCCTAAACTTCATGCATTTAATAACTCATCAACCGTAGCTCGGATTTAAACAAACTTTATATGTAATATGCTCAGAAAATTGTGTAGATTAATAATATGCCACTTTCATCTATGTTAAAATGTTTAAATTGATGTTTGCATTAATTTGCTAATATGCCATGCTAAAATGATTTATTTCATAACTAAATAACCGTAACTCGCTTTTAAATAAACTTTATATGTAAATGGGGTGGAAAATGCCTAGATTAACATGGTCCACTTTATGTTGCTGTTTACCAACTCTAAAATTGTGTTTAGGGCAGAACAGGACCGAATCCATAATATTGCTCATGGGGATTTTCCGAATTGTTGTTTCTTATTTCCGGCCTCATTTAAACTTGCCTAAATAGTTAGTTTAATTATGCTCCACCTCTTGCCATGTTAACCACATTTAATATTGTTGTGTACCTAATCGGGAGAGAACTAAATAAGTGTTGTGGTGTTCCGTCAATATGCACCTCGTTGCATATTGAGCTCCACTTAATTTGTAGTGTTGTTTGTGCATATTGCCATGCCATGCATATTTAAACCGGACATGCATCATACTTGATTGTGCATCATGCCATGCTTATGCTTGTGCATTTATCATGTTGTTTGTTTCTTTCCGGTGTTGCTTCTCGGTTTCGGTAATGTTGCGATTGTGAGGATTCGTTCGACTACCTCCGTTCGTTCTTCTTCATGGACTTGATCTTCTTCCTTGCGGGATTTCAGGCAAGATGACCATACCCTCGAAATCACTTCTATCTTTGCTTGCTAGATGCTCGCTCTTTTGCTATGCCTATGCTACGATGCCTACCACTTGCTATATCATGCCACCCACATTGCCAATGTCAAACCTCTAACCATCATTTCCTAGCAAACCGTTGTTTGGCTATGTTACCGCTTTGCTCAGCCCTCTTATAGCGTTGTTAGTTGCGGTGAAGATGAAGTTTGTTCCTTGTTGAACATGGAGATGTTGTTCCTTGTTGGAACATGTTTACTTGTTGGGATATCACAATATATCTTATTTAATTAATGCATCTATATACTTGGTTAAGGGTGGAAGGCTCGGCCTTATGCAGTGTTTTGTTCCACTCTTGCCGCCCTAGTTTCCGTCATATCGGTGTTATGTTCCCGGATTTTTGCGTCCCTAACGCGGTCGGGTGATTTATGGGACCCCTTGACAGTTCGCTTTGAATAAGACTTTTCCAAAGAAGGCCCAACATTGGTTCTACATTTGCCTCACCTAGCCTTTTTCCCTTGGGAGTCGCGCTCTCAAGGGTCATCTTTATTTACCCCGGGCCAATGCTTGTCTAAGTGTTGGTCCAAACTAGAGTCTTTGTAAAGTGCCACCTCAAGGAAACTTGAGGGCTGGTTTTAGTTGTATGGACTGCTCATCCGGTCGTGGCCTGGGACGAGATACGCGCGGCTACTACCAGGGTGTCGGCACGCCGGGAGGTCTTGCTGGTCTTGTTTTATTGCTGTGAAATGTCTTGTAGCCGGGATTCCGAGACTGATCGGTCTTCCCGGGGAGAAGGTCTATTCCTTCGTGGATCGCGAGAGCTTATCATGGGCTAAGTTGGGACACCCCTGCAGGGTATAAACTTTCGAAAGCCGTGCCCGCGGTTATGTGGCAGATGGGAGTTTGTTAATGTCCGGTTGTAGAAAACCCAAAGTTGATCTTAATTAAAATACACCAACCGTGAGCGTAACCGTGAGTGTCTCTTTTCGGGGTTGATCGAAAGGAGAACACGGTTTCTGGGTTATGTTTGACGTAAGTAGGAGTTCAGGATCACTTCTTGATCATAGTTGTTCGACCGTGCTTTTGCCTTCTCTTCTCGCTCTCTTTTGCGTATGTTAGCCACCATATATGCTAGTCGCTTGCTGCAGCTCCACCTCACTACCCTGTCCTACCTTTAAGCTTAAATAGTCTTGATCTCGCGGGTGTGAGATTGCTGAGTCCCCGTGACTCACAGTTACTTCCCAAAACCAGTTTGCAGGTGCCGATGAGACCGTGCAGGTGATGGACCTGAGCTCAAGGAGGAGCTCGCTGAAGATCTTGTTCTTTGTGTTGTTTCGTTTCAGTTGATCAGTAGTGGAGCCCAGTTGGGACGATCGGGATCTGTGTACCATTTGGGGTAGTCTTCTTTTATTTTGGTTCCGTAGTCGGACCTTGATTGTATCTGTATGATGTAATGTTTTACTCATGTATTGTGTGAAGTGGCGATTGTAAGCCAGCTATGTATCTCTTTTCCCTTATGTATTACATGGGTTGTGTGAAGATTACCTCACTTGCGACATTGCTTTCAATGCGGTTATGCCTCTAAGTCGTGCTTCGACACGTGGGAGATATAGCCGCATCGAGGGCGTTACAAACAGCATGCGCGACATCATGGGAAGATGAGACCGACCCTTTGGAGGAAAAACTATTGTGTTTGGAGGGGACTTCAGGCAGGTGCTTCCCGTCGTCAGGAGGGGGTCCCGGGGTCAGATAATCGATGCAACCCTCCAAAGTTCACACCTCTGGAAGGGTATGCGCCAGCTAAGGCTCGTCACCAACATGAGGGCTCATAATGACACCTGGTTTGCCGATTACTTGCTAAGGGTAGGCAATGGCACCGAGGAAGTTGACGATCAAGGAAACAAATGACTCCCTGAAGATATTTGGGTGCCGTCTACAGGCGAGGGTGACGACCTGGAGAAGCCGATTGACCATGTGTTTCCGAGACTAGATGACAACCAGTCCGATCCGAATTACATGACTTCACGCGCAATCCTCTCCACCACGAACGATAATGCCGACAAGATAGACATACACATGGTAGAGCATTTTCGGGGAGAAGAAGTAATCTACCATAGCTTTGACAGTGCAGAAGACGACCCGTATGGCTACTACGCTCCCGAGTTCCTAAATGGATTGACTCCCAACGGTCTGCCTCCGCATGCACTCAAACTGAAGCTCAACTGCCATGTCATACTTCTGAGGAACATTGATCCGGCTAATGGTCTGTGTAACGGGACGAGGCTTGTGGTGCGAGGTTTCGAGAGGAACACCATCGACGCAGAAATCATGACCGGACAACACGCAGGTAGGAGGGTATTCCTTCTTGGAATACCCCTATGCCCGTCTGACAATGACATGTTTCCATTCAAGTTCAAGAGGAAGCAATTTCCTGTAAGGCTTAGCTTTGCGATGACGATTAACAAGGCTCAAGGCCAGACGATTCCGATTGTTGGCGTGTACCTACCTAATCCGGTGTTCTATCATGGTCAACTCTATGTCGCATTGTCTCGAGCCACCGCAAAGAGAAATATAAAGATCCTCATTGAGAAGGAGAAGGAGAAGGAGAATGCCAAGAAGCAAAGCGGTAAATCTAAGAAGCGAAAAAGACCTGCCTTGTCCTTACAGACCTCGATGAAGAACATCGTCTATAAGGAAGTCCTTACAGGCTAAGTCCGCTCTTAAATATGTGAGAGGATTTACTCTTATGCTACAGGTAATTTGGTGCCCTTTGGTGTTTTTGTACATATCTCTATCTTTCGATGTTTCGATTGAACTTTATTATATTTATAGTACAAGACAAGTATTAATAATATTGCCTCGGATTGGTGACTTTGCAAGTTGCCAAATTTTGGTGTATGTGACATTATTTTTTGTTTTGCTAGTTTGCTTATGTATATTATTCTTTTGTTGTTTTGTAATAAATCATCTACTATATCTAAACTCGGCTTTGTTTTTTCTGCACAAATATTGCACACTGCCTTTGTCACTTCGTTCTTGTAAAACTAGACTCTATTGTCGTGATCTTTGTACGTCGATGCCTACACCCTACAGCCTGAGCCACTTGACGACCAATCTGTAATTCGATGTTAAAAATATAGATGCAGATACGTTAATTATAATGTGGCATTGAATTCCATGATAATTCATACCTGAAATAAAATTGTGATTTATTTGATATCTTACTATCGTATCCGCGTCGAACACAACCGAGCGCCTCTATTTCTGGTGAGGCCAACTATCCAGAATCCTCCCGCATCTTAAATCCATTGACGCTTTTCTGTTATAGGCTTTGTTCTATGTAGATACCGAAATTAGCACCGTTAAACTTTTAATCTGGAAATACCACTATAGAGTACTTTGGCCTGTAATTAGCAAGTCTTCCTTCGTTGCCGCGCAAGTACTTCTCTTGCATTCCTGAGATATAAAGTATATACTATCTCTGCTTCCTAATCAGATTGAAAGATTAATTCAAACTATGCATGCTCCTAAGAAGGAGAAGTTCTTTATTATCTTGCATGTACTTTCACCAGAATGATTATTTTTGTTATACCTCACTGACCAATGATGTCAGGCTTTACTTCGTCGGAAATCAGCACATACCAGCTAGCGAATATTCAACATAAAAATATGATGGTTATAGGCACATACCTTTCATTGCCTTTAATCTTCAAGTTCTCCTCGATCTGCTCTCTACCCATGTTCGCACATGATCCAAATTTCTCTTTCATGCTGATGAGTTTCTGATAACACACTGATTTACTTTTATGTGTTCCTGAATAGAGTAGCCAAATTAAGTGAAAATGGGTTTTCTTCTTGACTACATAAAGTAGAAGACGGCACCAGCATTTTCCGACAAAGAGGGAGGGGGAGGAAAGAATTTATTATTAAGCTACCCTAAGGGAGTCACATCTTGTAGATTCATCTTTACATGCAAGGAGAAAGCTGTGATAATGCAGCCATAGAGGAACAAATCCAAAATACACAAAACAAATACATTGTAGCTATCATGAGTTTTGTTGTTGGGGTCAGGCAATTGAAGATTGTGGTCATAAATGTAGTAAAGCATGCCTCTACTTATGAGTGAACAACCAAAATTACAATAAACTCCACACTGATTATAAGTATATTGTTCGTACAAAATGCTAAAAAGGAAAATAGGTCTTCATAAATTGAAGATAGTTCAGCCACATCAGATTCAGCACTAAACATAACTCGCGTACATATATGCATTGTTAAATACACTTGCTAATCACATCAATACGAAAATTTCCTTTCGAGGTCTTGCAGCTCTTTGGAAATAAAACAAAAGCGACCAAAGGGCAGCTTCGGATACCTTGCCTGCGGAGACCGTGCATGTCCAGCAATGAACCTCACCAGGACTCAATCATTTTGCATGAATAGATTGCTGGGCTGCAGCACACAACAAGAAGAACCAGTTCAACATGGAGTTAACTTGAAAAACCCAATGTCCAAGACAGTTTGTAGTTAACAAAAATTAACATTATTGTTTCAGTTAACAACAAAAACTAACATTATTGTTTCAGTTAACAACAAAAACTAACATTATTGTTTCAGTTAACAACTCCTTTCTTGCACGGACATGTATTATGTGATCAAGCGGTAAAAAGCATTTAAGGGATTATCTAAGTACAAAATTTAGAGAGAAAAACAAAACTTTCAGACCATGAACCACCAATCTTCACAAAATAAGTTGTCTGAGGTTACTTACCTGCCTAAGAGAGCGTGTACTGCACGTCAATGATGCCCATTTGCTCTATAGGATCCTGCACAATTTACAGATGTTTTTCCACTATCATGCGCCCATGGACGAGGCACCTTTAGAAGTGTTTGGCATATTATGCATCTCCAAAAATATTTAAATCAGACCCCATGCGTGGAACAGCTTGTTCTGCCTGATATATGTGTGCAACATGTCAGATGCAAATAATTCGATCAACTAATTATTTAGTCTAACCAGCATTGTGCTGAGCAATCAATCAATCAATTTATGTACTGGTTCATATGCCAACACATCTACAAACATCGAAGGTAAATACGGGAGCCAACACCTCCAAAAACCCGTGTGAGCTGCAACCTCCACACACAGAATTGCCTGCTATTGATTGAAGAGGAAGAGTAGCTATACCTGGTACGGCTCTATGAACTGTTCTCATCCGCGTTGACCTCATCCGAAGCCTCAACGGCCACATGTCTGTGAAGCCCGTGTACACCATCCTGCTCATGTCGCTGGCACGGCAGGCTCGACAAAGGGGCGGGTGTCGATTTGGGGAGAGGAGGACTCGGCCACGAGGCGGTAGAGGCACGGGAAGGACCCGTCGCCGCTGGCGGTGGCGAGGACAAGTCGAGCACTGCCAAGCGCGGCCGCGAGATTGGCGAGGTCGGCGCGAGCAGGGCAGTCGACGAACACGGCATGGGCAGGGAGGCGGTGAGGTGCTTCCGAGGAGAGCAAGCGGTGGTCGAGGAGGCCGAGGATCAGGGCGAGGCGGAGGCTACGGCTAGCGGCGGGAGAAGACTGTCCTTCCACCACCGGCGGTGGCGACCTTTGTGTGATGTTGGTCGCCGGTTGTGTGCGCATCTAGCCGCCGTCGGATGAGTGGAGGGGAGCTGGGGAGGGGATGAGAGGGGGCGGCGGTGCGAGACGAGGTCGCCGGCTGTGGGGCCGAGAGCGGAGGGGGTGGAGTGGGTGACTCGCCGAGTTCTGGCATCGTGAGTGGACTAGGAGTCTGGGAGTGGAGAGAGTGAGGGGATCAGGGGAGGTAGACACGTGCTGGTTGGGCTTGGGTCGTGCGGGGAAGGAGAGGTTGGGTGCTGGTTGGGCCGTGTTGGTAGCTGATTTGGGCATACAAAAACATATATATTAAAGTGTATACATATATTAATTAAACATGGAGCATACAAAAAATATTTTTTATACTTATTAGATATATTCAAAGTATCACACAAAAAACACAATTTTGAGAGAAGAAACCGAATATACTTGGTTTGTGTTGGATTGCTTGCATGCTTTTATCTTTCGTCAGACAATTTTCCTTAGCCTATATAAATAAATTAAAATGATTCAAGAAATTTCAGATGACTGCTTATTTATGTATGAACAATATAGTTGGTTGTTTTCTCTGAGATAAATGCAACATCTTTTTTTATAATATGAAAAATGGGTTTTCTATTTTACAAAATAAATAGTTGTGTTAGTTTCACTTTTATTTTTATTATATATATTATATATGTTTCTTTCATCAGAGATAAAAAGTGATGGGTTCCGACATATACACTGATGTAACGATGACTGGCCTGATTGAAACACTAGCAGAAGAGGTGCATATAGCTAATCTCTGTATGTATGTTATACATGATAATACAAATGTGTATTCTTTATGTATTTTTTTGGAATATAGGAGACATAGATATGGAATTTGGAGATGCACAAAAAGAATCCATAGACAAAGAGTTCCGAAGCGATGTCACTAAAAGGGGGCTTCATCGAATTTTTTACAACATAATGATGTGGAAGCGGTGATATCTCATAAAAAATCAAAAAAGGATGCCAATTTAAATGTTACCGCGCAAGGTATTTTTTTTCAATGTTGTTATCGATCTTTCCTTCATCATATTGCCTAATTCACTCGTTTTTGTATCATGCCGACAGACTAAGTTTGTACACATTGTTAATTTTCCATTTTGTGATCACTTTACATTACAAGTGAAGTGAACTTCAATTATTATGCACTTGTGACCATGTTACATTGTCTCTACATATGGTCTTTACCTGTGAAATTTAGTATGCATTATCTTTACATAACTTTAGGAAAAATATTTCAGAAGCCCGTGGCAAGGCACGGGCATTCTACTAGTAAATAAAGCAAACCATCAGACAGCGCACATACAAGGACTAGTTCACACCAACAAACCCAAGTCACACAACAAGAAGTACAAAAGGTTCTGCTAAGGGCACAGGTCAACAAGCCCAAAAGAAAGAGAGAGAAAAAGATGGGCGCCGAAGCGCGCCGGCGCGCAGGAGACGTCTAGTCAGGCTCCGGTGGTGGAGGCGGAGGTGGCAGCGATAGACAGACGGCCATCGAGCGAAGGTCGGCGATGAAGGCAGAGATGGCGTCCCGATCCTGAGGGCGGCTATGCGGCCGCCAAAACTGCAAGTAACCAGACAGTTTCAAAAGAGCGTCAGTAGCCCGCCGAAGAGGAGTGCGCTGAATCACAAGCTTGTTGCGAATCGTCCAGAGGGTCCAAGCAATCGCCCCAATCTCAAGCCACCTATCGTGGCGCGAGGACAAGGGGGAGTTGAGGAGCTCCGAGAATAGGTCGGGAAAGTTGGTATGGCACCAATTCCCACCCACCACCTCCCTAAAGCAACTCCAGACAAATTGAGCTGACACACAGGAGAAGAAGATGTGATTTGAGTCTTCGGGGACACCACACAGGGGGAATAAGCCAGAGCCCGGACCATTGCGCTTGAGAACCTCGACCCCAGACGGGGTCCGACCGCGAATCCATTGCCACGTGAAGATCTGAATCTTCAGTGGAAGGCGGATGGACCACACCGCCGTAAGTGGGGGGGGGAGCGGAGGAGGGAGCGATGGCCTGGTATAAGGACTTGGTGGAAAATTGGCCCGGAGGCTCAAGGCGCCAACTAACTTGATTCGGGCCAGCGTCCACCCTCGGCTCATTGAAGGCCACACAGTCAAGCAAATCCTGCCAGGCGGCGGTATCCAGAGGCCCAAATGGCCTCCGGAACGTGAGGCGCTCTTAGTCAATAAGGGCGCTCTCAACTGAGATCATGGGTTCAACAACGATGGAGAAGAGGTCGGGGAAGCGAGCCGCAAAGGGGGAGTCGCCGGCCCATCGGTCAAACCAGAATAGTGTAGCCGCCCCAGATCCAACCGAGATGGAGGTCCCGATGCAGAGGACAGGGAGAAGTTGGACAACCGACTGCCAGAATTGGGAGCCGCCCGATCGCTGGAAGAAGGCAAGGGGTTGACCACGCAGGTACTTATTCCGGATGATGTCTAACCAGAGGCCACCTTGCCCTTGCAAGATGCGCTAGAGCCAGCGGGATAGGAGAGCAATATTTATGCGTTTAGAGCACATGATACCGAGGCCACCTTGTTCCCGGGGTTTGCAGATGTCAGGCCAACTGACCATATGGTACTTCTGCTTATTATTGTCGCCAGCCCAGTAGAAGCGGGACAGGATCTTGGCGATTTCATGGTGGAGCGTCTCGTGCAGGCTGTAGAAGCTCATGAGGAATAAGAGGAGGTGATACGTCTCCAACGTATCTGTAATTTTTTATTGCTCCATGCTATATTATCTACTGTTTTGGGCAATATTGGGCTTTATTTTCCACTTTTATATTACTTTTGGGACTAACCTATTAACCGGAGGCCCAGCCCAGATTTGCTGTTTTTTGACTATTTTAGTATTTCGAAGAAAAGGAATATCAAATGGAGTCAAGACGGAACGAAATCAACTGGAGAAGTTATTTTTGGTAGGAAAGCTACCGGATGGACTTGGACCCCACGTCAAGGAAGGAGCGAGGAAGCCACGAGGGTGGGGGGCGCGCGCACCCCCCTAGGGCGCGCCCCCTGCCTCGTGGGGCCCTCGTTGCTCCCCTGACGTGCTTCTTTTGCCTATATAACTCCACGTACCCTAAAACTTCCAGAACAGATATTAGATCGGGAGTTCCGCCGCCGCAAAACCTCCAGAGCCACCAAAAACCAATCGGGACCCTGTTCCGGCACCCTGTCGGAGGGGGGAACCCTCACCTGTGGCCATCTTCATCATCCCGGCGCTCTCCATGACGAGGAGGGAGTAGTTCACCCTCGGGGCTGAGGTATGTACCAGTAGCTATGTGTTTGATCTCTCTCTCTCTCTCGTGTTCTTGATTTGGCACGATCTTGATATATCGCGAGCTTTGCTATTATAGTTGGATCTTATGTTTCTTCTCTCCCTCTACTCTCTTGTAATGGATTGAGTTTTCCCTTTGAAGTTATCTTGTCGGATTGAGTCTCTAAAGATTTGAGAACACTTGATGTATGTCTTGCCGTGCGTATCTGTGGTGACAATGGGATATCACATGATTCACTTGATGTATGTTTTGGTGATCAACTTGCGGGTTCTGCCCATGAACCTATGCATAGGGATGGCACACGTTTTCGTCATGATTCTCCGGTAGAAACTTTGCGGAACTCTTTGAGGTTCTATGTGTTGGTTTGAATAGATGAATTGAGATTGTGTGATGCATATTGTATAATCATGCCCACATTTACTTGAGGTGACATTGGAGTATCTAGGTGACATTAGGGTTTTGGTTGATTTGTGTCTTAAGGTGTTATTCTAGTACGAACTCTAGGGCTGTTTGTGACACTTATAGGAATAGGCCAATGGATTGATTGGAAAGAATAACTTTGAGGTGGTTTCGTACCCTACCATAATCTCTTCATTTGTTCTCCGCTATTAGTGACTTTGGAGTGACTCTTTGTTGCATGTTGAGGGATAGTTATATGATCCAATTATGTTATTATTGTTGAGAGAACTTGCACTAGTGAAAGTATGAACCCTAGGCCTTGTTTCCTATCATTGCAATACCGTTTACGCTCACTTTTACCACTTGTTACCTTGCTGTTTTTATATTTTCAGATTACAAAAACCTATATCTACCATCCATATTGCACTTGTATCACCATCTCTTTGCCGAACTAGTGCACCTATACAATTTACCATTGTATTGGGTGTGTTGGGGACACAAGAGACTCTTTGTTATTTTGATGCAGGGTTGCTTGAGAGAGACCATCTTCATCCTACGCCTCCCACGGATTGATAAACCTTAGGTCATCCACTTGAGGGAAATTTGCTACTGTCCTACAAACCTGTGCACTTGCAGGCCCAACAATGTCTACAAGAAGAAGGTTGTGTAGTAGACATCAAGCTCTTTTCTAGCGCCGTTGCCGGGGAGGCTATGTAGGCGGCACTCACACCCCGTCAACTAAGCTCTTTTCTGGCGCCGTTGCCGGGGAGGTGAGTGCTTGAAGGTATATGTTTAGATCTTGCAATCGAATCTTTTGTTTCTTGTTTTAGCACTAGTTTAGTTTATAAAAGAAAACTAGAAAAAAATGGAATTGAGTTTGTCTCATACGCTTCACCTTTTTAATATCTTTTGTGAGTATGACGGAAAGGAAAATTGTGCTCAAGTACTAGAAGAAGAATTACATAGAATGCTTGGCATAAAATATGTGAATGATGAGCATGATTGCAATGTTGTTAGTATGAATTCCTTGCATATCCATGATGCTAATGATATGCAAAGCCACAAGCTTGGGGAAGCTATGTTTGATGAAGATGATATTTTTTGTCCCCCGAGCTTTGATGAGAAAATTTACTATGATGAAAGCATGCCTCCTATCTATGATGATTATTGTGATGACACGTATGCTATAAAGAATAATGATAACCATGAAACTTGTCATCTTGATCTTAATTTTCAATCACATGATAGTTATTTTGTTGAGTTTGCTCCCACTACTATTGATGAGAATAGATTTGCTTATGTGGAGAGTACTAAAATTTCTATGCAAGTAGATCATGAAAATAACGCTTTAGGTGCTGGTTATATTGTTGAATTCATTCATCATGCTACTGAAAATTATTATGAGGGAGGAATATATGCTTGTAGGAATTGCAATAATATCAAGTTTCCTCTCTATGTGCTTAAAGTTGTGAAGTTATGCTTGTTTTACCTTCCTATGCAAGATGATTCTTGTTCCCATAAGTTGTTTGCTCGCAAAATCCCTATGCATAGGAAGTGGGTTAGACTTAAATGTGCTAGTCATATTCTTCATGATGCTCTCTTTATGTTTCAATTCTTATCTTTTATGTGAGCATCATTGAAATCATCATGCCTAGCTAGGGGCGTTAAACGATAGCGCTTGTTGGGAGGCAACCCAATTTTATTTTAGTTTCTTGCTTTTTGGTTCTGTTTAGGAATAAATAATCCATCTAGCTTCTGGTTAGATGTGTTTTCTTAATTAGTTTTTGTGCCAAGTAGAACCTTTGGGAAGACTTGGGTGAAGTCTTTTTGATCATACAGTAAAAAACAGAAACTTTAGCGCTCTCTAGCTAGAACTTTTTACTGGAAAGTTATATTTAGTTGATTCTTTTTGCAGATGATTACTAGACAAATTAATCAGGTCCACCAATTTATTTTAGAATTTTTGGAGTTCCAGAAGTTTGCGTTAGTTACAGATTACTACAGATTGTTCTGTTTTTGACAGATTCTATTTTTCGTGTGTTGTTTGCTTATTTTGATGAATCTATGGCTAGTAAAATAGTTTACAAACCATAGAGAAGTTGGAATACAGTAGGTTTAACACCAATATAAATAAAGAATGAGTTCATTACAGTACCTTGAAGTGGTGTTTTTTGTTTTCTATCGCTAACGGAGCTCACGAGTTTTCTGTTAAGTTTTGTGTTGTGAAGTTTTCAAGTTTTGGGTAAAGATTCGATGGACTATGGAATAAGGAGTGACAAGAGCCTAATCTTGGGGATGCCCAAGGCACCCCAAGGTAATATTCAAGGATAACCAAGCGTCTAAGCTTGGGGATGCCCCGGAAGGCATCCCCTCTTTCGTCTTCGTTCATCGGTAACTTTACTTGGAGCTATATTTTTATTCACCACATGATATGTGTTTTGCTTGGAGCGTCATTTTATTTTATTTAGCTTTCCTTGCTGTTTGAATAAAATATCAAGATCTGAAATTATTAAATGTTAGAGAGTCTTCACATGGTTGCATAATTATTTAACTACTCATTGATCTTCACTTATATCTTTCGGAGTAGTTTGTCATTTGCTCTAGTACTTCACTTATATCTTTTAGAGCACAATGGTGGTAGTTTTATTTTGAAGAAATATATGATCTCTCATGCTTCACTTAGATTATTTTGAGAGTCTTAAATAGCATGGTAATGCGCTTAATCCTAATATGCTAAGCATAAAAGATTTGTAAGAATTCTTATGAGTGTGTTGGATACTAAGAAAAGTTTGATGCTTGATAATAGTTTTGAGATATGGAGGTAATAATATCAAAGTCGTGCTAGTTGAGTAGTTGTGAATTTGAGAAATGCTTGTGTTGAAGTTTTCAAGTCCCGTAGCATGCACGTATGGTAAACGTTATGTAACAAATTTGAAACATGAGGTGTTATTTGATTGTCCTCCTTATGAGTGGTGGTCGGGACGAGCGATGGTATTTTCCTACCAATCTATCCCCCTAGGAGCATGCGCGTAGTGCTTTGGTTTTTGATGGCTTGTAGATTTTTGCAATAAGTATGTGAGTTCTTTATGACTAATGTTGAGTCCATGGATTATACGCACTCTCACCCTTCCATCATTGCTAGCCTCTTGATTGCCGTGCATTGCCCTTTCTCACATTGAGAGTTGGTGCAAACTTCGCCGGTGCATCCAAACCCCGTGATATGATACGCTCTTTCACACATAAACCTCCTTATATCTTCCTCAAATCAGCCACCATACCTACCTATTATGGCATTTACATAGCCATTCCGAGATATATTGCCATGCAACTTTCCACCATACCGTTCTTCATGACACATTCATCATTGTCATATTGCTTAGCATGATCATGTAGTTGACATAGTATTTGTGGCAAAGCCACCGTTCATAATTCTTTCGTACATGTCACTCTTGATTCATTGCATATCCCGGTACACCGCCGGAGGCATTCATATAGAGTCATACTATGTTCTAGTATCGAGTTGTAATCATTGAGTTGTAAACAAATAGAGGTGTGATGATCATCATTTAGTAGAGCATTGTCCCAAAAAAAGAGAAAGGCCAAAGAAAAAAAAAAGAAGGCCCAAAAAAATAAAAAAAATAAAAAATAAAAAGGGGGCAATGCTACTATCCTTTTTCCACACTTGTGCTTCAAAGTAGCACCATGTTCTTTATATAGCGAGTCTCATATATTGTGCTTCAAAGTAGCACCATGTTTTTCATATAGAGAGTTTCATATGTTGTCACTTTCATATACTAGTGGAAATTTTTCATTATAGAACTTGGCTTGTATATTCCAACGACGGGCCTCCTCAACTGCCCTAGGTCTTCATGAGCAAGCAAGTTGGATGCACACCCACTTAGTTTCTTTTGTTGAGCTTTCATACATTTATAACTCTAGTGCATCCGTTGCATGGCAATCCCTACTCCTCGCATTAACATCAATTGATGGGCATCTCCATAGCCCATTGATTAGCCTCGTTGATGTGAGATATTCTCCTTTTTTGTCTTCTCCACATAACCCCCATCATCATATTCTATTCCACCCATAGTGCTATATCCATGGCTCGCGCTCATATCTACGTGAAGGTTTATAAGTTTGAGATTACTAGAGTATGAAACAATTGCTTGGCTTGTCATCGGGGTTGTGCATGATGAGAGCATTCTTGTGTGACGAAAATGGAGCATGACTAAACTATATGGTTTTGTAGGGATGAACTTTCTTTGGCCATGTTATTTTGAGAAGACATAATTGCTTAGTTAGTATGCTTGAAGTATTATTATTTTTATGTCAATATGAACTTTTGTCTTGAATCTTTCAAATCTGAATATTCATATCACAATTAAGAAGAATTACAATGAAATTATGCCAACTAGCATTCCACATCAAAAATTATCTTTTTTATCATTTACCTACCGAGGACGAAAGGAATTAAGCTTGGGGATGCTTGATACGCCTACAACGTATCTATAATTTTGATTGCTCCATGCTATATTATCTACTGTTTTGGACAATATTGGGCTTTATTTTCCACTTTTATATTACTTTTGGGACTAACCTATTAACCGGAGGCCCAGCCAGATTTTGCTGTTTTTGCCTATTTCAGATTTCGAAGAAAAGGAATATCAAACGGAGTCAAAACGGAACAAAATCAAATGGAGAAGTTATTTTTGGAAGGAAAGCTACCGGATGGACTTGGACCCCACGTCAATGAAGGAGCGAGGAAGCCACGAGGGTGGGGGGCGCGCCCACCCTCCTAGGGCGCGCCCCCTGCCTCGTGGGGCCCTCGTGGCTCCCCTGACGTGCTTCTTTCGCCTATATAACTCCACGTACCCTAAAACTTCCAGAACAGAGATTTGATCGGGAGTTCCACCGCCGCAAAACCTCCAGAGCCACCAAAAACCAATCGGGGCCTGTTCCAACACCTCACGAGGGGGGAACCTCACCGTGGCCATCTTCATCATCCCGGCGCTCTCCATGACAAGGAGGAGTAGTTCACCCTCGGGGCTGAGGGTATGTACCGATAGCTATGTGTTTGATCTCTCTCTCTCGTGTTCTTGATTTGGCACGATCTTGATGTATCGCGAGCTTTGCTATTATAGTTGGATCTTATGTTTCTTCTCCCCTCTACTCTCTTGTAATGGATTGAGTTTTCCTTTGAAGTTATCTTATCGGATTGAGTCTTTAAAGATTTGAGAACACTTGATGTATGCCTTGCCATGCGTATCTGTGGTGACAATGGGATATCACGTGATTCACTTGATGTATGTTTTGGTGATCAACTTGCGGGTTCCGCCCATGACCTATGCATAGGGGTTGGCACACGTTTTCGTCGTGATTATCCGGTAGATACTTTGGGGCACTCTTTGAGGTTCTATGTGTTGGTTTGAATAGATGAATTGAGATTGTGTGATGCGTATCGTATAATCATGCCCACGGATACTTGAGGTGATATTGGAGTATCTAGGTGACATTAGGGTTTTGGTTGATTTTTGTCTTAAGGTGTTATTCTAGTACGAACACTAGGGCTGTTTGTGGCACTTGTAGGAATAGCCCAATGGATTGATTGGAAAGAATAACTTTGAGGTGGTTTCATACCCTACCATAATCTCTTCATTTTCTCTCTGCTATTAGTGACTTTGGAGTGACTCTTTGTTGCATGTTGAGGGATAGTTATATGATCCAATTATGTTATTATTGTTGAGAGAACTTGCACTAGTGAAAGTATGAACCCTAGGCCTTGTTTCCTATCATTGCAATACCGTTTACGCTCACTTTTACCACTTCTTACCTTGCTGTTTTTATACTTTCAGATTACAAAAACCAATATCTACCATCCATATTGCACTTGTATCACCATCTCTTCGCCGAACTAGTGCACCTATACAATTTACCATTGTATTGGGTGTGTTGGGGCCGTGAGGGCCGCATTCTCAACGGCAGAGACCAGCTGGGGGCCGGCCCAACAATCAAGGGCCAAAGAAAGGCCGCTCCTAGGAGCAGCGGAGAACAGGGAGCTATAAAACCCATCAACATGGGCCCGGATGTCACGGGGGGACTGGAGGAGAGTCAGACCATCCCAAAGGAGGGGGATCGTGTTGCGTCTACGGCGCCAATACGCCTCCTCATCGGTGTAGATGACGGAGAGTTGGTCTATCAAATCGTACCGGGACAGCCACTCATTAGGAGAGAGGCCAGTCACGTCAGCACGCATGTCTAATGCCTGAATGGCAGTCAGGAGGGCCTGCTTGCACTCGCGGAGGTCACGCCCCAGGTTGGCACCCCAACCGTTCATGAACTGCCGGCCACGCTTTGCACATAAGTGCCATGAGTCTATGGCCACGGGGGGCGGGGATGAGGGTGAGCTCAAGCCTCCACCCAGCATGTTGCGACCGCCTCCATGAATCCAGTCTAGGACAGCCAGAAAGTCTCAAACCGGAACCTGGGGGATCGGTGGTGGCTCGTCAGCGGAGGACAGGAGGAGGGGGACGTGATCAGAGCCAATCCGGGTGATGGCGCGGAGGGAGGCAAGGGAGCAGCGAAGGTCCCATTCCGGGGAAACTAGGACCTAGTCCAGGACGGACAGGGTCGGGGAGGCCTGGCGATTGGTCCAGGTAAATCTGGCACCAATCCGGTCAATCTCTCGGAGACCGAGGTCAGCAATGCAGTCATCAAACATTTGCATCCGCGCCAAGTTAACATTCGAGTTTCTCTTGTCTTCTACGAACTGGAGAAGGTTAAAGTCACCGCCGAGACCTTGCGATAGAGCTCATCGAGGAATGAGGCGGACCTACTATGGTCAGCAGGGCCGTAGACGATGATGACCTCCCACTTGAAGTTCAGCGCCCGCTCAAAGAGTTCCATGCTAAGAAAGAATTGGCCTTGATCCATGCTACCCACCTCGAAGGTGGCATCCTTCACACCTAAAAGGATGCCACCCAATGGCCAGAGCTCCCACTAGAAGGGATCCAATGCCACGCAAAAAGATGGAGCTCAGACGATCGAGCTCCGGGAGAGAGAACTCCGTGCGCATGCACTACAAAAAAAAGACACATCTGTGACATTTTGGGCCGAACGAATTTTTTTTCTGTCATACATATGACACTTCTATGACGATAATTTTGACAGAACCCGGTATCATCATAGATGTGGTGGGCTAATACTTCTATGACAAAAAATCATGACAGAAAATGGGCTTTTCGTCCTCGGCGGGCCGGAGACGTAGCTGCATGACATTCTTTGGTCGCCCATGACGGAAAAACCGTGGTAGAAGCGAGGGTAGGAAAATTTCGGGAGTTGCGGTTACGGTGGGAGGTCGGGGCGAGCGATGCGCTGCTTTCTCGTATACGACGCTGCGTGTGTGAGGCGTTGGCTCTAATCGAACTCGAGCAAGGCGTTGGGCTCTAATCGAACCCAAGCGATTGCAATGCAAAGCTACGCGTTCATCGAACCCGAACGATCGATCGATGGCTGTTAATCAACCCGATGGACCGATTCTTCGCCATCGCTACTAATCAAGCCGATTGATTGATGAACAGTGAGCGCTATGGGGGTTGGATGAACAAGGAGCGGTGGTGTTGCCTCTGGATGAACAGGACCCGTGGTGTGGAGGGCTGGATGAACGAGACGGTGGAGGGGTGGTTGAACAGACCCGTGGTGTGGAGGGCTGGATGAGCAGAGATGGTGGAGGGGTGCCCGTGGAGGGTGGTTGAACAGAGCCGGTGGAGTAGCACGCGGTGGAGGCTGGATGAACAGGAGCCCGTGGAGGCTGGAAGAGGTCGACGGTAGCCCGTGGAGGCCGGAGGAGGTCGACGGTGGAGATGAACAGATCCGTGGAGTCCCGCTGCGCACGCCACACCCTCCCGATGAACAGATCCTGTTTGACCGTAGGAGGTCCGCTTCTCCGCTTTTGCGGTACACCACACCCTCCCGATCAACAGACTTCGTTTCGACCGTAGGAGGTCCGCTTCTCCGCTTTTGCGGTACACCACACCCTCCCGATCAACAGACCCCGTTTCGACCGTAGGAGGTCCGCTTCTCCGCTTTTGCGATACGCCGGACCCTCCCGATCAACATGACCCGCTCGAACATGGCCGATCGAACACAAGGCCGCTTTCTCCGTTTCGCGACACGCCAGCCTTGTTTCCATCGCCTGTTCCGCCCAAGCCGTTGGCTCCCACGCATTCCGCTGCCTCCCGATGAACACGACGCATTTCGCTGCCTCCCGTGAACACGACGCATTCCGCTGCCTCCCCATGAACACGACGCATTCCGCTGCCTCCCTATGAACACGAGCCCTCGCCCGACGTAGCGCGCGATTAGGCGCTCGAGACCCTCACCGATGTACACGTATGTGGTCAGATTTTATTTCTTGCACCTGGCCGCCAGACGACGTGTACATGCTACGCGCGCGCTTACTACTTACGTCGCGCGCCTCTACTATGACACGCGGCGCGCCTCTACATCGACCAAGATGTACGCATTACGTCGCGACCAGGATGACAACGCCACGACGCTTCGACCAGGTGGGTCCCGACCGTCGTGCACTTCCTTGCTTGCGAAGATGTAGCTGGTGGGTCCCAGCAATGTGGGGCGAATCGTTTTGGTTTTTTTTTGCCGGACGCACTTCCTTGCGCGGCGAAGGTGTAGCTGCTGGGTCCCAGCAGTCAGGGGGGCGAATCGTTTTTTGCCCGGACGCACTTCCTTGCGTGCGAAGGTGTAGCTGCTGGGTCCCAGCAGTGAGGGGGGCGAATCATTTTTTTTGTCCGGACGCACTTCCTTGCGTGCGAAGGTGTAGCTGGTGGGTCCGAGCAGTTGGGGGACAAATCGTTTTTTTTTGACGCACTTCCTTGCGTGCGAAGATGTAGCTGGTGGGTCCCAGCAGTCAGGGGGTGAATCGGTTTTTTTTTCGGACGCACTTCCTTGCGTGCGAAGATGTAGCTCGTGGGTCCCAGCAGTCAGGGGGCGAATCATTTTTTTCGCGAAATACGGTGGCCCGTCCGGTGAGTCCCCGCTGTCAGGTGGAGGAATAATTATTTTGCGCGTAATAAGGAGGCACTTCCTTGCGGCTGCCGTGGACCCAGCTGTCAGCCTCTCCATGTACAGTCCACGTCCGATGGAAGTCATTCCTTGACCACGTTGACCACGCCGCGCCGAGAGCACCACGGCGGTGGACGACGACGAGGCCTAGGAAGGGGACGACGCGAGCGGGAAAGACGGCAGTGGATGCACACGCGGAGAGGAGTACGAGGGTTCACTGGTTTGGCCTTGCCGCCGCCGCCGCAGAATAACAGGGGTGTGGGTGAGTGGAGGGATGGTCCGCCAGCGGTGGGAGTAGTAGGGCGGTGAGGCCTCGCGGCAAGCACTGCCGCCACGGAGGCAGGAGCAAGCGGCACGACCGGTGCTGCTTTGGGCGGCCGAGCAAGAAGACCAGAGGTTGAAGAAGCACGACGGCCGTTGGATGGACATCGACGGTCCGCAGCTAGAATCGTTTATTATTGACTAAGTTGACAAAGCCCTTGGTACGTCAACTTAGTAGGCCCACAGGTCAGCTTCCGAAACGGTGTGCCCCAGATGTCAGGGGGAGGAATCGTTTTTTGGGCGGGTGAAGCTAGAATATCCGAGATTGAAGAAGAAGAACGGCATCCGTTGGATGGACATCCAACGGCCACTGCTGCTAGAACCGTGTGTTGACTATAAGTTGACAAAGCCTTGCATACGCGTCAACTCTGTTTTTTAGGAGACGCGTCAACTTAGTAAGGCCAGAAGTGTGTGGCAGAGAACTTATAGCCCATTTGAGATTTGCAAGAATGTCTAGCCCATTTTTGAATTCTAATGGAATTTACTACAACCCATTTACAGTTTGTTAAAAGTACAACCCATTTCAACCAACCGTTCAAAACAGAATTCAATAAATTTTCCCACATTTTGATGGGATCCAGATATTTTTATCCCAAAATTTCTAGTCAGATCAAATACAATTTCAATATAAATTTATATTACGTAAAAATCCAACAAAACATTGCACTGCAACAATTAATGAAATTAAAATTTTCAATATTCCAAAAATAATATTATATAAAGTAATCACTATTTGGTGCATTTTTTAATAGTTACTACCCAGTTTTTATAATTACATCCCATTTATTATTTCTTAAAGCCCATTTTCTTGTCAATACTAATGCATCCCTCCTAGGAAAGATTTGCAGCCCAGCGGGGCGGTGAATAACAACTTGACCTTGCCTGGGTATTCCTAAAAAAAGTATAGTTGGGCTAGCCATTTTCAGCTTGAAAAAAAATAATATCTGGGCTGGATATCTGGCCTGGGCTAGATGGGCCACAGCCCGCCCAGTTTTTACCTTAAGCGATGTTTTCGTTGTTGTTCAGAGGAGAAAAATTAATATCTGGGGTAAACATCAAAAAACTCTGCAATGCTCACACCTCAAAAACACAAATACTGCTCGAGCTGCTTGGTCCCAGCTGTCGGCCGCTTCTTGTGCAATTCTCTCGTTTATTGACTACTCCCTCCTTTCCGGTTTATAATGCTCAATTCAAAAATCTCACCAATCAAGGTAGATGGCGAGTGGTGGAATACTTTTTGTAGTTTTGCAAAAGCACCTAATTAATGCTCTTGTTATCCTCAAAAATTATGTTTATCAATGCATTAATTGCAATGCATGCATGCATAAAGTACATGCATTGGTCAATTTTCTTAATACTTGCATGCAATGATTTAATGCACCTTGAATCTGAACATGTGATGGAAAACAACCAAATTGAGCCTTATAAAATGGAAAAACTAAAATTTTGAGATAAGCCCTATAAACCGGAAAGGAGGGAGTACATAGGTTGACAATGGTGTGGGACCGTGATGTCAGGAAACCAGGAGGAAGAAAAATAAATTATATATATATATATATATATATATATATATATATATATATATATATATATATATATATATATATATATATATATATATATATATATATATATATATATATATATATATATAAAATAAGGAGGCAATTGTGTACGTGAGGCTATGGACCTGGTGGGTCCCCATTGTCATCCTATCCAAGTAAAGTCATCTCTCTCGCCTGCTTGCTTCCGCTTAAAAATCAGGCGCCGCCGCATTTCGCTTCCGGTGCAGGCGATTGCTCCGCCTTCAAACGACACAAGTGACGTCCGTCCGTCCATCTGCCGCACACATTAATGATACGCGGTTGCCGAGGCGGCTACTCCGGCGCCACACGTCCGTCCCTCCGTCCGCCCACCATTGCTATATAAACTGCTGCGCCGGCCATAGCCGCAGTCATCCGCATCCGTTCCCTTTCTCTTGTCCACACCACTACTGCCACTATGGCTTCTCGCGCTCCAGCGCTTTTCCGACAAAGCGGACGACGGACCACAAGGAGATGGCAGCCATTGCTGCCGAACGGCTGGCGGGCAGGCAGCCGGAGGACGACGACGTCCTAATGGAGAACATGGTAGTCGACGATCCGGCGCCAACCCCCTCCTCCGCGCCATCCTCGCAGGTGAATTGCACCATGACCATCGGCGAGGCCCGTGCCCAATATATGGACAGGATGAGGCCGATGCGTGAGGAGCAGTTCCGGGAGGCGCAGGCCGACGCCGCCGACAACCACCATCTCCTCCAGGAGCACCTGCAGGCGGAGGAGCAGATCGCCGCGGAGCGGGCGGAGAAGGAGGTGCTGCTCGACTCGTACCTCTCCGCTTGCAAGGGCCGCCTCGAGCGCTGGCGGTACCGCATGCGGGTGGCGGAGGCTGCGGCCTCCTACAAAGAGGCTAGCAAAGAGGGCGATGAAGCGGGCGAGGCGCTGTTTGGCGAGACCGAGGACGAGGCAGAGGACAATGTCAGCTCTGACGAGTGCCCGCTCTGCTGGCGTCGATGATGCCCTGCTCCGCCGAGGCCCCACGGCGCCAACAACGAGGCAGAGGACACCGCCGGCTCGGCCGAGGCCCCGTCCCGCCAACAACGAGGCAGAGGACATCGCCGGCTCAGCCGAGGCCCCACCCTGCCATCAAGGTGGGGGAGGATTTCCACCGCGCCGAGGCGCCACCCGCCAGCAACGAGATAGAGGATATCGCGCCCGCCGAGGCCCCGCCCACGCCAACGAGGCCGCGCACACGTAAAACAAGGAAGAGTAGAACACGGTAGGTCGCCCCCGCTCGGGTCCAAGTAAGGCCACCGCTGCTACCCTCCGGTTGAAGCCTAGCTAGGCGGGTTGACCATTGACGACCAGTTAGCTTCTTGGCGGCGACGTGGAGCCGGAAAGCTGCGCTGGAGAAGAACGCTGCTTCTACTTAACTGCTGGTGCTGTTGGCTGACTAACAGGTGGGCCCAACAGGCCACATGTCGATTATGCAACTCGCACCTGCAGTTAAGTCACAAGCTTGTGTTCGCTCAGCGGGACATGTGTGGGTAGTTTGGTTAATTAATTATACCTCCAGCGCATCCCTTTTTAGTTTTTTTTCGAAAAGGAGGATGACCCCCGGCCTCTGCATCTGGGAGATGCATGCGGCCACAAACACCCCTTTTAGTTTGAAGAATGTATGAAATGTAATGAAATCCGCCATGTTTATATGAAATCCGACCGTGTGTGAATGAATTTATTTCGATTAGTTCGAATTCCTGTATCACTGGCATTGGATGAACGTACAAAACAATATGTACTAGCATTATTCCCAGGGTGATCACCATGTTTGCAGTAGTTTCATATGTACTCCCTCCGGTCCTTTCTAGTCTGCATACAAGTTTTGTCTGCAGTCAAAGTATCTCTACTTTGACCAATCTTATACAAAAAGTATGCACTTTCACAATGTGCTAAGTAAAAGGAAATGTAGGAGTACAAAGAGTTTGAGCAGCTTTTTAGCGTTTCTGCACATTGCAATCAAACACACAGGCCTGGCAATTCATAGAGAACATTCAAAACAATCGATGATTATGCATCTCAGCGACTCACATGTCAGAGGCAATATTTACTTCACAACTAAAGAATAAAGAAAGAATTGATCGCTGCTGCTCACAGCAAAGGGCGTCCCATTCGAAAATATCAAACACATATCTTGCTAAAATCAATGAGCAAAATTTGACAAGGTTGTCCCATTCCGAAATATCAAATGCCTACGATTGTGGAATGGGCAGGGTTTGCCATCAGTTCGGACATTGACATGGCACCTCGTGCTAAATAAACCAGCTGTTCTTTTTGTGCAGTTCCACCAAAATCAAGCAAATTCGCGCGTAGCTTGTATGATTTCGCCTTATATGTTGCAACGCCTTGAACTTATGGGCACCTCCTTTCTTGTGGTGGAAATGAATGATTTGATGTATTCATGAACATTTTGTGCAGTTCCCGTTGAAATCAAGCTGAGCACCCTTGTTTGCACAAATACAAAAAAGTGATTAGTATAAAGCAAACTGTACTATGAATTGACAGTTTCAAGAGGCACATACATGGTCCATGTATAGCCCACTTTTAGAAAAATGGAACTCACCAGAAAGAATCCTAGAACAACATTGTACTCGAGCATCACAGCAAAAAAATGGAGATTTGTCAGTCCTTCTGAGGTGAAGTTAGTTTGGTCTTGTGGGGAGTAATGTAACCATCCTTCAACTGCTCCTTCTGATAAGAAGATAGACAAGGCTTCTTCATCCTGGCATAATCGGAGATAGTCACTTCACATACTCCATATTCTTCTTCCGAGGAAGATGATCAGTGTTTGCTCGAAAAAAAGGAAAGGAAATATTTAAAACAGCACAGATGAAGCACTTCTCAAGGACAATACCACTTTTTCATGACAGTATCTAAACAGTAGCACAACACCAATAGAGATGACAAAGCTCAATCATATGGATGAAATCAGTGGGTGAGTACCAACATTTATCAGGAGGCTGATTGTGTAGAGCATACAGATGAAGCACTTCTCCGGAACCATCTGTTGCTATCTACGGGGGTGGCCATGCTTACTATATACTCCTTGATTAGTTTAATGTTTCCAACATCTTCTTGTGCAGTTCCACTAAAATATATGGTATCTTCAAAGAAGATCCTGTTTGCACAAGTAGAGATAATTACGTATGGCATCAAATCAGTGGCAAAACAATTGCTCGCTCCAGCCATAGCAATAAATTAAGATGCAAAACTATATCATTACTTGTGTCATCACAGCCCAAAGGCTTCATTACATCACCGGAGTTGATTTTGTTTTTCTTCCGCTTGTTCTTCCCTTCATCACTTGGTTCAATAATGAGACAAGCTTCGCCTTCAATGTAAGATTTGGCATGTCAATTAGGGAGCAAAAGTATAGTACTAAACTTAATTTTCTGATGAAAGTGGCAAAATACAGGCCAGTAGTTGTGAAATATCCTTATCTTACCTCAATGGTATATTACGGTGCACATACAGATTGGAAGTCTTGTCTCCATTTGTGCAGTTCTCTAAAATCAAGCAACATTATCGTACAAGTAGCACAACATATGAAAGCACACTGCAGAATCATGTGAAAGAAGGCTAGTACTGACCTATCATGATGCGGAATTCAAACAACTCACAAGAAGAAGATCTGAACCAAATTCGCCTTAACGGATAGGAAGTAAGATCTCCTCTTGTGCAGTTCCACTAAGATCAAGCAATCAAGGAACATTGTCGGTGTGGCATTTTGGTTGAACTGCACAAAACACTCTTAAAACAAAAGTGTTTTATGCAGTGCAACAAAATGTCACAATGGCAACGAGGTGAAGTAGATAACCCTGTTTACACAGAGGTGCAGAGGAAACAATTAGTGGTCAATAACGGTGGATGTCACGAAGCCAACAAAAAAAAGCATCTACCTTATCTAAATGGGAAAGAAAGCAAGACAGTTGCATTTCTCAAACGGTGGCATTGATTAATATTAACATAGAGATTATATTAACAATAAAATTCGTTAAACATGTAATTTTCTTTTAACTGTGGCATTACATCAATTTTCCAGCGGCATTATTAGAGGGTGTTTGTTTACAGGACATTTTGGTGTAGGGACTAAAAAACTCCGTGTCACCACATCTAAACCAAGCAGAGGGACTTTTCGGGACTAAAAGTGGGCATTTGGGACTAAAGAAAGAAGACCCCGAGGGAGTCTTTTGGGACTTTTCCAACAGTTGCCCTGCCACGCATCGCACCTTGTTTCTATTAGTTCATTACTAGGGGTAACATGGTCTTTATCATGTCATTTAATAACCTCTAGTCCATGTTTAGTTCCCGGAACCAAGCAGGTAGGGACTAGGGAGTTTTAACCAAACAGGCCTTAGATTAACAACAGCTAATGAGTTGCAGGGACAGTGGGACGACCAGCACCATGTGCATCTACCGATGTCTTGTGGTCATGCACATCTGTTGCAACAAAGAACAAACAACCAAGGAGCATATTTGTGTTGGCCCCAGTTTTGTTATCTTTAGACACCTTTCCCTATGTGAGCCTTGTCCCTTCCTTTCCTTTTTGAACTAGTACTTTCGCCCCTTCCTTTCCTCTTTGAACCACGTCCTAGATTTATGCGATACAACTTTCCCCACTACTTTCCCCCATTCCTTTCCTCTTTGAACCACGTCCTAGATTCATTCTATACAACTTTCCCCCTTCATTTCCTCTTTGAACCACGTCCTAGATTCATGCTATATACAACTTTTCCCACTACTTTCCCCCACTCCTTTCATCTTTGAACCACGTCGATTCATGGTAAACATGCAGCTAGAGCAATGCATGTGGAGTAAGTAAAATATACCTTAAGGTTCTTGGGGCATGGTTCGGTGGGCGACGGGACGACTGCGAATAAGAAGGGGCCGGAGTCCCTCCCGCGCCGCCGTTGGGTGGAAAGTGAAACAGCGCGGTAGTGGATTCCTCCTCGCCGACGGCGATGACATTAAGCCTCCTTCCCTTGCCGGCGGACGGATCCTGCCGGCTCTTTGAGCAGCAGTGAGGGGAGAGAGAGGCCAACGAAGTCTTGTTTAGATCTGGAGAGGGCGAGAGAGTGTGAAGAGAGCAACTACAAGCGATGAGGCTCCAGTGGGAGAGGGCGAGAGAGTGTGAAGAGAGCAAGTACAAGGCGCTGAGGCTCCAGCGTGTATATATATACTGGAGAGAGAGTGTGAAGCGTGCAAACCCTAGAAAACATTTTGACGAGTCAAAGAATCCTCCTGGCAAAAATTATGCTCAAGTGTAGTTATCGAACCCGAGACCTCAAGTTTGATGAGCGAACAGGCTAACCAGCTACACAACCCTCCCGTTATGTTCAACGAGAGGAAAATAACCTTTTATAAATTCCTACATTCGTGTGACAGGCATGCCGGTTTTTTGTGTGTGTGAGAGTCATTAGGATTTCAATCATAATTGTGTCATGTGGCTTTGGTGGTAAGACTATCCACAGTGGTGTAGAAATAATGCAGCCTTAGTCACCTTACCTCTCTCCACATAGTACGTTGGGTCCCACCAATGAGGGTGAAACAAACAAATTAATAAGAAAACTAAAAGCGCCAGTGTGTATCTTACTACTCACACATCTCGCCTCGCTCGGGAACACTGTCCAATTGATCCCTCGTTCGCTCACGTACTATTTTAAGTGAATCCTTATTATAACATGCACACAAATTTTGGGCACTTGTATTCGACTTAAGTCAGTGTGCCACCGTATCTCGTTTACTTACTACTCCCTCCGTCTAGGTGTAATAAGTCACGTTAGATGGTGCAACGGGACCAAGGTGCGTGCGTGTGCGTGTGTGTGTTTAACAGCATGTGCGTGTTAGAGAGTGTGACAGATCGACCTACTCCTATAGAGATATGGTGTGTAGTGTACGATTTTAGCCGCGAGAGTCGGTGCATCCTCTCATTTCCGGGCGTGTCCGGTAGGGACATGTGCACAGCTGCCACGCCCGCTCCTGACCAGCCTGGCCCACCCAAAGCCCCTCCATCGCCGCGCGCGCTTCCTGCCCGAAACGGTTAGCGCCGCTCCAAAGAATCGGTGCCGCATTCATACCCGGGCAGAGCAGACGCGACCTCTCACTGGCGCAAGAGTGATGGTTGCTTCGTCCGTCCAACTTACTGTTGGGTCTATGTGATTTGACGGCTCATTGGTCTTTATTACTGAGGTGGTAGGACTACTGGATGTCCCACGCTTTCGGCGAAAGGAGGTAGTAGATTACAATTTTCTCCTTTCTTACAGCGGAGGAGTGTAAGAGCAGTGAAAACACGCAGGCTTAGTGATTACATGGCCCACCTCACACTATCACCGTGCGACACCTAACTCTTTACATAGTACTTCCTCTGTTCCTAAATATTACTAGATGAGTCCCCGCGCGTTGCCGTGGAACAGCGGTATATCTCTCTGTGCAAAATTATCGATTTCATAGAACTAAAAAAAAATCTATAACCGCATGACAAATGTGGTAGCCAAACTAAATAAACTCCCATCATCATTTAGATCATCCCACGTAAGGAAAAAAGATCAGCCAACTCCTACTGCATAATGGGATTATATTTTTCTTTTTGACATGTTAATGGGACTTAAAAGCTCACTTACATGCATGCTACCGGTGCATGCTTGCAAGCAGACATGTTGATGTGATTTAAAACCCACTCACATGCATGTGCCACGGTATTTCTGCATGCTTGCATGTGGCTTAGTGCGGAGCCTCTCAACGTCTAGATCAAACGGCTATTATGACTGATTTATTTCATCTAACGGCTACGTCAATTTTGATGATGTGGCTTAAGGAGAGGATAGAGAATTCCTAGTAGTGGGGGCTAGCTATTACTAGTAGATAAGTCTTTGTAGAGATTCCACTAGGTGAACTACATACGGAACAAAATGAATGAATCTACACTTAAAATGCATCTATATACATCCGCATGTGGTTAATGGTGAAATCTCTACAAAGACTTATATTTAGGAACGAAGGAAGTACTAGTATAGTACTAGTACGCATCGTAATTTATCAGCGAGATAAATTTGTACAATGCTATGAAGCTTCCAGCTCTGTTACATGTATCTTGCGCCCAAGGTTGCCCGTTGCAACATTTCATCAAATACAAAGGAGACTAACATGCATGCTATTGCATCTCAATGATTGATGAGATCATAGCAAATATGTACTCCCTCCGCTCCAAAATAAGTGTCTCAACTTTGTGCAAACTTTAGTACAAAGTTGTACTACTACTAAAGTTGACACTTATTTTGGAACAGAGGCAGCTAAAGAAAAACCGATCCATGCAGTCCCTAGCCCTTGAACCGTGAACCTGACCAGGCTTCAATTTGTTGGCAACGCTCGAGCTTCCTAATAAATGAAGTTTGCAACCTTTTGACCATCGGATCATTTTGTGCAATTTCACCAAAATCGAGATGAGCATCCCTCGTGGCAAAGAAATTGAAGAAGCGTGATTAGAATAAGATTACTAGGACTAGTTGATGAGACATAAACTCATCACAAATACAAGACGAGAAGCCAGAGAGGTATCGTATGTGTGGGGCAAAGAAGTAGAGAAATATCCACAGGAGTGATGTGGGCAGCTGGAGCATGGTGCAAGCGGCTGTAAAGAGAGTTGTACCGAGGGATGTAGATCAACCTTGAGGAGGGCGGTGGGAGGCGGCAACTGCCCACGTCGCGGCAGTGAGCAAGGGATGAAGGCAACCTCACCGGCTTTGTGAGAGAGAACGGCGGGGACCCCTGATCGGGACGTGCCGACAGTGGGTTTTGACCGTCGGCGACGGCCACCCGATCTACACTAAGCATCCACCCTTCCCCAAGCGGACGTGATCCGCCGGGATGTTAGAGATGTGGCCACGATCGTTTTGTGCGAGAGAGTGTGAAGAGAGCAACCCCAGCAAGCAACCGTGTAGGTTGGCCCGCCCCGACTATGTATATAGTGGAGCGGTTTATTTTCTCTCCATATGAACCTATCATATTGCGACGTGCGCTGAAGAAAAAATTATTTATAAATGACGCGCACCTACTACTCGTTCTCCTATAACCTTGCGCTTGGCATCTCCAAAATATTAACCTTGCGATTGGCTCTTCGCCTCTTGAAGTCGAGCAATAATGGTAGTGCAGTATATATCGCTCGCTATATGAGACCGAATGAATTGCTGCACGCCCACCACGTGGGCGAGGGTCGAGGGCGAGGAGAGTGCTACTACATACGGAGCAAAATGAGTGAATGTACACTCTAAAATACGTCTATATACATCGTGTTTGGAGTATGTACTAGTAGTTCCTATTGAAATCTACTAAAGGACATATATATTCCAAACAATATGATATAATCTCTATAACCAAGGTAGTAGGGACGAGGAGTAAACGGAGGGAGTAGTAAATTTTTCTCCTCGTCCTGCGAGCCACCGCGCGCATGGGCGAGGGAGGAGCAAGCTTCACCTCATCCTGTGAGCCACCACGCCCGTGGGCGGGGGAGACGGCGTACTAAGCAAGCTTCTCCTCGTTCTGCGAGTTGATGAGACACATCAAAAGTACTCCAGTGTATATAGCCTTGCCTCTAAGGTAGGCCCCACATGGTTTTCCTCTTTTTTAAATTTAACATAACGCGTCAAGTCGCAATTTGTTTATTCACCCGTGGTAGACGATCCTCCCTCCACCAAGTGGACAACCAGTACACGTGCCAAATTACCACGTGGGCTGCCTTTTTCGTACAGAAATTAGCTCCACCGTGTACCCGCGCGGGTATGGTTGGGAAAGAGACGGGAGTATGTGCGCCGTGCATGCACCTCTTCTCTTCGTGCACGTCCCCCACCTACGTGGGTGTGTGTGAGAGATACAAACCGCGTTCGTAAGTGTTTTTTGTTTTGTGGTGGGGGTGGGGGTGGGGTGGGGGTTGATTTCGTGAATTATTTGTGGGAATATGTGTCGATGACATCTCAAACAAAATTTTGCATGCAGTGTGTGTGAAATGGAGTCCTATCCGTATCATACATAGAGGGTCGGGCCATCCACGAGAAGAGAGGGAGGGGTCATAGCTATCGATAGAGTCGAAGAGAGGATCAAGTGGGTGGGTGCGAGGTCGATGAAGAGAGCCATTGAAATTGTGTGTGTGTGTGTGTGTGTGTGTGTGTGTGTGTGTGTGTGTGTGTGTGTGTGTGTGTGTGTGTGCAAGTCAAAGATATAGGGAGACTGGCCTACGGAACGTTAGAGGGCACATGTCAAGTTTGTGTGTGGCAGGGAGACATGACTAGAGCGCTTGATGTATCGGTGTGTGGGGGGGAGGGGTGGGGGGGTAGGGAGAGGCCTAACTATAGAGGTAGAATGACTCGTATATGTGTTGAGAAGGAGAGACCCAACTATGTCTTGAGGGAGATCGGTCGACATCCATACATAACTGAAGGACAGGAAATATGATGGGACCGAGAGAGAGAGAGAGGAGAGAGAGGGGGAGGGAGAGGGAGGGAGAGGGGTAGAGTTCTGGATGGGTGATGGAGTTGCTTCTCAGAGATGTTGGGAGAGGCCTACTAGACAAACTGAGGGTGGAACTACAACGTTATCAATAAGAGTGGGGATGTGTTTCTGTGTGTGCCTGTGCGTGATAGATCTGTTGGGATGCATCCATGGATGATGAAGGGGAACCATGTGTTTGGTAAGCAAACCTAACTAGATCGGTAGATCAATTGTTGTTTGTCGGAGGAAGGGAGAGACACAACTAATGAGGTAGATCGATCGATGTGTGGGTAAAAATGAGTTATAAGGACCTAGGTGGCTATATGTATAGCGAGAGATCGGTCGGTGTACGTCCATTTGTTAGAGGCAAATAAGGCCCAACGAGACGGATAGACAGAGAGAATGGAGCTAGGAGGAGGTGCGAGAGGCCCAACTACTAGCTAGATAGGGGGAGGAGTGTGCGGTTGTGGGATCGATGAAAAGAGGGGCGAGAGTTTACACGTGTGTCTGACCATATGAGAGACACGAGGCAAGGACACATAAAGGAGGAGATTGAAGCTGTGTGTGTATGCTGTAGGCAGGCATCGCTGGAGAGGTTTATCGATCGGTGTGTGTCGGAAAGGATTTGTGGAGACTCTGGGAGAACGACCTAAAGAAAAAAGTGAATGTGCCCGGTGGATAGAATGCCGAGGGAGGGGGAGGGCGAGGAGGGCGTGTGCATGCACGAGAGAAAGTTAGTGGTAGCTACAAAGGCTAGAGGATTGTGTGGGTGTAAGAGACTAACAAAGATCATAATTTGATATGAAAGCGGATTCATATATTTGAATAGGAGATCATAGTGTTTTAAACATTGCATGCATGAATATAGCGGTGATACACGTGTTGTGCACATGTTATAGCATAATGTGATAATGCATGGAGTTTGCAACTCACAGCTAAATGCCGAACAATCTAAACCATACTATACATCAAACAATCTCACATTTTATTTGAATTTGTGATAATGTGCGGCGTTTGCAGCTTACAACTAAATATCGAGCAATCTAAACAATACTATATATCGAACATTCTCACATTTTATTTGAATTTGTGGTAATGTGTGGTGTTTGCAACTCACATCTAAATACTTGTAGGCGAGGGGCGGGCACCATACATAATGTGATAAACACATTATACATATGAGACATGGTTTAGATTATGAAGATCTAGCTAGAGCTAGAAATGTAATGTGATTTCAAATCAAAATAAAGTGGATTCAAAAAATCTAATTCGAGTTCATATAGTACGCATAGTTCATATGTAACTCGTGACTAATCATGTGGTGTGCTGTGAAGATAATACACAAACGATGGTTTAACTTGACAATAATGATGATTATAGATCTTATTAAAACAGAGAAACGAATTCAAATGCTATGACTTCACAACAATCATTATTGTAGATCTTATTCAAATTTAGTTCATATTGAAGCGGTAGTATATACATTTGGAATGCATTAGAACGTTCATTTGAGTAGTAGGTTGCATGCATTATACACATAGCGAAATATTTTAATTGAACATAACATGAATTCAAAGTTTTGAATGAAATTTGTAGTGCGCATTGATTTGGTACAGTACACGTTAGGCTTTTCCGGAAATTTCAACCCACGCCTTGTTAGCCCGAAATATTTAAGATACATCTTTGTCTCGTTGTGCTCCGACAACTCCCTCCATCTCAACCCGCGCCTTGCTATTCCGAAATTACAACGCGCGTGAAAACTCCCACCTCCTGTGAAATCCCGACACACGAAATGCCTGTGGTACCCCTGAACCGAAAGAACCGCCTCAAATCGGTGGAGGGGGGGGTACTTTTGTAACTTACCCCACATTTCAGACAAGCGCGTCTCTAAGCCATGGTTCCCCACTGCCATCCCATCCACCCACCCATTCGTACACTCTTGATAACCCACAAGTATAGGGGATCGCAACAGTTTTCGATAAGTAAGAGTGTCGAACCCAACGAGGAGCTAAAGGTAGAACAAATATTCCCTAAAGTTCTATCGACCACCGATACAACTCTACGTACGCTTGACGTTCACTTTACCTAGAACAAGTATGAAACTAGAAGTAATTTGTAGGCGTGATAGGAAAGGTTTGCAAGATAATAAAGAGAGCGTAAATAAAAACTAGGGGCTGCTTAGATAAAAACACAACTAAAGTAAATATGGCGAGTGTGGAAAAGTGGTGGTAGGAGTTTTGGAATTGTCCCTAGGAAATTGACTATGTTACTTGACAGATAATCACTATTGCAATTCTATTTGAGGGAGAGGCATAAGCTAACATACTTTCTCTGCTTCGATCATATGCACTTATGATTGGAACTCTAGCAAGCATCCACAACTACTAAAGATTCATTAAAGTAAAACCCAACCATAGCATTAAAGTATCAAGTCCCTTTATCCCATAAGCAAACAACCTACTTACTCGGGTCTGTGCTTCTGTCACTCACGCTACCCACCATAAGCAAATCATAAACATATTGCAAACCCTACAGCGGGAATCCCTCACGCTTGCGCGACACGGAGGGCACAATAGGACAACACCAATAATAAAACATGCAACTCAAACTAATCATAGCAATTCATCAATCACCGATAGGACAAAGAAAATCTACTCAGACATCATAGGATGGCAACACATCATTGGAAAATAATATGAAGCATAAAGCACCATGTTCAAGTAGAGGGTACAACGGGTTGCGGGAGAGTGGACCGCTGTAGATAGAGGGGGGAAGGTGATGTATATGTTGGTGAAGATGACGGTGGTGTTGGTGAAGATCGCGGTGATGATGATGGCCCCCGGCAGCGCTCCAGCGCCACCGGAAGCAAGGGGGAGAGAGGCCCCCTTCTTCTTCTTCTTCCTTGACCTCCTCCCTAGATGGGAGAAGGGTTTCCCCTCTGGTCCTTGGCTCCCATGGCTTGGGAGGGGTGAGAGCCCCTCCAAGATTGGATCTATCTCTCTGTTTCTGCGTTCTGTTCTGGCTCTGTTTCACCGTTTCGCGTATATATGGAGATCCGTAACTCCGATTGGCCTTAAACCTTCACCGTGATTTTTTTCCGAATATAAGCTTTCTTGCGGCAAAAGAAGAGCGTCAACCGCCTTACGATGGGCTCACGAGGGTAGGGGACGCGCCCAGGGGGGTCAGGTGTGCCCCCCTACCTCGTGACCACCTCGGGCACCGTCTCGCGTGGATTTTTCTTCCGGAATTTTCCATATTTACTAAAAATAAGCTCCGTCCGTTTTTATCCCGTCTGGACTCCGTTTGAAATGGATATTCTGCGAAACATAAAACATGCAATGAGCATGAGAACTGCATCGAACTGGATCAATATGTTAGTCCCAAAAATAATATAAAAAGTTTCCAAAAATTATAGGAAAGTGAATAATATTGGCATGGAACAATCAAAAATTATAGATACGACGGAGACGTATCAGCATCCCCAAGCTTAATTCCTGCTCGTCCTCGAGTAGGTAAATGATAAAAAAAGAATAATTTCTGATGTGGAATGCTACCTAGCATAATATTGATCATATGTCTAATAATGGCATGAATATTAAGACACGGGTGATTCAAAGCAATAGTCTATCCTTTGACATAAAAACAATAATACTTCAAGCATACCAACCAAGCAATTATGTCTTATTGAAATAACATAGCCAAAGAAAGCTCATCCCTACAAAATCATATAGTCTGGCTATGCTCCATCTTCACCACACAAAATATTTACATCATGCACAACCCCGATGACAAGCCAAGCAATTGTTTCATACTTTTGACGTTCTCAAGCCTTTTCAACTTTCACGCAATACATGAGCGTGAGCCATGGACATAACACTATAGGTGGAATATAATATGATGATGGGGGTTATGTGGAGAAGACAAAAGAAGCAGAAAGTCTCACATCAACTAGGCGTATCAACGGGCTATGGAGATGCCCATCAATAGATATCAATGTGAGGAGTAGGGATTGCCATGCAACGGATGCACTAAGAGCTATAAGTGTATGAAAGCTCAAACTAAAACTAAGTGGGTGTGCATCCAACTTGCTTGCTCATGAAGACCTAGGGCATTTGAGGAAGCCCACTGTTGGAATATACAAGCCAAGTTCTATAATGAAAATTCCCACTAGTATATGAAAGTGATAACTCAAGAGACTCTCTATATGAAGAACATGGTGCTACTTTGAAGTACAAGTGTGGTAAAAGGATAGTAACATTTCCCCTTATCTCTTTTTCTCTTATTTTTTTTGTTTTTTTTTGTTTTTTGGGCCTTCTCTTTTTTTGGCCTTTCTCTTTTTTTTATTTTTTTATTTTTTTCGTCCGGAGTCTCATCCCGACTTGTGGGGGAATCATAGTCTCCATCATCCTTTCCTCACTGGGGCAATGCTCTAATAATGATGATCATCACACTTTTATTTACTTACAACTCAATATTACAACTCGATACTAGAACAAAGATATGACTCTATATGAATGCCTCCCGTGTGTACAGGATGTGCAATGATCTAGCGTAGCAATGACATCAAAAAACGGACAAGCCATGAAAACATCATTCTAGCTAACTTACGATCATGCAAAGCAATATGACAATGAATGCTCAAGTCATGTATATGATGATGATGGAAGTTGCATGGCAATATATCTCGGAATGGCTATGGAAATGCCATGATAGGTAGGTATGGTGGCTGTTTTGAGGAAGATATAATGAGACTTATGTGTGACAGAGTGTATCATATGATGGGGTTTGGATGCACCGGCGAAGTTTGCACCAACTATCGAGGTGAGAAAGGGCAATGCACGGTACCGAAGAGGCTAGCAATGATGGAAGGGTGAGAGTGCGTATAATCCATGAACTCAACATTAGTCATAAAGAACTCACATACTTATTGCAAAAATCAATTAGTCATTGAAACAAAGTACTACGCGCATGCTCCTAGGGGGATATATTGGTAGGAAAAGACCATCGCTCGTCCCCGACCGCCACTCATAAGGAAGGCAATCAATAAACACCTCATGCTCCGACTTCGTTACATAACGGTTCACCATACGTGCATGCTACAGGACTTGCAAACCTCAACACAAGTATTTCTCAATTTCACAATTACTCAACTAGCACGACTCTAATATAAATACCTTTATATCGCAAAACTATTGCAAGGAATCAAACATATCATATTCAGCGATCTACAAGTTTATGTAGGATTTTATGACTAACCATGTGAATGACCAGTTCCTGTCATCTCTCTAAATAGATATAAGTGAAGCAAGAGAGTTTAATTCTTTCTACAAAAGATATGCCCAGGCTCTAACAAATATAAGTGAAGCAAAAGAGCATTCTACAAATGGCGGTTGTCTATGTAAAGAGAAACAGGCAATCCAAACTTCAAATGATATAAGTGAAGTACATGAAGCATTCTATAAAGCCATACTCAAAAGATATAAGTGAAGTGCATAGAGCATTCTATACATAAACCAAGGACCATCTCATACCAGCATGGTGCATAAAAGAAAAATTAAAACTAAATGCAAAAGACGCTCCAAGATTTGCACATATCACATGAATGAAACGAATCCGAAAACATACCGATATTTGTTGAAGAAAGAGGGGATGCCTTACCAGCATCCCCAAGCTTAGATTCTTGAGTATCCTTGAATATTTACTTGGGGTGCCTCGGGCATCCCCAAGCTTGAGCTTTTGCCTCTCTTCCTTCTTCTCTCATCGAGATCTTCTCCATCATCGAACACTTCATCCACACAAAACTTCAAAAAAATACTCGGTAAGATCCGTTAGTATAATAAAGCAAATCACTACTCTAAGTACTATTACAAACCAATTCATATTTTGTTTTTGCATTGTGTCTACTGTAATATAGCTTTTCCATGGCTTAATCCACTAATATAAATTGATAGATTCATCAAAACAAGCAAACTATGCATCAAAAACAGAATCTGTCTAAAACAGAACAGTCTATAGCAATCTGAATATTCACCATACTTATGATACTTGAAAAATTCTACCAAAATTAGGAAAAATAAATATTTTTTACAGAAAGATAGTGCAAAAAGAATCAGAACCATTTGACGTTCCAGTAAAAAATTAAAATTAGCTCACTACAGCCAAAGTTTCTATCCTGCACCGCACAAACCAACAAGCATTGTAAACATCCTAAAGGCAAACCTTGGCACATTATTTTTATAATACAATGGAATTGTACAAGGGGATAATTATTTTTGTTGAAAATTTTCTGTAATCAAGATTCACAAAGTTTCCGTGAGCATGAACAAAGTTCAAGGAGCTCTCCCACTTCAACAATGCTTTTCTTTCTCACTTTCGCTTTTCTTTTTGAAAAAGTTTTTGGGTTCCCCTCTTTATTTTTGTTGTTTTTAAACTATATGAAAGCACTCAACAGAAATAAATGACTCTCTAAAACTACCGGGTTGTCTCCTTGGCAGCGCTTTCTTTAAAGCCATTAAGCTAGGCATAAAGTGCTCAAGTAGTGAATCCACCCGGATCCCAAGGTATATCAAAGCCAATTTTAATTAGCAATGATTTGTAATTTAGTAGTGAGCACAGAGCAACATATATCATGTAATGACGAACTCTCACTCTCTTCCTATGCATCGGCATGTCATAAAAGAACAATTCATGCACACATAGTAAAGGCGAATGCATAGTATAAACAGTTTCTTGCAATTTTATCATATTGGAAACATAGAGAGGTGGAGATATAGTTCCTCTCTCATCATAATTGCAAGTAGGAGCAGCAAGCACATGCATATTATATCTATCAAAATCATCATGTGCAACGGTAAAAGGCAACCCATCAATATAATCCTTAATAAGTGCAAACTTCTCCGATATAGTATAATCGGGAGAATTCAAAAAGATAATAGGACTATCATGCGTGGGTGCAATAGCAATAATTTCATGTTTAACATAAGGAACTATAGCAAGTTCATCTCCATAAGCATCATTCATATTGGCATCTTGGCCACAAGCATAGCAAGCATCATCAAAAAGGGATATTTCAAAAGAATCATAGGGATCATAACAGTCATCATAGCAATCATCCTTCGGTAAGCACGAAGGGGAATTAAACAATGTATGAGTTGAAGAGTTACTCTCATTAGAAGGTGGGAACGGGTGATCAATCCGCTCTTCCTCCTTTTGTTCTTCGCTCTCCTCCTCATCTTTTTCATCCAATGAGCTCATAGTTTCATCAATTTCTTCTTCCATAGATTCCTGGAAAATATTAGTCTCTTCTTGGACAGTGGAGACTTTCTTAATAAGTGCATTAATATAGGCATTACATTCATAATTCTCATAACAATATTTAAGGATAGCTAAATTTTCAGATCTATAACAAGCATCATCAAAATCCTCAAACTCTTTAAACATGGATTCAATTTCATAAGCACCCATAAAAGCAACAAATTCTTCTATTTGTTCCACATCATAGTAATCGTATATACCATTAGCATAAGAAGCTAAGGTTTCATTATCATTAAATTTGCATGAAAAGGGGAGGTGTGGAGCATTCATCCTAGAGCAAGAAGTATAATCATATTCCGAGCATAGTTGTCTAGCATACCACTTCAATATATAAATTTGATCCCATAATAGTTTCCCTTTTTGAGTTAAGCGATAATCCCTAAAGTATTCACGTTGATCCAACGTTACTCCCATTACATAATTGAATGGGGTTTTCTCGGGATTATCAAAGTTATACATAATATTTTTCACATATTGAGCAACGAGGGTTTTAGGAGGTTCCTCATCTCCATGAGTAGCAAGTACACCTAATTTTTTTGGTATTTTGTGTTCCATATCCATGACTAAAGATAGAGAACCACTAAGAACAGCAAATAAAAATTACTTAGTGATAAAGCAAACAAGCACACATGAGAATATTCACCCCACGCTATGACTCCCAGGCAACGGCGCCAGAAAAAGGTCTTGATAACCCACAAGTATATGGGATGGCAACAGTTTTCGATAAGTAAGAGTGTCGAACCCAACGAGGAACTAAAGGTAGAACAAATATTCCCTAAAGTTCTATCGACCACCGATACAACTCTACGTACGCTTGACGTTCGCTTTACCTAGAACAAGTATGAAACTAGAAGTACTTTGTAGGCGTGATAGGAAAGGTTTGCAAGATAATAAAGAGAGCGTAAATAAAAACTAGGGGCTGCTTAGATAAAAACACAACTAAAGTAAATATGGCGAGTGTGGAAAAGTGGTGGTAGGAGTTGTGGAATTGTCCCTAGGCAATTGACTATGTTACTATACCGGTAATCACTATTGCAATTCTATTTGAGGGAGAGGCATAAGCTAACATACTTTCTCTACTTGGATCATATGCACTTATGATTGGAACTCTAGCAAGCATCCGCAACTACTAAAGATTCATTAAGGTAAAACCCAACCATAGCATTAAAGTATCAAGTCCCCTCTATCCCATACGCAAACAACCTACTTACTCGGGTCTATGCTTCTGTCACTCACGCCACCCACCATAAGCAAATCATAAACATATTGCAAACCCTACAGCGGGAATCCCTCACGCTTGCGCGACACGGAGGGCACAATAGGACAGCACCAATAATAAAACATTCAACTCAAACCAATCATAGCAATTCATCAATCACCGATAGGACAAAGAAAATCTACTCAGACATCATAGGATGGCAACACATCATTGGAAAATAATATGAAGCATAAAGCACCATGTTCAAGTAGAGGGTACAGCGGGTTGCGGGAGAGTGGACCGCTGTAGATAGAGGGGGAAGGTGACGTAGATGTTGGTGAAGATGACGGTGGTGTTGGTGAAGATCGCGGTGATGATAATGGCCCCGGCAGCACTCCGGCGCCACCGGAAGCAAGGGGGAGAAAGGGCCCCTTCTTCTTCTTCCTTGACCTCCTCCCTAGATGGGAGAAGGGTTTCCCCTCTGGTCCTTGGCTCCCATGGCTTGGGAGGGCGAGAGCCCTCCAAGATTGGATATATCTCTCTGTTTACGTTACGTTCTAGCTCTGTTTCACCGTTTCAGCGATATATGGAGATCCGTAACTCCGATTGGCCTGAAACCTTCGCCGTGATTTTTTTTCTGAATATAAGATTTCTTGCGGCAAAAGAAGAGCGTCAACCGCCTTACGGTGGGCTCACGAGGGTAGGGGGCGCGCCCAGGGGGGTCAGGCGCGCCCCCCTACCTCGTGACCACCTCGGACACTGTCTCGCGTGGATTTTTCTTCTAGAATTTTCCATATTTACCAAAAATAAGCTCCGTCCGTTTTTATCCCGTTTGGACTCCGTTTGATATGGATATTCTGTGAAACATAAAACATGCATCAGACAGGAACTGGCACTGGGCACTGGATCAATATGTTAGTCCCAAAAATAATATAAAAAGTTGCCAAAAAGTATAGGAAAGTGAATAATATTGGCATGGAACAATCAAAATTATAGATACGACGGAGACATATCATACACCGAGGCCGCGATACCCGCGACGAAACCCCACACCCTGCTCCGTCCGCCACCCAGCCGGAGCCTCTTCCCCGACGACGTCGTCCACAGCAACACCTCGATGTCCCTCATCCATCGTACCAGATGAGGACCCGTCGTCGATCTCATCGTCCCGCCGGTTCAGCCACCCCGTCCTCCACCTCCAAGGAGCTGCCCCGACGTTCCCCTCGTCTTTCGCGCCACCTCCATTCCCACACCGCCGTCTTCATCTGCACCACCAGAAGAACATCATCATCACCGTTTCCTCGGATGAAGTTGCGGCCTAATCGGCGCCACCAAAGAGGTTGTACACTAATCACCGCATTTTCTTCTTGATTCGATCTCACGGTGCTGCCGGCGCTCGGTCCCGAGCCGACACGGCGCGGCTCCATCCACGGCGGCGTCGCCGGCCACTTCCTCCACGGCGTCGCTCCCTCGGCGGCGACGTCCACATCAGTAGGAGCTGCTGCTTCTTTAGCTCTCGCTCGCGCTGCTGCTCTACTCTTGCTCTCGGTCCCCTGCCTGGTCTGCTCTTGCTATTGCTCTTGCTTGCGCTGCCGCTCTCGCTCTTGCTCTTGCTTGCGATGCTGCTCTGATTTGGCTACACTTCAGTCGACTGAATCGACTTTTGGGTCAGTCGATTTTCAAGGGGTGGGCTCACCGGGGTGAAGGAAGAACCAGCCGCAGCGGGGAGGGGGGCTCGCCGAAGAGGTACCCCACTATCTATCTTAGGGTTTAGGATGGGGGCAGTGGTCGCCGTGGCGGTGGCGGGCGTTGGCGGGCGGTGGTGTGGGGATCGCGGAGAAAAGCTCGCACGTGGGGGCCTAGAGGATGGCCGGGCGGCGGACCGGCGGTGGGGAGTGTTTTCAAGGGCGGAGTGGCGACCGCCGCGGCATGGCGGCGGGGCTGCTGTTTGGCAGTGGTGGTGGCGGCTCGGGGGTGGAGGTTGAAGATGAACCGCAGCCCTTGATTTCGTATCCAACGGCTGCAAAATCGGTGACCAGAGACGAAAAAGTTAGTCGACCGACGTGTAGCCTCACCTTGCTAGTGTGTTCAGCCGACAAAGAAAATTCAGTTTTCACATCAAAATTCAGTTTAAGCGATTCGTTCAGTTTTGATGATTAAGTTCAACTTCGACGTTAAGTTCAGAGATGGACGGCTGATGTATTTTACATCTAGCACTTTGTGGTTATGTATTTTACGTCATGTATTGGAGATGCTATTAGAATTCCACTCAGGTTAACGTTGTTCGTTGTCTCTCTTGTCCTCGCTTCAGCCTCGGCGTCGTACAACTCACGGAGCTGCTCCAACGACGAAACCCTCCATCACAGCGGAGCAGTACTCGGCTCCATCTCCGCACGCCTAAGATCTTCTTCCTCCTCCGACACAGCAAAGTCAGCCGAGCATCCTCACCGGCCAACCCAATCACGCTGAGATCGACATGGCTTCGCCAAAGAGGTTGTACACTTGTTGCATCTCCTTTTTACTCTACATGTTATATATATTGTCCACTGAGCACATGGATTTGTTCCTTTAGTGTATCCTTGAAAGAAAAAACGTAGGAATTTTAATTTTCACTTGTCCTCCTCTTCAAATTCCTATTCATGAAGCACAAGACTAAGAGATAGTAGCATAATAGCATTATATCCGTACATTTTCTTATGGTTTGACTTCTCTCACCATGCTTCTTTACATCCTGTGATCTTCCAATTGTTGTGAATCAAACACCCAGATTGGCAGAAATCATGTGTTTTCAAATTCTCTGTTTTGCACGTGCATTCCTATCCTATTCCTATCTATTTCCTATCCCTGCATTGTTGGAATCCTCCAATTCAGACGGGCCCTTACAGAATTACTTCTCTTACAGATAGTTGTCAAAGAAAATCTTGCGTGGTTTGTCCCGCTCCTGCTGCGCCGTCATCCACCCCAGCTTAGCTGCTCCTACGATAGAAGGGTCCAGCACAGCAGGGATCCGACCTCCAGACTGTCTTTCGCCGCCTCAGATCTTCTTCCTCGCCACTGGCAGCCATGAAAACTGCATTACCATCATCAACCGAGCAGATGACCTCGAGGACTACATGGGTCCGCAAGAGAAGTCGCACTCTTTCGTGTCTGCTTACGTTATGCATCGCTTAACATTACATGCTACTTTATCGTCCTGTTCACCGATTAGACTCTGAGTCAGCTCCAAACTAATGGTCAAACTTGAGTTTTTAAATGGTTGTGGGGTACATATAAGGGCCGCTATCAATAGTATCTATCTACTATCTGGTTAATCTCCAGTGTCTACTATGAGTTTCATGTTGGGTGGGAAACAGACAGTAAAGAAGCCATTATCTGTATTTATTAACTGAAGCCATTATCTGCCTGCTATTAATCTATTATTGGTTTTGGGTCTATCCACAGGTTGCTACCATCACTCTGGATTTCTACATGCACTCCTTACATAATATCACTATGTTTTATTCCTATGCATGACAGTTATTGTAAACAATGGAACTGAACATGTAGAGCAAAAGAGACGAGCCTTGTGTGGCAATATAATTTCATGCGACGCCGCTCCATGGTAGGCGCAAAGGCAGCCCCCTCCATGCATCTCGGATTGCAATCGAGAGGAAGATATCTGCTCGAGGGGATTCGAAGGAGAAGATAACTCCTATTTACCCCCGAGGTCTTCGCTCTAACTTGGCATCTTGATGTTGGTTATATCATGCATATGGTGTCTAGCATTGCTTACTTTATACATCAAATATGTCATCTGCTTAGTTTAGACATCCTTTGTGCGAATGCCATCTGTTTAGTTTATTCATCGTTTATGTGAATTATGCAACGCCACCTTGTTTAGCCAGGCATCATATATGTGAATTTTGCAATGCCATCCTTCTTAGCCAGTCATCTTATATGTAAATTATATCAGGCCATCCTTTTTTTCCGTTACATATTACATTTGTCAACAATGTTAGTACATTCAACTGCTCTTCGTGTGCATCAGCCATTTGACACGGTGATGGCAAATTCAGGAGTGAAACAAGGTCTTCTGAGCAGACTATGCTATCTGACGAAGCGCATATCTCGCTGGTTACGGATAGCTCCTCAGAGGAGGATTCAGAGACAGATGACCAGTCCTATTCCCCCCCACCCCGAGGTGTATGCTCTAACTTGGCAGGGTTATGTTGCTCATATCGTGCGTATGGTGTCTCGCATTGTTATGCCATTTGATTAGTTTACACATGCTTTGTGTGAATGCCACCTGCTCAGTGTCTAATTACCATATATGTGAATTATGCATTGCCATCTTGTTGCAAGACATTATATATGTGAATTATACAATGCTATATTGTTGCAAAGGCATTATATATGTGAATTATGCAATGCCATGTTGTTTAGCCAATCATCATGTATGTGAATTATATCATGCTATCATTTTTTTATTACGTGTTCCATTTGTCGACAACGTTTGTATATTCAACTACTCTTCCTGTGTATCAGCCATTTGAAGCGGTGATGGAAGTATCTGGAGTGAAAAGAACGTATTGAGCAGACAATGCTACTCGCCAAGCGAGACATCTTGTTGGCTCTGAGAGAGCTCCTCGAGAGGATTCGTAGATTGATGACCAGTCCTATTTCCCCCCTGAGGTCTATGCTCAAACTTGGCAGGGTTATATTACCCATGTCATGCATGTTGTCTTGCATTGCTTAGTTTTTACATCATATATAGATTGCCATCTTCTTACTTGCTTACTATATAAATCATATATTTGAATTATATCATGACATCATGTTTACATAGTACATACACATCATCTATCTGAATTATGGCATGGCAACCCATTTAATAAAGACATCATATAGTTATATCATCTCATCTTGTTTAGTGTTTACAGTCATCATATTTAGAATTATGGCATTCTATCCATGAATGTATGTGAATTATGGCATGCCAACCTATTTAATAAACACATTATATAGTTATGTCATGTCATCCTGTTTACATAGTCTCATATTTTGAACTATGTCTTTCTATCTTTTAGTTAGCCATCATATTGTGAAATTGTGTCATGCTATCCTGTTTAGTTAGCCATCATATATATGAAATTGTGTCATGCTATCCTGTTTGGTTAGACAACATAATATGAATTATTTCATGCCCTCTTTTATTCCCCACTATCCATTGCACTGTCTATCATACAATGTCTATACTTTCAATTACTTTTCTTGTTTATCAGCCATTTGAATTGGAGAGCGTGATGGCAGTATCTAAGGGAGTAACAACACGGTCTTCGTAAAAGATAGTGCTACCAGTTGATGCAGATAGAACCACGGTTGTACTTGCCCAAGGACCAGATCCACCACACATAACCTGACTCGCAGATTGTACCCCTACCCAGTTGGACAGAGAACCAGCTACACCCTTTCTAACCCCAACCCGGCAGATAGTAACCAGCCCAGTTGACACAAGACCGCTCCACCACAGAGCACCCAAACACGAAGCGGTTAGTAAGGAACTGCGGTGCCCAAAGCACGAGGACCACCACTCGAATCCCAACTCAACGCTTAAAGGAGAAGAAGATTTGTTCTCGGGTTAGGTTCTCAGAGCTATGGTTCATACTCCTTTGCTCTTGCATTCAGTATTTACTCATACCAACTATTTTCAAATTTGAAGGATGGAATTGAAACTCCAATGGCGCAATGGTATGTTTTAAACCTGTTTCTTTAACTGGTTTGTTTGTTGTAACCTGCTCTATGTTGATTTCAGTTTCAATTGAATAAACAGTTATGTTCTCATGTCATGCACATTACAAGTGTTGTTATTGCTCTATAGTTACCCACACTTATATTCTATCTATTACGCTTTGTCTTGAACAAATATTATTTGAACTGTGTCTCTATCTTGATTTGGCAACAAAACTAGAATGATATAGACCATAAAGTGACCATGGTACATAGATATATGTTTGTTTCATGTTGTTATCCTGTCCACTTTACTACTGAACTCATTTACCAAAATGAGTTTCATATACAACATGGTAAACATGTGATGTGTCCGCTTGTTTCTCTTTTAGAATGCGGACAAAATATTGGAGAAAAGTACCGCGTTATCCAATGGTAAAGGAAGTAATGCAGATAAGGTTCAAGATAGTGAGACATCCTGTTGGTCTCCAAGAAAGCTGATAAAACTATCTTGACGGCAGTGAGGGAACCCAAAAGTCCTGTCTTGATGTAGTGTTCGATTCATCGCCACTCTCTTTGGCACAAGCTCTTGAACTCGCTGCTGAATCAGTTCGTCTTCTTGAGTCTCAACTTCAAGTTGAAAGACATCGATCATATGTGCTTCGACAGAAGTCAAGGACCGAGGAAGTCCTGCAGAATTCAGATGCATATTTTCGGTGCAACATCAATATTTGGAGGATTTAAGCGCCAAACAAGAGAAAGTTAATAAGCTTGCTAAGCATCTTGCCGACATTATGGGTACCTAGGATATTGTTTCTTGAGATCTTCAAGTGGTTTCAGTTCTGGATTTGTTTTGTCATGCGGTGTTTATTTGAGCTGGTCGCCAACTTTGACAACCAATGTATATGATATGCTGCTTTGTTCCCTATATTTGCACTGGTGGCGAACTTTGATGCCCAAAGGATGTAATATGTGTAACAATTGTGATAGCCTAGCATAAGTTGCTTGCTTATTTATTTCCTTGTTGTCTTGTTTATTTGTTTGCTTGTAGTCGGTGTAGTTCTTTTAAAACTAGGCCACAATAACCATGGGCTAATATTTCTTGAGTGACTTTGGGCCTCCACGGGTCAGAAAAGTGGGCCTTCTACGGGCCAGAAAGCGAGAGACCTTCTACGGGCCGTAGAAACAATGGGCCTTCTACGGGCCGTAGAAACAATGGGGCTTCTACGGGCAGATCATCAATGGGCCTTATACGGGTCAGATGACCATAAAGGGCCATCGTTAATAGGCGATTTGATGACACTATGAAAACGACCCAACTTATTAACGGACCACAAATGGGCCGATGTAACCACGGGCTGAATTTGGCCCACAAGCGTAAAATGACGAGAACGGGCCGTAAATAAACGAATCGCCGGAAATGAGCCCAAGAATAAATGGGCTCGAAGGCGAAAGATAACATTTGCCGGAAACGCCCAACCGAATAACGGGCCCTTAATGGGTATAAAGTGATATATCGTTCATTACGGTCCCGCCACCACGGCCGTTAATGGGTGTAAAGTGATACTTTGTTCATTGCGGGCCGCCACCACGGGCCGTTAATAGTCCAAGAGTTACATAGGGCCTCATATGGGCGAAAGACGTCATGGGCCATACATGGGCCGGAAGAAAACAGTGGAACCATATTGGATGGCCGGATGACGCCATCGGGCCTAATTCGGATAGGGCGTAACGGGCCTTGGGTTAGCAGGCCGTAAATGGGCTATATGCGAACATGCCATTAACAGGCTTTCCATGGGCCGGCCCACCACATTTTGACCAAGTCAAACGGGCCGGCCTTTTCGCAGGAATGGGCCTCTGTTGGGCCGTGCCACGGTCGACGTATCATAGGCGCCTTTTGTCCAATGAGTGGATGACATCATCCCAACGATACGTCGACACGCAGTTTCCTCCAGACCAATGATGATTTTACGTGGAAAATCCCCATTGGTCGGGCTGTTAACGGGTTATCGGATCCAAAACCCGACCCGATAGCTTAACGGTGTTCCGTTACGGTGGATGCCACCGTCGGTCACCCTTGACGAAAAGCACTCGCGGACGACGATTTATCGTCATGGAAGTGGACATTTCGTGATGATAATTTTGGTAATGTCATGGAACACTTCTCTGACAAAGCGGTATGACTATCTTGATTCTGTCATAAATTTGTCATGCATGTACATGCATGACAAAAACGCGACGACCTCCGTGACAAACACGTATCATCACGGAAGTGTATTTTTTTGAAGTGATGGTTTCTTGGATGGCGACAATGTCAATGTGTTCGTCGCGAATGTACTCGATGAGTTGGCGGCGGCGGCCATCATGGCCGAAGCCGCGGATATTCCAAAAGAGGGCACGCATTAAGAGACCATTAGGGGGCTGCTTGACCCCAGGACACGAGACGCGCTTTGGGCGCGGAGGGAGGCGGTGCGAGAACGCGTGCGGCCACGGAGGTCGGCAGTAGCAAGCGGAGTGAGGGCACCGACACGCCGCGGCAGCGCCGGGGTGGCGTCCTCCGAAGTGGCCGGAGGAGCGGGAGGGGAGAGCATTGCCGCACGGGCCTCAGCAGGTCTACCGTCAAGGTTCTCACGGGCCCGAATGGTTGCTCCCCCCTGAAGATGATCGCGGAATCCGTAGCCACCTTCACTAGGTGGCCAAGCGGGACTGACTCGAGTGCAGAAAAGGAGCATGTAGCAGAAGTGGAGGGAACGGCAGGAGTACCTGGCTCTAGATTCCGGGCAGCAGCCCGGAGCTTAGCCCGCGCGGGGATGGGTAGAGCGGGGCTCCCATCCGGGCGGGCCGCGTCGAGCCGAGCACTGCGGTGGGAGGCCGTCACCGGGGAGGAGGTCGACCGTCCACGCCGAGAGTAGGCCGCGGAGCGTGGGGGGAGGGTGCGTAGCCACCGAGGTGGTCACACGCGCCTCCCCGCCCGCCTCTAGAGCCAACCTGGTTGTCGGCATGGGCTCCAGCGTGGAGCAACCCAGGAGGATCGGAGCGGGTGTAGCAGCTGTCAGAGACGTCATTGCAGCGGCGATCGTAGGTGGCGGGGGGGGGGCGATCGGCTGAGGAGGGGCCGTGCCCACCATCCCCACGGGAGCCACGTCCGGGGCAAATGGGGGGGGGGGCGGAACCTCCGCTGGGTCAGGACCGGAGCCGGGTCTGCCGCGGCCACGGGCCCTGCTAAGGGCGGGGAGGGCGGGGGGGGGGAGGCGGACAAACCGGCAGAGAAGATGGCGCGGCCGGCTCAGAGGGAGCGAGGGTCTGAGGAGAGGTTGCAGGGGAGCATGGGGAGGAGGCGGGGATGACGAGCAAGCCGACACTAGACGTGTCGCTCTCATCCGAGAGACCGACCGGAGAGCCCACCGGAGCCCCAGGCATCGGGGAGCCGAGCCCGACCTGCCGCCCCCCCTGATCCGTGGACGGAGCGCGAGGGTTAGGAGGGGGGGGGGGCGGGAGTGACTCTTCTCCGAGGGCTCTCGTCATCCAAGCGGGCGGTGCGACGGTGGTGGCGACCGCGGTAGTCTCCACCAGCACCACCCCCAGGAGGACCGTCATCGGAGAAGCAAGGGCGGCCCACGTGGTTCGGGGACTTAGGAGAGATCCGCAGGTCGAAGCCCTGGTCGTTGAAGAAGACCCGGATGGTAGCACGAAGCCGAGAGGAGTCCACACACTTGACCATGACCCGGACCTCCTCCTCCTTGCGGAGGGAGAGCTCATACACCACGACCACCTTGCCGAGGATCCGAGACATCTGGCGAATGACCCACTCGGACCTCGCAATGTCAGGAAGGCCGGCGATGAGAATCCAGGCCGTGTCCAGCACCGCCACAGCCTTGGGGTCGAGGATCGGCTCGGAGATGTCGATGACGATCTTGTTGAGGGGGAGAGTGATCTGATCGCTGTGAGTCACGTATCCATGGGTGAGGGCATCAGGGAAGATCACGAAGAACACCGTCCTGGAAGTCGGGGTGACCTGCCAGTCCCACTGACGGCGGTACAGGTGGTTCAGCTCCACCTCCATCATCTCGGGCGAAGCCACACCGTCCACCACCGTCACGATGGACTGGAGGGAGGGAGTCGGAGGAGCGAGGTCGGGAAGCTCAATATGGAAGAAGCCCAACCCCTCAATCCCGTGCCCGTACATCTGGAGCACGTAGATCAGGGGCCTGTCAGGGCAGAGCAGCGCGGGGTGGTCCGGGTCCTTGCAGATGTAGCAGCAGGACGGATTGGGGTAGTTGACTTGACCATGGCCGCCCTCCCCACAGTTGAAGCAGGGAGGCGAGGGACGGACGGAGATGGGGCCCGACGCCGCGGCGGAACTAGCGGCCGCAACGGCCAAGGAAGTCGGAGGACGGGCTTGGCGCCTCTTCTTCTTGCGACCCGCCCCTTGCCGGCCATGGTTGGGACCGGCCCCGGCCACGGAGCCCGATTGGGGGGCGGGGACCGTGGCGTGGGGCGGCACATATCTGCGTGGAGGCGCAAGCGCCGGAAGGGCAACCTGGCAAGGCGGGGAGGAGCGGGGAGGAGGGCGGGTCGGAGAGGGGCTACGGCCCCGGCGACGCACGGGCGACGGAGAGCGGCGATGGGACGACCGCCAGTCACTGGAAGCGGGAGGGCTCGCGGCGGTCAGAACGGCCCGGGGAATGCCGGTCCTCCCGGGCTGCCTCCCATTCGCGCAGCTCGTGTCGGAGATCATCCTCACGACGCAGCGCATCGGGCGAGGGGCACGGAGGATCCCGACGGTAATTATACCGGCGCTTGCGGCGAGCCTCGCCGTCCTCCCACTCCCTGGTCATGGTCGGAGCGGAGGAGGCGGGGGAAAGATCGGCCGGAGGGGGCGAGGGGGCGACGAGCAGGGGCGTCGGTGAGGGAGGGCGGGGAGGCGCGGGGAGGGTGGCGGTGAAGGGGGGAGATGGCTGCACGGGGAAGCCACAGGGAGGCCAAATCCCCTGAGCCCGCGGAGTGGGCCTAGGGCACGCAGGGAGGCCCGGAGCTGGAGCGCGGCCCATCGGGTCAGGCCCAACAGTGCGAGGAGCAGGGAGCGGGGGGGGACGGGCCACGATCCGCCCGAGCTGGCCCAGTAGTGGGCGAGCGGTGAGGGGGGAAGCCGGGCCGCGACCCAGGATGCCCCGGCCCGCCATTGCGGAGGCACGTGACCGGGGGGAGACGGGGACGGGCAGGGTTTCCCCATGTACACGGTGAGCAACCGGCCAGAGCAGCCCGGGGGAGGAGGGAGACCGGAACCGGAGGTTGGAGGAGCCAAAGCTGCGATGAAGGGGCGAAACGGAGATCGTCGGAGGGCGAGCGCCGGGGGGAGCCGACGCCGAGGGTGGAAGGACTGGCAGGCGAGGGGGACGGGCGAGGATGGCATGGCCCGCCAGGTCGAGCCGGCGACGCCCAGCTCCGACCGGCCGGCAACACCCCAGGAGCGGCGGCCACGAGCCCGCCCCCTCCGCAAGGCTAAGCCTTGGGCCCTCGCCGCACGAGACATGCTCGTCGGGCGGATCTGCGGCGCCGGCCATGGGTCAGATGCACCAGCGCTCCCGCGGGAGGCTGGGCCGGTAACCACACGCGGCGTGGCAGCACGATCATGGGCACGGGAGGGAAGGACGAGCTGGGCCGGTCACCGGGCGACTCACTTCGCCGCCCAAAGAGGGTCGGACCATCGGACTCGGGCGGCGCGGGCGACAGCGGCGGGGCGCCGCCACCAGCCGGATGAGGGCCAGCGCGGACGCGAGGAGGCAGGGCGTCGGAGCGGCAGGAGATGGCGGCGGGGGGCGCCGGAGGCGAGGAGACGCGCGGCGCCGTCGAGTCGCCCGGGTCGCCTGAGCTACCTACCATCTTTTTTTCCCCTGCGGCAAGAGATAGAGTGCTAAATGCGTGTTACGATTCTGCTGTCGTTTTCGGCCGCGACGAAGCCGGTGGGCTAAACACGCTGCATCGATCTTAGGCGTGACGCTTTTTCTTTTTCCCTTCTGTTTTCACTGTTCCTTCGTGCATAGCTGACTGCCGTACTCTCTTCATTTTAAAATAGATGACTCAACTTTATATTAACTTTATATTTATTTTGAAATGGAGGGAGTACGTGCCAAGTGCAGAGTGTCGACATTGTGTAGCGTTTTGTGCTGCTGGGTCCGGCTAGCTAGCTCGTTCGTTCGTTCATGAGTTGATGGCTGTCAATTCGTGCCATCATAGCATCGCAAAAAAGAAGAGAAAACTTACCATCATAGCCCCCGCGGGCTTTGTTGCTGTTGTCTGATTCTACGCGTGACTCCATACTAGTACAAGAAAAGGTGTGACAGTGTGTTGAAGCTGATTTTACCGTGTTTTCTGGTGCACTTAGTAAGACTCTGGTTATGTAAATTTTCTTTTGCGGGGGTATGGTTATGTAAAGTGGAACAGGAACGAGCCTTGCAAGAGGGAACTGATCAAGAAGTCAAATGTAACTAACGATTTCTTCCTTGATAGGGGTAGAAAAAATAGTACTCCTACTAGTATCATAGATCAACGCTCAATGACGCTGAAAGCGTCTGTTTCCTTTGGTCAAATGTATCACCCTGATGGGAAAAATAATAATTGCACTCTGCATACAGTCGGGCAGGACATAGCCGGGTCAGCTGACTGAATTAATCTCCCGCAAGAAAAAAAAAACTGCACTGATTATCCGATTGCCGTTCGCTAGATTCCTCCCCAGGAAAAGAGAATAGCTGAAGGAACAAAGAAAAAAATGCAAGTTGGGCTTTGTCATGCATGACCAAGCTACAGGCAGAAAGGAATAGAAAAGAATAAGAACAATTCGTACAAGTATCACTCACACAACTTTGACACGACGTAGACTCACGAGAAAAAAAAATATGACACGACGTAGCACCGGTTCAACCTTGCCTACGAGCATACGGAAACTGGCCTCATTGTTAAGTATATCACGCAAAATGAAATACTCAAGGGAATCCGAGTGTCACAGAAATGTAGGGGAAAACAAACGGGAATGGTGATCCGCTCCGCTGGAAGGAGGAACGGAAGTCTACCCGGCCGGCCGATAAAGTCATATACTTAGGGTAGGGTCATGGACCTGTCCAAAATACCCTCCCCAAGGTCATCCTTAGAGTAAACTGCCTACCAGTCGACCTGGTGGGTTTCCACTCGACAGATTCAAAGACACTCGACCTGGTGGGCTGCCATCTGTCCCCGGAAGCCTTGCTGACCCGTGGGGGATCAATCCTCGCTATTGGTCGTTGAGGTCTTTTCCGGTGATGGTCGAGCGGATCCAATCTCCCAGACCCAACCTTGCAAGAGTGGACCGCGATGAGGATCCACCCCGACCGGGCGCTCTCTCCCTTCGCCGCTGTCGCTTTTCTTCGCCGCTCCAAGGCCGCCGCCTTTCTCCTTCACCGTTGTCGCGGCGGGCAGAGCGAGCAGCGCGCTGAGCAGGTCATGAGCGCGCGGATGAATCGAGGCGGAGGAGGGGAAAATGAGGGCGACTGCTCAAAATACTCGCCTGGCGCCTTATATGAAGTCGCCCGAGTGGCTGGTTGGTAGGCCTGGGCAATCCCGTCAAATCCCGCAATAGTCGCGCGATACATGGCGAAAAAGGTGGCACGGAGATCGAGGCATCCTTGCCTTATCCATCCGAAAGCCGCTGCCTTTCCGCTTCACACGCTTCCAAAATTCGGATCCCGCTTAATTCCGCTAACAAAGAGAGCAACTTGTCGACGGCAGATTTCCTCCGATCCGCCGCTTCGAAATCTCCACGCTCATAAAGTTTACTCGACAGATGTAGAGAATGGATCAAGGCGATCGAAAGAGAAGTTGACACCGCCACCGAAAGGCCACCGATCCGCATTAAAGCACACTCAGAGCGTTGTAAAAGCAGGTCGGAAAGATTATCAACTCCTTCCTCACTCAAACCTCGATCCATTCGGGGCTAATGATGAAGTCATATACCTAGGATAGGGTCATGGACCTGTCCAAGATACCGCCCCAAGGTCATCCTTAGAGTAAACCGCCTACCAACGATTCGGTGGGTTTCCACTCAACAGATTCAAAGACACTTCGACCACCAGGAGTCCAAGAGCCACTCGTGTCCAAACGGTCTCAGAGATTAAGTAGTCTTTATGGTCATGATGACATTTTATGTAAGCATGCTACCAAGAACGCCTAGCCTTAATGTACCTTAAACCCTCCGCCACGTGGGCTGGCTGGGGTCCCGATGCACTCTATATAAGCCACCCCTCCACGGTAGAAGGGTTCGCACCGTAATCCATACGCATATAATCCAATCGACCGCCTCCGGCTCCGAGACGAGGGCTGTTACTTCCTCCAACAAGGGCCTGAATCAGAAATGGTGCGCATCAACTATTCCATAGCTAGTACCTTGCTCTCCATACCTACCCCTCATTCCACCGCTGCACCTAGAACCACGACAGCTTGGCGCCCACCGTGGGGCAGGTGTTCTAGCGATTTGTTGGAGAAGTTGGGATTCTTTCGATCTCCTACATCATGATTTCAGATGGAGTTTTGGTCGAGGGCCGCAAGATCCGCCTCGCGCGCCACGCTCATCGCCGACGACTCCGCTTTGGCTTCGTGGAGGCTCCTCTCGACGCCGACGCGCCCTCCGGGCAACGACTTCGCGCGGCGTCTGCTGCATCCTCCGGGCCGGCAACCGCCGACCCAAGATTGGTCGGTTCTTGTGACGCCCTCACTCCTCCCATACCGGGCGTAAGCGCCCGGCCGGTCGAGGCTTCAGCGGTGGGTGAGGCATGCGGTGGCTCGCCATGGCCACTTCCCAAGTCGCGTAATCGAGCCCGACGAATCTCTCTACGGCCTGCTCGATTGGCTGACCGGCTCCGCAGAGATCGCGTCCGAATGCGATAGCAGCGATCCGGGCGCAGAGGTTCGATGGTCGACGGACCACGCAGTCCTCCCGATACCCCCGCACCGATGGAGGCGACGATGGAGGTGATCCGCGCAGATCACGAAGAGTACCAACCCGAGCCCCTCACTTCGCTGCAGAGGAGGAACTTCGTCGCCGAAACATGGATGCGCTTCACGCCCAATCGTTGGAGAAACCCCGAGGCTCGTGCCTTGGAGGATGCGCTGGCTATTAACTTATTGAGTGCACTGATCGAGAACCTCCAATGAAGTTCTCGACGAGCGACGCGACCATGGATTCGAGAATCCAATGACGCCGCTCTTTCCACAACCAACTCAGGTATATCGAACCTCGATTCAAAATTTAGCAGCTGCAGCCCGTATAGCGGAATCAATTCAGTCTTCCCAGTCGGAGGCGGGTAGAGGTTTGCAACAGATCAGAGATTTACTCCGACAGCGGTGATCAAACTCAGTCAGATCACAACACGGAACAGATTCACAGCAGATCCGTCTGCTGCGAATTCAGTCCGATCGGCCCATAGTCCAAGATCGCCCCGAGGCATGAGGAACGTGGGGGCGGCGTGATGATCAGTACAGGAATCGCGAGAGCAGTATGAGCACCGATTCAATCGCAATGATCGACATCGAGTGCCCACCCCTCCCCAAGGGTGGATCAGACGCTTCCTCAAAGAATAAGATGACAGACGCCAAGACAAAGGTCTTTGGCGAAGGGTTCCAATCGACCCCGTGAGAGCCGTGCTTTGATGCAAGATCCATCATCGCTCAAGGCTTGGTCGACAGAACAGAGCTCACCGAGAATGTCATGACAGAGATGTTCCTCCAGCAGCAGAGTTCATGTCTCGGGGCCAGAGTGTTTTAGCAGGGCCATCAGAGCCGCAGTGATTCCTCTCAACTTCAGGTTGGCGACTGGAGTCAGTAAGTTCATCGATGAGTCCAAGCCTGACACTTGGCTTGAGGACTACCGAGTGGCTGTCCAGATTGGCGGGCAACGATGAGGTAGTGAAGCATTTGCCCTTATGTTGAGAGTTCGCCGAGCATGGTTGAATCAGCTAGCACCCAGCAAAGATTTACTTTGGGAAGATCTGGCCCGAGTGTTTGTCGACATTTGAAGGGACTTGCAAGCGACCCGCAGGATTGACGGAGTTGCAATCGTAAAAAGCAGAGTCGAATGAAACTTTGAGAGATTACATCAAGAGATGGATAACCTTGCACCACACAGCTTGAGAATGTGTCCGATCACCGTGCAGTTTGTGCTTTCAAGGAAGGTGTCAAGAACAGAGAGTTGAGTTTAAAATTGGTCGGACAGAGATATGACCCCGAGTCGGATGATGGAGATTGCCACCAAGTATGCTAATGGTGAAGAAGAGGATCGGCTCCGAGTGGTAAGTACAAGTCAACCGCTAATGAGGCCGGCGGAGGAAATCCCGATCGAAGCGTAAGTTAAAGCCGAGCCAGCCCGCTCCCGAGAAGCCTTGGTCGTGACCCCTGAAAGTTCAAGGGAAACCTAAGGGTCCATGGAACCCCAAGAAGGTGAAAGACCAAGATGGGAATGATGTGTTGGATTTTCCATGTCACATTCACACGAAGAAAGATGAAGAGGGTAAACTCATTTACCCAAAACATACCACTCAACAATGTCGGCTCTTGATTCAGCAGCCCAAGGAAGCAACCCAAGGATAAGGAAAAGGGTGGGATAAAGTTGAGGACAAAGAAGATAGTGATGGTGGATACCCCCAGGTCAATTCCACCCTGATGATTTTTGCTGATGTTGAAAGCAAAAGTCGATTGAAAGTTATCAACCGAGAAGTGAACATGGTCGCTCCGGCGACGCCCAATTATCTGAATTGGTCCTAGACCGCCATCATATTCGACCAACCCGATCATCCGACACACATCGTCACCCCTGGGAGGCAAGCGTTGGTGGTCGACCCCGTCGTCGAAGGCACTCGACTGACCAAAGTTTTGATGGATGGCGGCAGTGGCCTGAACATCTTGTATGCAGAGACGTTGAAAGGGATGGGCATTCCGATGTCCAGATTCAGCACCAGTAACATGAGTTTCCACGGAGTCATTCCTGGAAAGAAGGCTGAGTCACTCGGTCAAATTGCTCTTGATGCGGTTTTTGGTGGTTCGAAGCATTTCCGCAAAGAAAAGTTGACCTTTGAGGTCGTGGATTTCCAGAGCGCTTATCACGCTTATTCTCGGGAAGGCGGCAGATGCCCGCTTCATGGCCCGACCATGCTATGTGTACCTCAAGCTGAAGATGCCCGGCCCCAAGGGTGTGATCACCGCCACCGGTAATCGGAAGAAAGCGGAAGAGTGTTTCTAGAAAGGCTCTAAGATTGCTGATGCTCGATGGCGTGGTAGAATTGCAAGAATATCGTAATCTGCAGATCCGAAAGTGATTTGTTGCAGCCAAGAAGCCCGCTATAGAGTCGGCATTTCACCGTCTCGGAGACGAAGCAGGTTCATATTCACCCGACCGACCCCAATGCTGTTCGACCAACATCTCAACAACACTCGACTCCAAATAGGAAGAAGCGCCGTCCGGTTCCTGCTCCGGAGAACCGATACATCTTTGCATGGAAGCTCACGACATGCCGGGTGTTCCTGTGGAGCTGGCTGAGCACCGCTGCGAGTCGACTCAAAAGTCAAACTGTCAAAGAACATCTTCGACGTTCGCCGCCCGAAGAGAAAGGCCATAGGCGAGGAGATGGCTCGGCTCTTAGCAGCAGAGTTTATCCGAGAAATTTACCACCCGAGTGGCTCGCCAATGTGGTCATGGTCCCTAAGAAGGACAATTCATCTGCACTTGTGCATCGACTTCAAACATATCAATCGGGCCTGCCCGAAAGATCGCTTTTCTCTCCCCGCATCGACCAAATAGTCGACTCGACCGCGGATGTGAGCGGTTGTCTTTTCTAGACGATATTCCGGTACCATCAGATCCATCTGTATGGACCGAAGAGATCAAAACAGCTTTCATCACTCCATTCGGGTGCTTCGTTATGTCACCATGCCATTCGCCTCAAGAATGCCGGAGCCACGCTCATGAGGATGATTCAAGTGTTTACTCACCAAATCAGTCGGAATGTGGAAGCATACATGGATGACATTGTGGTCAAGTCACGGAAAGGTTCCGACCTGTTGATCGACCTTGCTGAAACATTTGCCAATCTCAGGAGGTATGATATCAAGCTTAATCCATCAAAGTGCACATTCGAGTTCCTGGTGGAAAGTTACTCGGTTTTCTCGCTTCGAACAAGGAATCGATGCTAACCCGAAAAAGTTGGCACTATTCTCCGAATGAAACGCATGCATGCGCAGTAACGGCGTCCGTAAGCTTCTTGGATGCTTGGCCGCTTTAAGTCGATTCATCTCTCGCCTCGGTGAAAAGGCATTGCCTCTTTACCGATCGATGAAGAACTCGAGACAAGTTCGAGTGGACTCACGAAGCCGATGCAGCGTTTGCGAGCTCAAAGCTCGCTCTCCACCTAGCCGGTGCTTGCTGCCCTAATCAGCAAAGAGTCGTTGCTGCTTTACATTGCAGCCACAGGACAAGTCGTCAAGATAAAGATTTACGGTCGGCGGGAAGAGGAAGGAAAAGCCTTCAAAGTTCAGCGCCAAAGATATTATCTTTCGAAGTGTTAACCCGTCGAAGCAAAGATACCCTCATTATCGAAGCTTGTGTATGGGATTTATATGACCGCAAAGAAGGTTGCTCACTACTTCTCGATCATTCCATTACGATTGCCGCCGACGCCCGTTATCGAGATTCTCACAATGTAGACGAATCGGTCGAGTGGCTAAATGGGCGATTGAACTTCTTCCCTTGATATCAAGTTTGAGGCAAAGAAAGCCATCAAGTCCAAAGCAATAGCAGATTTCATCGGCGAGTGGATTGAACAACAGCTACCGATCAAGTTCACTCGAGCTTCGGACTATGTTCTTTGATGGTTCCAAGATGCTGAATGGTTCGGTCTTTGGGTAGTATTGGTTTCTCCCGAGGAGATAAGCTCGGATATGTGCTCCAGATTCACTTTGATTCTTCCAACAATGAAGCAGAATCTGAAGCATTGTTGTATGGGTTATATGGCCATTTCATTTCGGCGTCGTCGCCTCATGGTCTATGGCGACTCAGATCTGAGTGGTTAATCAGTGATGAAGGAGTGGGACGTCAAGTCCAGCCATGGTAGCTACTATAATGCAAAGGAGGAAGCTAGAAAAGAAGTTTGAGGGGTTAGAACTCCATCACATACCCATTCAAAAATCAAGCTAGCGATGATTTGGTGAAAATAGGGTCCAAGAGGGAAGCCATTCCGGTGATGTCTTTTTGGAGCACATCCGCGACACCGTCGATTCAAGAAGATCCTTTCATCAAGAAGCTCCACAGCCAAAAAGTGCCACCGATCCGACCGAAGTTGAAGTCCCGGTGGTCGACCTAGTCATGGAAGTCGTGGTCATCACTCCCGACTTGACAAGATCAGACATCGCATACATCCCGAGGAAAGACCTCCACGAGAATGATGAAGAGGCTAGATGATCGTCCGTCGATCCAAGGCCTTTCTTGTGATCAAGGGACAGTTATTCAGAGAAAGCGTGGATCGAGTCACCGAAGTGCATAACGCCAAGAAGGTCGATAATCCTTGATGATATCCACTGGGACCTGTGGTCACCATGCGTCCTCTCGGACCATCGTGGCTATAGCATACCGAGCGGGATTTTACTAGCCAAAGGCAAATGAAATGGCAAAGGAAATAGTCGAAAAATGTGAAGGGTGTCAGTTCTACTCCAATATGTCACACAAGCCCGCCTCAGCATTGAATACCATTCTACTCGTTTGGCCTTTCGCTGTTTGGGGGTTGGATATGATTGGACCGCTGAGAACTGGCAGGAGTGGTTTCACTCATTTACTTGTGGCAGTCGACAAGTTCATGAAGTGGATCGAAGCTAAACCTATCAAGAACCTTGATGCGTGCACTGCTGTCAGTTTCGTCAGAGAATTGATATTCAGATATGGAGTTCCGCACAACATCATCACGGAGAATGGGTCAAATTTCGATTCCGACAAGTTCAAAGCCTTTTGCGCCTCTCAGGGCACGCGAGTCGACTATGCTTCAGTCGCTCACCCCCAGTCGAATGGACAAGCTGAACGAGCAAATGGTCTAATTCTCAAAGGACTGAAACCTCGACTGATGCGTGATCTCAAACATGCAGCAGGAGCGTGGGTTGACGAACTTCCGTCGGTTCTTTGGGGATTGAGGACCACTCCTAATCGTTCGACTGGGAGAACTCCATTCTTTATGGTCTATGGAGCTGAAGCAGTTCTGCCGAGTGACCTGCTTCACAATGCCCCCCGAGTCGAACTCTACTCTGAAGCTGAAGCAGAGCAAGCCCGTCAAGATGCAGTCGACCTCCTTGAAGAGGAGACAGAGATGGCATTGATCTGCTCGACCATCTATCAGCAGGACTTGCGTCGATTCCATGCCAGAAATGTGAAGAGCCGAGCCTTTCAGGAAGGAGATCTGGTCCTCCGAGTGGATCAACAGAAAACCACACAAGCTCGCTCCCACTTGGGAAGGTCCCTTCATCGTCACCAGATTTCTTCACAATGGGGCTTACCATCTTTACAACGTCGAACGCCAGATCGATGAGCCTCGGGCATGGAATGCGGAGTTGCTCCGCCCCTTTTACACTTAAGAGCTCACTCGGGTGAGTTGTAATAAAAATACCTCTGTAGTTTGTCTATCTAAATCAAGAAGATTATAATTTTCCCAGTGATTGTTATTACTTTTTGTTAAAATTCCCCCGGTGGGTGACTTAGCTGTGAACTGTTTAGCCTAAGTTTGTAAAAATCTCACCGAGTGTCGAGCCAGCCTCTCACTCGGAGGTTTAGCTGCGAATCCGTTTCGCCTAAGTGTTTAAAATCCTACCGAGTGGTGAGCCAGACTCCCACTCGGCGGCTTAGCTGCAGTCCAAGTACTCGCCTAAGTGTTTAAAGTCCTACCGAGTGGTGAGCCAGACTCCCACTCGGGGGCTTAGCTGCAGTCCAAGTACTCGCCTAAGTGTTTAAAATCCTACCGAGTGGTGAGCCAGACTCTCACTCGGGGGCTTAGCTGCAGTCCAAGTACTCGCCTAAGTATTTAATACAATGTGCACTTTGCAAGGACGACGAGGTACAGGTCCACTGTTGCCTTCCCCTTCAAAGCTATGACACAAAAATTCCTCCTTGGAGGCTTAGCTGCAGTCCAGTACTCGCCTAAGTTTGAAAAATCCTACCGATTGGAGAGCAAACCTCCCACTCGGGGGCTTAGCTGTAGTCCAGTACTCGCCTAAGTTCGAAAAATCCTACCGAGTGGAGAGCAAACCTCCCACTCGGGGGCTTAGCTGCAGTCCAGTACTCGCCTAAGTTTGAAAAATCCTACTGAGTGGAGAGCAAACCTCCCACTAGGGGGCTTAGCTGCAGTCCGGGACTCGCCTAAGTTTGAAAACATACCGATCCACAAGGACGACGAGGTGCAGGTCGACTGCTACCTTCTCCTTCGGAGCTGCGCCACAAGTACAACGTGCGCTCCATCCCGATCCGTAAGGACGACGAGGTGTAGGTCGACTGCTACCTTCTCCTTCGGAGCTGCGCCACAAGTAGAACGTGCGCTCCATCCCGATCCGCAAGGACGACGAGGTACACGTCGACTGCTTCCTTCTCCTGCACTCGCAAGAGCCACAAAGTGTAGGTCGATTGGATCCACCTCGAGCTGCATCTCAAACATTGAAGCATAATCCGAGTGAAGAGCAAAGTTCACTCAAGGCTAACAAAAGCATATTACGACGATAAGTAAAGTTTGGATAGCATCCTAAGGATGCGAAGTACCAGTGCCTCAAGCCCGCTAAGGTTTATCGGTTACAAAAATCACTCGGCATTCCGAGGCAAATTTAAGGTAGAGCATAAAGTTTTTACCTCGTGGAGGGTGGAAGGAGCCACAAACTGGTCAAGGTCGATACCATCGGCGATCCGGTGGCAGCGGCGATGAAAGTTTCCATGAAAGATTGGAAATCATACTTCTTGGTGTTCGCAACTCGAGGGCCGCCAAACTTGTCCTCCCGCCGCTTCCTTGCGGTGGACACGAACCAGAGACAGAGCAACATCAGACCACACCGCGAAGACCTTTTCCATTCTTGCACTCGACTTGAACCTCATTCACCGAGTCATTAGGACTCAAGGTTGTTCTGGCGCCCGTCCGCCAGAGGATTGAGTCAATCCGCAACACCGTAGCTTTCAGTCGAGCGAGATAGTCCACCACACTAGCGATGCGAGACTCCAGTCGGAGCACGTTCATAGCGGCTTCATCCTTCACGGAGAGTTGATGGGGTCCAGCTTGTCTCCACTGACCGTCTCTTCTTTGAAGTTCGGCTGCACTCGCAAATACGACTCAAGTTCAAGCTAATGGTTCTACGGTGAGTCGATGATGACAAGTCGGTCGGATAAGAGGATTTACCTTCAAGCATGAGGAATAGCTTCTTGGCAAGCCCTCCTAGATAAACCTCCGTGATCGCTCCTCCTCCCCGATTCGCCAACCTTGTCGATCAGAGCAACTTTGTCATTCTTCATCGACTAGCCTCCTTGTTGGTCGCTACGAGGGCAGCCTTCAGTTGGTATTCTCCTCTTGAGTTTTCCGACCGAGGCCAGTTTCTCTTCGCGAGCTTTGTTTTCTCCAAAGCCGCCTTCTGTTCCTCTGCAAGGTCGTGGTCTTTCTTCTTCAGAGCCTCCTCCAGTTTGTCTGCAAAATAACAATAAGTCCAAAGTTGAGAATGGGTAGAAAGACAAAGACAGTCGTCAAGTTCTCACCAGCCATACCTTTTGCTTTGTCTCTCGCCTTTTGCAAGTTCTCCTGAGCAAGCTTCAAGTCAAGGTTGAGCTGGATCTGCTTGTTCCCCAATTCGGTATAGCGGGCCACGAGCTCGCAAGGTTTCTGCAAAGAGTCGATCGACAAAACATCAAAGATAGGTCACTTCCGAGTGACTAAAGAAAATCAGAGATTTCTAAGACTACAATCGAATCAAAACATTCGACAAGAGTCTCGGGATTACACCGGTGGGTGCACTCAGCGATGCCCCACTAGTTTTACTAATTCGGTTCACGACCAATCGAAAGAGGCAAAAGGTTATGATCCTAAAACATAGCTAATCGCTGCCATCACTGTGTAAAAAAGAAGAAGTTCTTAGACTATAGTCGATTGCCCGCAGTCCACCATAGTCTCGGGGACTACACCCAGTGTGTGCACTCAGCGTGCCCCCACCGGTTCCAAAGATTCATTCGACATGGCCGGATCAGACCGAGTGAAGAAGTTCAAAGTATAAAGACTATAGTCGACTGCCCGCAGTCCACCATAGTCTCGGGACTACACCAGTTGGTGCACTCAGCGTGCCCCCACCAGTTCAAAAATTCAATCGACACACCCACCAACACCCAAAGGTGTGCAGATCTGAATATGGAAATCTTGAGAAGAAGAAATTTCAGGTAGCATATCCTAAATGTAACAAGCAACTTACTTGGACATTGCTCAAGAGCCGAGCTTGCATCATAAGCCGCTGGCTGGCCTCCCTGACCACCTTCACTTGCTCCATCATGATCCCTGCCCGCGATGGCCTCCTTGGCAGCACTCACTTGGTCTTCCCGGCGTGGTGTGTGGCAAAAGGGATGGCGGATCAGCAATCGGCGATGAAGGCGGACACTCGTCCGCACAAAGAAAGGACACGAAGTCCAAGTGGTGTCGCCTCCTCGTGAGCTAGCGTCTTAGGCAGTGATACAACCGAGTAGCCTTGCCAGCAGGCACCTTTTGTCCTTCCTCTTCCTCGGTGGTGTTTCATCGTCGCCATCGGGAGATCAATGACATGAGGTGGAACTACAAGCAAGATTCAAAGGTAAAACAAAATCCAATCGACCATAAAGCAAAACTGCAGAGATCATACCAAGGTTGGAGGTGGCGGCATCTTCCATTTCCTGATCCTCGTGCTTAGATGAGGTCTCAGAGGTGGCAGCACTGCAGATTTCTGAAGTCAATGGATCAGTCAAAACGAGTCGACCAACAGTGCACTCATGGTAGACAGGAAAATACAAGTTCTGCTGATTACCCGGAAATGGTGGGAATGACCACCGTCATCTTGGGCAAGGCCTTCGCCGGCTTTGATGACGTTGCTCGGGGTTGCTTTGGCGGTTTCTCAGTTGGCACTGGAGAAGTCGTCCGAAAGCGCGCGTTGAACGCCCGATAGGCGCGATAGCCTTACCTCGCCGACCACCGGATCATGCGCGCCTTGGATCGCCTTTCGAGTGGGGTGGATCCACGCCTCCTCCTCTTCCTCATCCTCCTCCTCCTCTTCATCGAGCTGTCGCTTTCCTCGACTCCCATTCCTCCGGCTTTCGCCCCGCTTCTTCTTCTTCGATTGGTTCTTGCGCCTGGGCATCGAGTACATCTCGGTGGTGACCTAGAAGACAGCAAAACAAGACGAAAGTCAGTCGGCCGATTCGCAGCGGAACAGAGCAAATGCAATAGGATCACAGTCGGAGATCAGTGGTCATACCTTGTCTGGTTCGTAAGTTTGGTCGAGTGGTGGGATCCTCCTAGATCCATGAGGATTATCCTTGTTCCCTGTGATGGCAGTCATCCACCTCTCCAATGTGGCGTCGTCGACCTCCTCCAGGTGGACCCGGTGGTGTCCTCGGTCGAGTACATCCACATCGGGTGACCTTGGTATTGAGCGGCTGAATGCGCCGTCAAGGAAAACCTCCAAGATCCATGCCGGTCACTCCGCCGTGAATGAGCTGAACTACACGCTCCATCAACAAATTAACCTGGGCCTTCTCCTCCGGAAGCACCTTCAGAGAGGACGGCTTGCTCACTTGATCCATGGAGAAAGGAGGAGTCCAATCGATCGCTCAAGGCCGATCGGTCTTGGCAAGAGAACCAGGTTGTCGCCAACCTCTCGACTGAATCGGGAAGAATCATGGCTGGAAAGACACTTTTACCCTCATCTGACCCCAAGACCCCACACATCTGGATTACTTGGGTTCTTTCGTCATTCGGACTAGCCTTTTTCACCGTCTGAGAGTGACAAGTGAATATGTGTTTGAAGAGGCCCCAGTGTGGTCGACAACCCAAGAAGTTTTCACACAAAGACACGAAAGCGGCGAGATAGGCAATGGAGTTGGGTGTAAAGTGATGGAGTTGGGCTCCAAAGAAGTTTAGAAAACCCCGAAAGAAAAGATTCGGCGGAAGAGAAAATCCGCGATCCACATGGGTGGCTAGGAGGACGCACTCACCCTCTTGAGGCTGCGGCTGCCACTCTGTCCCGGAAGCCTTGTCGACCCGTGGGGATCAATCCTCGCTGGCCAGGTCGTTGAGGTCTTTCGGTGATGGTCGAGCGGATCCAATCTCCTCGACCCAACCTTGCGGCAGCTGGACCGCGATGAGGATCCACCCCGATCGGGCGCTCTCCTTCGCTTCGCCGCTGTCGCTTTCTTCGCTTCGCTTCCAAGGCCGCCGCCTTCTCCTTCACCATTGTCGCCGGGCGGGCAGAGGCGAAGCGGCGCTGAGCAGGTCATGAGCGCGGATGAATCTGAGGCGGAGGAGGGAAAAATGAGGGCGACTGCTCAAAATATTTCGCCTTGGCGCCTTTATATGAAGTCGCCCGAGTGGTGACCGTAGGCCCGGCAATCTCACAAATCCCGCAATAGTCGCGCGCGCGATACATGGCGAAAAAGGTGGCGCGGAGATCGAGGCATCCTTGCCTTATCCATCCGAGTGTCGCGGCCTTCTCTGCTTCACGCGCTTTCCAAAATTCGGATCCCGCTAATTCCGCTAACAGCAGAGCAACTTGTCAGACGGCAGATTTCCTCCGATCCGTCGCTCGGAAATCTCCACGTTCATAAAGTTTACTCGACAGATGTAGAGAATGGATCAAGGCGACTGAAAGAGAAGTTGACACCGTCACTGAAAGGCCACTGATCCAGAATAAAGCACACTCGCAGCGCGAAAAGCAGGTCGGAAAGATTATCAACTCCTTCCTCACTCAAACCTCGATCCATTCGGGGGCTAATGATGAAGTCATATACCTAGGATAGGGTCATGGACCTGTCCAAGATACCGTCCCCAAGGTCATCCTTAGAGTAAACTGCCTACCAGTCGACCTGGTGGGTTTCCACTCAACAGATTCAAAGACACTCGACCACCAGGAGTCCAAGAGCCACTCGGTGTCCAAACGGTCTGTAGATTAAGTAGTCTTTATGGTCATGATGACACTTTATGTAAGGCGTTACCAGTAACGCCTAGCCTTAATGTACCTTAAACCCTCCGCTACGTGGGCTGGCTGGGGTCCTGGCGCACTCTATATAAGCCACCCCTCCACAGTAGAAGGGTTCGCACTCGTAATTCATACGCATATAATCCAATCGACCGCCTCCGGCTCCGAGACGAGGGTTGTTACTTCCTCCGAGAAGGGCCTGAACTCGTAAACTGGTGCGTACCAACTACTCCATAGCTAGTACCTTGCCTCTCCATACCTACCCCCCATTCTACTGTCAGACTTAGAACCACGACACCGGCCACGTCAGAATTTTTCGTGTTAATAACCGTTACAAGAATTATTCCTGGAACCGTGGATTCAGCGTCTCAACCCTCGACCACCCAACATGAATAAGAATGGAGGGCCGCTCCAGCGGCGCGACGCATTCATGTAGCCTTAGAGCATGGTTAATACTATAGCCAGCTGCTGGCTATATGAAACTTCCATGTCATAGTGTTCACCGAATCTTCGTGTGTCTCTTTCCAGCCGCCGCCTCCTCCTTCAAGAAAAGCTAGGGTTCGTGCCTCTCGCTAGCTCTGCCGCAGGTCCGTCTCGTCTCCGATGGCCCTAGGGCCATGGGGCGCGGTGGATCCTGGCAAGGACCGGCGGGAGGGCTCCGTTGTTAGTCGTTCCTTTGAGATTTGTTAGGGTTTGTGTCCTACTCAGGAAGACGAGACGGCGGCGGCTTCCTGAAAATGGAATAAAGGTCTCCCCGCCTAGGCCCCGTTCCGGTGGTGCGTCTAGCATCGTTGGTGGGCGTGTGGAGGTGTGTCTATGACGGATCTGTCCTCGGTGGATTTGCTCGGATCTGTTTGTGGTTTGTCTATGTTCGTGTGTCTTCAGGTTGGATCATTTTTATCTAGGTTATTCTCCATCAGCGGCGGTTGTTGTTCTGCTGCGCTGGTCCTACAGGGCCTTAGCACGACGACTTCCCGACTGTCTACCACAACAAGTTGTGCCCGACTCCGGCGAGGGAGGGGTGATAGCAATGGCGCGCTTGGCTCGCTCGCTTCAGTGATTGTAGTCGTCGCTAGGTGGTCTACGGATCTGGATGTAATTTTTATTATTTCTAGTATTCGTTGTACTGCCATGATAGAAGATGAATAGATTGGAAGTTTTCTCGCAAAAAAAACATAAACATGAAAGAAGTCTACTCCCTCCGTCCCATAATATATGAGCGTTTTTGACACTACACTCAGCTATTCAACCACCAAACACCACACATGATAGGTATTCGTTTTTCGTTGTGAGTCGTCTTGTCAGAGGAGCTTCTTCTTGTTAACAATGCTAGCATTGATATATTCATCTCAAATAAAAAAAGCTTGGCATTGACATATTCATACCCAATTGATATCTACATTCTCTTCTTCAGACAAAGGGATGCACGTCTCAAATAATGTTGGAAGCAGAGGAAGAACAAGCTGGCTAGAGGCGAAGAAAAGAAGGAGCAAATTGTTCGGCTGACACAGTGGCCATACCTAGCTGGGCCCATGAGTCTCGTGACATTGACTTTTGGCCGTATGATTAGCCAGCGGGTCTAGGTCTAGCGAGCACGAACCGAACAAACAACAGTTGTTTGTTCCATAAGCACATTGTTTCCAGCAACTTAGCCGAGGCAAACACCAGTCACTACTCACCAGTGCATACGTACGTGTCATAGTCATGGCTGACGAGGACGCATGCGCGCACATGCACATGCATGCATCCATGCATGCCTCTCCTTAGATCTCAACCGTCACACTTGTATCGGCCTGTCGGCTTAGAAAACAAGTTGAAGTGCTCCCGTCAAAAAAACAAGTTGAAGTGCTAGTACGAGCTCCGTCCATTCTTAACTTGCACACCAGTTAATTGACCCGCTTCTTACATGCTCGCCATTGCTTGGTAGAGAATGCCGAGTTGCACTGCATTGCAGACTACTATATACATATACTTCCTTCGTTTCAAAACAACTCAACTTTATACTAACTTTGTACTAAAGTTAATATAAAGTTGAGTCGTCTATTTTTGAACGGAGGGAGTAAGATGGAACACATTCGACGTACCTGGATGGAAGGAGGCATCCATCGATCATGTGCGCTCGAATCCAACCGTACATTAGGCGGCCTCTAAACATTAGGTTAAACCTAAACTAAAGCAACCTTGCCACACTTGACACTACTGATAATAATCATGGGCAGAGGCTCTTTCGCCGGCCTATGAGAAGGCAACCCACACCCACCACATGGTTAGGCTTAGGCATAAAATAAACAGTCGCCATGTCGTGGATCAGGATGAATAAGCTTAAGCTAGCTCTCCCGGCTAGCTTTTCCTTTCCTTTCCCTCGACGGGAATCATGGTTCGTGTTTGTGCACCGTGCACGCCATGTAGCGTACGTAGCACCCGCATTGGGAAACGCGTCTTGACTGACAAGACGCCTTCGCAGATTCCCGTCTCTAGGAACGTAGAGCCTACGTCCAACACATATGGCATGATCGTCAAGAAACTTGCGCTTTACGGAGGCAGGACGGTTGTTTAAGCTCGGGCGTGGCAGGCCTCGCGTGGGGAGCAGGGCCATACGTGGATGCGCTTTGGCTTTCTGGGTCATCCAATCGTGTGAATATTCTCTTTAAAAGCTTGATTCTAGTGCAAAATGATCAATACAAGTAGTTATTCGTGAGGGCCAAAAATTGTATTTTTCATATAAATACTAATTATAGATACATGAATGCTACTCCCTCCGTTCCTAAATATTTGTCTTTTTAGAGAATCCAAATGGACTATCATATACGAATGTATATAGACATATTTCAGAGTGTAGATTCACTCATTTTGCTCCGTATGTAGTCATTTGGCGAAATCTCTAAAAAAAACAAATAGTAAGGAACGAAGGGAGTAGACGCTAAAAAGCATAGAAGTCACCAAGTTTTTGAGCATAACCGAAAAGGAAACATGTGGGAAGTAACACACAGGACAGAGGACACTGGATGATGAATAATTGAAATATCTGATCATAGAGTGAAGGTAGCTAGCAGGTACACATACCCTTCCCGTGATTAACCAATGATTCCTTATTCAAATTACTGAAAATTATGTAGTGATAACCCATATGACTCGGAAAACCATGCCTATAGGCTGAATTGGATACTCTGAATCTATAGTGAAATCCGACTGCTATTTGTTTTGTCCAAAAATAGAGCCAAATCGGAGTGTTTGAAAGATAGGGAAATTCTTGAGTATTCAACGTCGGATCGAATCATGTCCAATGGCCATTGGAATTTTACCTAGCCTTCTATTTTTCAAGATAATTCAGATTTGTTGGCGAAAAAGCGAAGAAATAGATTTGTCATTCCATTACAATATCATCAAGAACAAGAGAAAGAACTAATATCTTGTTTTGGGATTTCGATTGAAATCCCCCTTATGGGTGTTTTACGTAGAAATACTATTTTTTGCTTATTTTGATGATCCCGATACAATGGTTTTACTACTGTGATTTGGCCGTTGACTATTGTGCCGCCCTCATGAGCAGCGGCGACCACTTGGAGTATAGAGAATCGGGGAGCCAATGGCATCTCACTACGACGGTGGGGCCTCTTTCCGGGAAGCAAGCACAACTAGCTTTCGCTTCGCTGAGATTCGTGCCCGAATTTTTATACTCATGAAACTTCACGCCCAAGCACAGTCACTTTGTAGGTTGCTTGGCCAGTAGCCCTAGCAGCAGTAAACAAATGCTGACGTTTTCACCGAGGGTTATGCTTGGAAGCACGCGGTGAACGCGCTCATCGTGTGCGTGGCCGGCCGGCCACACGGGACGGGTGCCGGCAACGGAGCGGTCGAGGGCACGGCTCGGCTAGGCTGCATGAGTAAGGGCCAGTTTGGTTTGCTTCCTCGTCAGAATTTGCCTGGCCTGAAGTTGTTCCTGGATCTGATAGATGGTTGTTTGGTTGCTAACCTGAGAAAACGAGTACATGCCTGGCTTGGTTCGTACTCTCTCCGTTCTAAATTATTCGTCGTGGTTTTAGTTCAAATTTAAACTAAAACCACGACAAGTAATTTGGAACGGAGGGGTACTTAGCATGGCTAGACTCCCAACACTGCAATTAGCCTTGTCCACGAGATCGAATTCGGACGCCTGGGCATCCGTACACGCTGCTAAAACCTGCCTGACAGGTTATTGAATGAATTAAATAATACTCCTACAGGGGGAGTGGCTCCATTGAAGAGCTCTTTTGACGTTGATCTTTGTACCTGGCCAGGCAGCAACAAAAGGTTGCATCGTCACACATGCCTGGTTAGGCAGAAAAAAAATTCAAGATCATATGCCAAACCAGGGCAGCACTGAACATCCAGGCATAGGGCAGGTCATGAACCAAACTGACCCTAAGACCTGGGCGTCAGGGCGTGGGCGGTGGCCGTCCATGCGCTGTCACGCACGCACGTACCGGTGGTCTGGCACATGCCGGGTACATGCCATGCGTCCGTCGGATCCAGCCGGGGGCGTGACGTGCCTCCTCTGGGACTGATCGTTGCCTCCAGGGTTGTACAGTCATCAGTCTTGCAACGGTGCAGACCCTACGAGATAATTGCACGTATCATCCCGGAACTTGCCGGTTCGGTCTAACTCGGTCCTGGAAGTTGAGTATCGATTCAATACGGTCCTGATTCTTGAAAATACGTCCACACTACTATCCTGGAACTTGGGCAGCCAGTCCTGGCTCTACACTTGGCGTACGTACCACGTATCAGCCCGCGTGCCACGTCATCACCGGTCCCGCCCGTCAGCCCCGGGCGCAGTTTGCTGGAGAGGGCGTATCCACAGGAGGTTTGACGTCGGGGTGAGCCCTGTATTCGACCGGAGAGGAGCCGTGTCTTGCTGGCCCGAACGCCATCAATGGACGCGTTGGAGGCACGGTACAGCAAGCTTGTTCTTGTGACCACAACAGTTGGAGACGGCGACGAGGCTGTGACGCCGGGCGCTCTGCTTGCCGCCATCGAGGCGCCTTGTGGTGTGCTGCAGTCAAAGGTGAGCATCGAGGTAGCCTGCCCTCCGCATGACTTATGGCTGTTTTTCTCAACGGAGGAGAAGTGCACGGTGGTGCTGCACTCGTCGATGAAGCTCAAGTGTTGCCGTCGGTGGATTCAGTTTCAGCGTTGGGTCAGAGAAATGACAGCAAACATCATTTACTTTCCCAAAATGACAGCAAAATAACATATACTTTGCAAAATTACAGTAAACATCATATATTTTCCCAAAATGACAGCATTCATCATATTTTTTTTGCAAAATGACAGCAATGAAGATCAAACATAGAAGCTCAAACATCATATACTTTGAAGCATGATCTGACAGCGGTGCATATAGCTAGTTTAAGTCACAGTGACAATAACCTATTACAAAAGCATGATCTGAAGCATGATCATGAACAGAACATGTCCATTAACATGTTCTAAGTCTGATCATAGGCAGAACACAAAATGAAACCATCACATTCCTTCACTTTCACCCACCCCTGAGTTCATCGAACATGTTTACTTTCCTAGGTTTTTTAAAACCTCTCATGTTTTGACTAGAGCTAGCTCCTCCAGTTCTTTTTAGTGTTGCTTTCTTGGACAGACATGCATTCATCCTCTCCTCCTCCACCATTGCGGATCTGGCTTGTTCTGTCTCCCTCTTATCTTTATGTAGAATTTCAGCTTGCAGTCTTGTAGCCTCTTGTTGAACAGTCCGCTGCTCCCAAGCTCTCTGTCTTGCTGCCTCTTGAGTTTGCATAAATGATTGTTGCCTATCAATCTCATCTGCTTGGTTTATAAAAAACAGTGCCTCCTCTGCATCATATCTAGTTTTGCACAATCTTCTTTTCTCTTCAGCAATCCTTTGTTTCTCTTCTGCCTTGACTCTTTTCGCCTCTTCAGTTTGTTTCTTCCTTAACTCCATAGCTTCCCTTCTCTTGTCTGCCATGGCCAGTTTTTCCTCTAGTGCTTTCTTTTTATTTTCCTCGCTAGCTTTCTTCTTCTCTTCAGCAACAATTCTTTTTGCTTCAATTGCAACTTTTTTCTTCTCCTCCGCAGCCTGTTTCCTTGCTAGAAGCTCTTCTTTCTTCTTCTCATTAGACCTCCTGATTTTCTCCTCTTCTTCTTTTAGTTTTGCAATTGCTGCATCAAACTTTGCCTGATCCGCTATCTCCCTTCTCTCAGCTGCAGCTCTAAGTCTGGCAATGGCAATAACCTCTCTTTTCCTGTGCACATCACCTGTTTTTGTTGTTGTACTAGGTTGAATTGGAGGCTGTGATAGGGCCTGCTGCTGTATGAAAGCATTCTCAGGCAGTGGGCCTTGCACAAATTCCTCTCTTTGCCTAGATTCTCGCTGTAGAATTTAACAACACATTTAACTCTGCATCTGCAAACAGAGCAAGTGAAAACAGAGTATGTGCAACTGTTTTGAAACTTACTTCTTGTGTGAAACTTTGTACTATCTGTGCCACATACAAAGGTTGTTCATGGCTGAGAACACCAGCTGTTTGAAGGTTAATCTCCTAAAATAAATAGTGCAACATTGATTAATGATATATTTGATGCATAGATATGCAGTATGAGTAACATGTTGTGGAAATAGTGCAGACCTGAGTTTGACATACTGTTTCTTCATCTGAAGATGAGACATCTGGCTCTGCTCTAACCCTGTGCCTCTTTGTTTTTTTCTTAGGTTTAAGGCCTAATTTCCAGTCTAAGTAACCATTTATGTTATGCCCAACAACTCCACAATATCCACAGTGAATGACTGTACCTGCCTTGTTGATTTTCACACCTTTTTTGCCCTGCTTCCCTTCTGGTTGTTGTCTCCTATTCTTTGCCCTTCTTCCTTTCTTTCTCTGAAAAGGTGGTGGTATTATTTTTCTGCCATTCATCTTAGCCCACTCAGTCACATCATTACAGGGCATAATAATTGGCTCATATGCCTTGCAATAAGTTTCAATAGAGTAACAAGAGTTCACCCTTGATTCTGGTGGTATTTTGTCATATCTAAGAGCAGAGACTCCATGGGAACATGGGATACCGACAAGTCCCATCTTTGCAGCTACACTTCTCCATTCTTGTGTCCACACTCAAGTCCATACCTCTATCATTTACTACAAACAATCCTTTTCCAGCTGGTGAAGCATGACAAGTTCTTGCAAATTCAATGTTCTTATCCAATTTTTTCTTATCTTTGGACAAATAGTACCATGCCACTTCAAGGCCTCTTGTTGTTTTCCATAATTCCTTCCCATGTTCGGCCCTTGATCCTCCGCACATGCTTATGATTGGCATTTCCTAGCTTCCAGGATGTATCTGTTGAAGACTTCACAATTGTTATTGAGCAGCACATCACACTTTGTGAAATCATTTTGATAAGCTCGGACCCATGTTTTAGGATCCAACTCATCTAGCCAATCATGGGCCTCTCTCACGAGAACCAACATTTGGTTCATATTTTCCCTAAACCTTCCCTCTGTAGTACTTCTAGCACATTTCCATAGCTGATTCTTTAACGCTTCTCCTTTGAAATTCTTGTTGAAATTCTGCCATAGATGCCTCACACAAAACCTGTGTGGTGAGAGAGGGAACAATTCCTTTACTGCTTTAATTAAACCCTGCAAAAATATTGACATTTCACACATTACAAACTATATAAGCATGCACATAAGTTCTGATACATATTGAAGTAAGAAAATAACGCAAAGGAATTACTTTCTGCTTGTCAGACATGATGGTCCAGAGATCTGTGTTATTTATGCCAAGATCTTGCTTCAAAGCAGTCAAGAACCATCTCCATGCTTTTGTATCTTCACTTTGCACTACTGCATGAGCCACAGGATATATGCAATCATTAGGATCCATTCCTACAACACTTAAAAGCACACCTCCATATTGTGTCTTCAAGTGGCAGCCATCTAGGAAAATAATGGGCCTACAAGCTGATGAGAACCCCCTTTTGCATGCATGAAATGAGAAGTAACATTTTTTAAATTGCCCCTCATCTGAAAGTTCAACAAAGAAAGTAGTACCAGGATTAGACCTCCTCAACTCATTTGCATAGTCCCATAGCAAGTTGTATTGTGCAATCTCATCACCATATATAATATCATATGCAATTTTCCTAGCTCTCCCTATCTTGCCCCTTTTAATTGTCATATTCCAATCTTCCTGCACAAAACCTGCTAAGGCCTTCAATGTTATCTTCTCACATGCCCTAATCTTGTCAACATATTTTTCAGCAATGTACCTTGCTGTAAAGGCCGTGACTTGCCACTTCTTCTCACAAGTGTGCTCGCCATTAAATGTTTTCACCATTATTGAATTTGTCCTATTATCCCAAGATGCATATAGATACCAAGGGCATCCTTTCTCACACTTTGCACCAAGCCTAATTTTGTCATTCTTTGGGAATGTGATGTTCACTCTCTCTTTGCAACTATACTCTCTAACTGCTTTCCTCAAAAGCTCCACTGAAGAGAACAATTGTCCTGCATGGAACTTGGGCTCATGCATGTCTGCAGCAGTAAATGATTTGAAATTGAATTTCATATCTTCTTCTTCTGAATCTGGAGCATCCAATTCCTCATCTTCAGAGTTGCAGTCCTCCACCACCTTCTTCCCTTTCCTATCTTGCAATGGTTGTAGCTGCTCCTGGAACAAATCCTCATCCCCATCCTCCAAGTCATAATCACTATCAACAATTTCAGGAACATAATCACTATCAGAATCAGAATCTGCATTTGGTTCTTCCTCCTCTTCTATTTTCTGTCCTCTTGGTCTGAGTCTTGTAAATAACTGGTCATGACTCTGAATATCTTGACTTTCATCCACAACACTACAAGATGTATTACTTTCATTTCCATATCTGCTTGGCATCTTCTTTGGACTGAAAACAACAGGAATTTGGGCTACTGGATTAGCCACTACATCGTCCCATTCAGCTCCTCCTCCTGAAATATGGCTGCCTAAATGATCAAGGTATATCATTTGAAAATGGTGCCCTCGATTGATCATTAGATACATAGCATCTATGTCTGCATCATTGCATAATAGCCTAGCAGCACCTTCATTAATCTGAGAACCAGGGGGCAACCAGTACATATCAATTCTACCAGCCTTTTCATAACCCAAGTGCTCTACTAACTCTTCAAAATATAGTAATATGCCCTCTCCACATGACAGTAATCATAGCAAACCTTCTGTCCATCCAAATAGCACCTGTTGTTGCCACTGCCAAAGAAAAATCCACCATGTATCACCTCAACAGTGAACCACCCACTGCACATCACTGCAAAAAAATCACTAAAAGTTCAATCTTTGACCTGACAAAGAACAAAACCCTAGCGAATTCCCCAATTGCGTAAAATGTTCTAACACAAATGACGGTAGCCGAGTGCATTTACCTAACCGAAACAGAGCAGCGCAATTTGGCCCAAAACCATGCCTAAGTAGTTCGTCGGCTAATCATACCGTACGTCGGAGCAGGCTCGCCGTCGAGCCGTCGTCGAGGGCCCTCCATCACCGCAGAAATCAGCCCTATGGGTTGCGGCGACGTAGCATTCGCTTCCTCCGCCTCAGGAACTACCATCGGACGGGCGCCGGTCACGATCATCCGCCGCCATTGCCTCACATGCTCGCTCCCTCCTCTGTTTTTAGTCGGGGAAGAGAAGGAGATTGGAGAGACAGAGAGACGGGGGAGGAGGGGGGGGGCAACGCAAAGGACCACGGCCACGTGACCGACGGGCGGGCTCGCTCACTGCTTTGGGCCCGAGGCTGACGGGCGGGACCAGTGATGATGTGGCACGCGGGCTGATACGTGGTACGTACGCCAAGTGTAGAGCCAGGACTGGCTGCCCAAGTTCCAGGACCGTAGTGTGGACGTATTTTCAAGAATCAGGACCGTATTGAATCGATACTCAACTTCCAGGACCGAGTTGGACCGAACCGGCAAGTTCCGGGATGATACGTGCAATTATCTCAGACCCTACATAATATTTCAACTATTTCAATCGGAAATGTATGTGTGGTTGCAATGCAAAGGAACTACTAGTGTGTAGAGTTTTTGTGCGACTTTTTAAGGAGGAATATGATTTCTGGTGAAAAGGTAGGCTCTGTTTCTGCTTCAGTCAAAATGGAGAATAATGGGCGGGTTTTCCTTTTTTGAATAATCACCGGGGTGGGGCAGTGTTACATCAGTTCATAAATTACTCAAGGGTTTTTTCCTCCATTTTTTCTCGACCCTTTGCTAGTATATATATACACTCCAGAATTAATGCTAAGTTGGAGACTTACATACTCTATTCTTCCGCCATAATCAGCACCGGGAACGCATTTGGAGAATGTTCAGTTGCAAATATATGCAATTACCAACGAGAAGGTTGTCAAAAAATACACTACTGGTAGACCAAAATTCGTGCATGGCCAGGCGAACAAGGAGTTAAATCCCTATCATCTTGACTACCCAAGACGAAGGGAAATCGTTAAATCAACAACAATTCAAAAGTAAAGTGAATGCTTAACGAATCCTCTTTCATTTCCTTTTCCCCACTTTTTGCTGTAGCGTGCACTAACGCAACTACGTTGGCATCTTCTCAAATCCTGTGCAAGCCATCCCCTGTCTACATGATTAACAAATGAATTTTTTTCCACGCCCGTTTCATTAATAACCAAGCGACACAATCTCGTTCAAGCAGTGTCTACGCCATTCACTTGCGTAGGAGTAGTACTTTCTGGCGAGATTTCAGGGTGCAGTGACTAGATGCTCTACGAGTACTCAATTTGCGTTAAGCGGTTAAGACACATGATCAATCGAAAGACGAACGATGATCGGAAGACGTAAAGCTCAGAGAAGTCATGATCAAGGCAAATATATGTGTTGAAATAGGGATTTCCCAATGGTTTCGATTTACAGATGGTGTTGCACCAACCGCGGCTCAAAAGCCTCAAACGAACACACACAGAGGCGAAAAGCAGCCAGTCGGAGACAGAAGAAGTTGTCCAGTGGGCGACCCAGATGGCCGGAGCCTCAGCACATGAACATTCTCAGATCCTTCATTGCTTCTCCGGCTCAGGCGACACAAACCGGAGAGACCGTCGATTCAAGCCAAGCTCTACTCTACTGGGTTGCGCGCTTTGCCGGCTAGCTCGCGACGGACACCTTCCCGGAGTCTTGATGCCAGCGCCGGGCCTCCGATCCCGACGAGAGCCGCTGCTGCCTCCGGGCGGCGTGCCTGGAGCAGATGGCGTCGAGCTGCATCTGCTCGTCGCGGCACTCGTCGCTGCAGAAGGGCGTGTCCCCTCTGTACATGAAGATGTCGCTGTCGCGCGCCAGCGGCTTGGCGCAGAGCGCGCACGCGTCCAGCGCCGGCATGCCGGGCTCACCGAGCGGCTCGTCGTCGACGAAGAAGGAGCAAGGTACTGAAGCCGACATTGTGGGTGTGTGGAGGCGAGTTTCGAGCAAAGCTGAGCAGAGCTTAGCTCGGCGGTGCGCTTGCTTGCTGCTTTCACTGTGGGGAGAGGGAGGCAGAGGAAGAGGAAGAGGGGCGCGAGCGAGTTGGGTGAAGCGGAGGGGAAGGCTCGGGTATATATGGTGCGTGCAGACGAACGACGAAACACATGATGACAGTTCATGACTCATGAGTCGTGGGGGTGGTCCATGCCCGCACTACTGAATACTGATACACTATTCGAGCGAGCAGAGTCATGAGTCAGCAGTGTCGACCAACCGTCCGATATTTGTTCATTTATCCGCTTCTTTTTCCCCGCCCTCCCGTTGATCTTCTCCAGTACATCTGTACATGTGACGTCCAATTATTCGAGGTATTCCGGCTTTGAGCTTGCGCAGCTGGTTTGGCTGGCTCCATGGATCTCTCCTCCCTTACTTACTGATATATAATAAAAAAACTAAACTGAAGCGGTCTATGGAGAAACAGGGGCGCAGTAGGTGTGGCTGCCTGATTTGACGACGATCCTACTACTCGGCTTGTGACCATGAGGGCCCTGCAAACCGCCATGGGAAGCTCAGTTTACTCTAAACAAACCAGCACATTTGTGATCTGTGAGGCCTGCTTGTCGTTCTCCACATATCTTGTAGCCTTGGTCGACTAGGATGATGTATTGCCTGCAATGTGTTGTTGATGGCGTGTGCCTCTTTTAAGCGTGCCATGCTACTTGGTGGGATAAAGCGTGTTCTAAAGCAATTGATGGATGATTCTATTAAATATCTTGTGTTACTGGAAGAAAGGTAGGGAGTACCGAGTGATGACTAGTGAACAACAACAGCTGAACAGATAAGCGATCAAATTGTGTTGCTGCTTTTAACATGGGATATTTTGCACATACTCTGTGTTAGAGACATGGGATATTTTGGATCAGCCAACAGCACGTTAGTTTGCATGGTATCCTCTAACATGAGATATTTCGCATATACACTTTGTTAGAACCATGAGATATTTGTGAGTAGCTTCTAATATAAGATATTTTGCATATACGCTTCATTATAAACATGAGAAACATTAAGTAAATTTGGCTTTGGTTTACGCATCTCGCGATTGGGATTTAACTAAATTATTGACCATAGAAGACAAAAAAAATGAAATAATAGATCTCGGAGAGAAAAACAAGAATTTATGTCTGGATGTAGATATGGGGCTCAAGGAATTAAACTGAGGTTCAATACGAAATGAGCCGGGATATTGAAATGGGCTACAGTTCAAGTTTTGTTGTCCGGATGGCGAGTAAATTCACAATTTTAATCGGAGCCAAATTAATTTCCAAATTTTGTTTGGTTGCCTTATTTTGGAATCCCAACATACGAGGCATAAGACTCACTAGAGTGGGATAAGGAGGTGGTCGTGACAGGAGTTGACGATGCTGTGGTGGCCGAAGTTGAGTAGGAAGGTTGTCATCTCCTCCGATGAGGTGTGAATTGTTATCTCATCGGCTTCCAAGAAAGATAGTCACAATCTAAGCACCTTTGTGTCAGCGTCCAAGAAGGATTGACCTAATCTAAGCTTCTCTGTGTCGGTGACCATCCCGTTGATCTTCTCCGGTACATCTGTACATGTCACATCCGATATTCGAGGGATTCTGACTGCAAGCTTGCACAGCTGGTTGGCTCCATGGATCTCTCATATCGTATACTAATATAATCTAAACTGAATTGGTCGACGGAGAAACATGGGCGCAGTAGGTGCGGCTGCCTGATTTGACGACAATCCTGCTTACTCGGCATGAAACCATGAGGGGCCGGCAAACTGCTATGAGAAGCTCAACTTACTCGAAAGAAACGATCACAATTGCGATGTGTGAGGCCTGCCCATTGTTCTGCACAGATATTGTAGTCTTTGTCTAGGAAGAGTCGTTGATGGCGTGTTACTCTTTTAAGCGTGCCATGCAACTTGGGGAATAAAGTGTGTGATAAAGCAATTGATGCATGATTCCATCAGAATATCTAACATTGCTGGAAGATAGTTGTCGATTACCGAGTGATGAATTCTGAACAACAACAGATAGGCGATCAAATTGCATTGTTGCTTCTAACATGGGATATTTTGCATATACTCCTAGTAAGAAACATGAGATATTTGTGTACACCCTTTGTTAGAAACATGATATATTTCTATTTTTCAATTTTTCAATTACGTAAGGTTATTAGGAGGGGATGCAACATCCTGGCCCATGAAGTTGCTGCGCTTGCCAAAGGGGAGAGTACTAGCTTATGGATTTTGACATCCCAGATGACCTGAGATCTTTGCTGGCAAATGATTGTAAACAATTATTTTGCATTCATTAATGATAGATGTTTTGGTCCTTAAAAAATAGATATTTTGGATTAGCTTCTAACATGAGATATTTGCTTATATTCTTCGTTAAAAGAATACATGAAGTAAATTCGGCTTCGGATTACACATCTAGTGACTAGGATTTAACTAAATTATTGACCATTGTTGACAAAATGTTGGAGAAAAACAAGATTTACGTTTAGATGTAGATGTTGGGCTTAGGGAATTATTTAGGGTCAATATCAAATCAGCTAGAATATTATTTGATTGCCTTCTTTTGGAATCCCAAAATTGAAGACATAAGATATATGAGTCAAAGTAGATGAAAGAGGTGGCAGCTACCGAAGTTGAGAATGCATCAGTGGCCGGAGTTGAGGGAGAAGGCTAGCATCTTCTCTGTTGAGGTGTGACCAAACCCGATGCGAGCTCCTCCATCGTTGTCGTCGCGTTGGCATCCAAGAAAGACCACCATCATCTGAGCACCTTCGCTTCGGCGTACAAAAAGGATTGACCCGATATAAACACGTATGTTTTGGTGACCAATAATTGTCGGTCTTGATATGAGCTACTTAGCTTCAGCACGCGACCAAGAAAGACATGCCCCGATCAAAAAAAATGTCTGCAGAAATGAGCATGAAGATGAGAGGAAGTGGCAAGAGTTGAGAAAGAAGCGGTGGTGCAGATGGCCGAACTTGAGGAAAGAGGATCCTCAATATCCTAGCCACTGGTGGGGCCAGGAATTTGCTCCTGGGTATTCTTGTAATTTTTTGCGTAAGCAATATAATGGAACAAAAAATGTGCAGTAAGATGGTAACATCGATGACCCGATGACCATACATCGATAATAGTAGCAAAGTATTATTGTGGCAATATCTCTAACAAAAATAATATGTATTACTCGATGCCCATACATTGATGCCACAAAATATCATTGTGGCAATATGAATGACTTGATGACTATACGTCAATAATAGTAGCAAACTTTTTTGGTCAAAGCAATATAATAGAACACCAAATGTGGATGTAGAAGTTATTATCCTTGCCTTAATTTGAAGACTTTTCCTGCATTTCAAATATGCCTAGATCACACAAACAAAGTAGAAATCAGTGGCAGTGGCAATGTGGCATTTACTGAAACTGAATGGACAAACAAATACAATTTACATTAACAAAGTAGCAAGCAGTGGCAATGTGGCATGGACTGATGGACAATTGGACTTGGATAAACAATTACAATTTATACAAGAACAAATCAACAATGTGTCACTCAATCCGTGGCAGATCAGTGGCTTCTACCAGTGGAAATTTACAATAAAGCTTCATATTTGTTTGAAAAACTGAGGAAAATTAGATGGATGCAGTACTAGATGGATTGGATGGCTTCTCCTTCTAGCCTGGTGGTTGGCAGACTAACAAGGCAACTGCCGACGGCGATGGGGGCCGGAGGAGGCCCGCAGCGGTGCAACCCCGCACAAACCACACTCACGGAGGCCGGAGGCGGAGGAGAGGGCCATAGGGGCAGAGGGACTATGTCATCCGTCGGACTCGCTTGTCGGCGCCGACGCTGGAGCCGTCAACGGTCAACTAAGGTTGGGGATTTGCATCGAGGGAGGGAAAGCATGGGAGACAGAGACATGCTCTGCTGCGTGGATGCGTCGTCTCGTGCATGGCTTTTTTTAACACGGTACAGACGCAAGTGCTCATACACACATGCATACACTCACCCCTATGAACGCACACCATACCCCTCTGACCACCTTCGAGAGACTGAGCTGGGATATCATCTTGAGATTTATGAAGTCACCGTAGGCCCCTCATCGTCGACGGGAATGTCTCCTCTACTGAAAGTGCATCGCCAAAAATCCTGAAATAAATCCATGAATAATGTGAGCACCAGGACTTGAACCCTAGTGGGCTGGGGATACCACTCTCCCTCTAACCATCCAACCACTGGTTGGTTCGACCGTCGTGTGCGTGGCCAGAAATCCTTCTTGCTATCTCTTGAGCACTGCGTTGGTTTTCCCTTGAAGAGGAAAGGGTCATGCAGAAAAGTAGCGTAAGTATTTCCCTCAGTTTTTGAGAACCAACGTATCAATCCAGTAGGAGGCTACGCGCGAGTCCCTCGTACCTACATAAACAAATAAATCCTCGCAACCAACACGATAAGGGGTTGTCAATCCCTACACGGTCACTTACAGAGTGAGATCTAATAGATATGATAAGATAATATTTTTGGTATTTTTATGATAAAGATGCAAAGCAAAATAAAAAGCAACGGAAATAACTAAGTGTTGGAAGATTAATATGATGGAAGATGGACCCGGGGGCCATAGGTTTCACTAGTGGCTTCTCTCAAGAGCATAAGTATTTTACGGTGGGTGAACAAATTACTGTTGAGCAATTGACAGAATTGAGCATAGTTATGAGAATATCTAGGTATGATCATGTATATAGGCATCACGTTCGAGACAAGTAGACGGACTCCTGCCTGCATTTACTACTATTACTCCACACATCGACCGCTATCCAGCATGCATCTAGAGTATTAAGTTCATAAGAACAGAGTAACGCCTTAAGCAAGATGACATGATGTAGATGGATAAATTCATGCAATATGATAAAAACCCCATCTTGTTATCCTCGATGGCAACAATACAATATGTGCCTTGTTTCCCCTACTGTCACTGGGAAAGGACACCGCAAGATTGAACCCAAAGATAAGCACTTCTCCCATTGCAAGAAAGATCAATCTAGTAGGCCAAACCAAACTGATAATTCGAAGAGACTTGCAAAGATAACCAATCATACATAAAAGAATTCAGAAGATTCAAATATTGTTCATAGATAAACTTGATCATAAACCCACAATTCATTGGTCTCAACAAACACACCATAAAATAAGATTACATCGAATAGATCTCCACAAGAGAGGCCGAGAATATTGTATTGAGATCCAAAAAGAGAGAATAAGCCATCTTGCTAATAACTATGGACCCGAAGGTCTGAGGTAAACTACTCACACTTCATCGGAGAGGCTATGGTGTTGATGTAGAAGCCCTCCGTGATCGATGCCCCTTTCGGCTAAGCTTCGGAACAGGCCCCAAGATGGGATCTCGTTGGTACAGAAGGTTGCGGCGGTGGAATTAGGGTTTTGGCTCCGTATCTAATCGTTTGGGGGTACGTAGGTATATATAGGAGGAAGGAGTACGTCGGTGGAGCAACGTGGGGCCCATGAGGGTGGAGGGCGCGCCTTGGGGGGGGGGGGGGTAGGCGCGCCCCCTACCTCGTGGATTCCTGGAAGCTTCCTTGACTTAGGGTCCAAGTCTCCTGGATCATGTTCGTTCCGAAAATCACGTTCCCGAAGGTTTCATTCTGTTTGGACTCCGTTTGATATTCTTTTTTGCGAAACTATGAAATAGGCAAAAAAAACAGCAATTCTGGGCTGGGCCTTCGGTTAATAGGTTAGTCCAAAAAATAATATAAAAGTGAATAATAAAGCCTAATAATGTCCAAAACAGAAGATAATATAGCATGGAGCAATCAAAAATTATAGATACGTTGGAGACGTATCACTGCTCTATTGGGCTCCGATGTATAACATGTATATTCGATTTTTTTTGGGGCCAAATTCTTTGGTATCCCATGGAATGCCGAGGAATACCCTAGGTGACAACATTATCGCCGCCAATGGTAGGATGCCTATCAGTGGTGACTGAGGGAGTCCTGAATTAAGGATGCCCATCACCCTTTGACGGTCTCCATGAAGGTACCTTTGGGCCATGTGACGTTGGGCATCTTGCTCACCATGGAACCTCCGCGCTCCGCATGTTGACCGTCCACCACCTTCGGCTTCACATTGAAGATCTTTAACCACAATCCGAAGTGGGGTGGGATGCAGAGGAAGGCCTCGCACACGATAATGAATGTCGTGATGTTGAGGAAGGAGTTGGGGGCAGATCGTGGAAATCCACCCCGTAATAGAACATGAGTACACGAACGAATTGGTGGAGAGGGAATCCCAATCCACGGACAAAGTGGGGGATGAATACCACCCTCTCATCAGCTCTGGAGTGGGGATGATCCGCCCCTTTGCTATAGGCCGGTGGGCGATTTCTTGGGCTAAGTACCCGGCCTCCCGGAGCTTGGTGATGTCCTTCTCCTTGACGGAGGAAACCATCCACTTGCCCTGCGCTCCAGATCCGAACATGGCTGGAGTGCTTTTTTGAGGCGGAGAGGATGAGAGCTCTGGTGCTGGAGCTCGAGAATGGGTGGGCAGAGAGAAAGAAGGCGTGGGTGAAAAGGTGAAATCCTTATCCCTTAATAAAGGTTGCGAATATCAAGTGCCTCTACACTCGCCTTAAAACTCGCCTATTCCCCAAGGGCCGTGCAGACGGCGCGGTTGGATTACCCACCCCCGTATTGATGAGAATCCCGCAATAAGGGGACACGATCTCTGCTTCAACAAGACGTGCCAATAAAACCGCATCTTGAAACATGGAGCGGGAGGCTAAAGAACGGTTCGAAACAATGACCGGGCAGCGACGTGATGTCATGTTACAAAAGTTTCGGTAGATTGGACTCGTGAAATATTATATTCTCTACGGTTGTGTGTGGTAGTTGTTTTGCAGAGCCGGACACGTTCTCTGTGTTCGAGGACTACTTTGAAGTATTCGGAGGAGGAACCCGTCTTGCAATGCCGAAGACAATCTACGCACCGGACACATCGTCATTGAAGCCTGGTTCAGGGGCTACTGAGGGAGTCCTAGATTAAGGGGTCCTCGGGCGTCCGGCCTGTTTGATATGGGCCGGATTGATGGGCCATGAAGATACAAGACAGAAGACTTCCTCCCGTGTTCGGATGGGACTCTCCTTTGTGTGGATGGCAAGCTTGGTGTTCGGATATGAAAATTCCTTCCTCTGTAAACCGACTCTGTACAACCCTAGGCCCCTCTGGTGTCTATATAAACCGGAGGGTTTAGTCCGTAGGGCAGAATCATAATCATACAGGCTAGACTTCTAGGGTTTAGCCATTATGATCTCATGGTAGATCAACTCTTGTAACCCTCATATTTATCAAGATCAATCAAGCAGGAAGTAGGGTATTACCTCCATCGAGAGGGCCCGAACCTGGGTAAACATCGTGTCCCCAGTCTCCTGTCACCATCGACCTTAGACGCATAGTTCGGGACCCCCTACCCGAGATCCGCCCGTTTTGACACCGATATTGGTGCTTTCATTGAGAGTTCCGTTGTGTCGTCGCCAAGAGGTTCGATGGCTCCGTCAATCATCCACAATGATGCTACCCTGAGGGTGATCTTTCTTCCCGGCCAGATCTTCGTATTCGGCGGCTTCGCACTGCGGGCCAACTCGCTTGGCCATCTAGAGCAGATCGACAGCTACGCCCCAGGCCACCAGATTACTCTTGGAAATCTGGATTATGTCGCTGACATCTGAGGAGACTTGATCTTCCAAAGGTTCACGGCCCCAACCCCCGCTCTGGACCTAGATCCGGAGCGCATCACCGGGTCCAGAGATGGGATTCTTGAGCCCGCCGGACTATCTGCGGCCATTAAGCCCAGTATGGGAGAGCCGGAGGAAGTAGTGTCGCTGGAAACCATCATGCGGCGGGACCCTTCTCCGGACACTGTCTCCAATTCCTCGAAGTCAGCACCGTGTGAGCTCGGCCGAGGAATTTCCTGTCTGCCGTACTCCACAGACTCCCTTCTCCCTGACAAAACCTCGCCTTTAAGCGAGGCTCTGGACTTAATGCGATCCCTCGTTATTACAGAGAAGCAATGTCCGAACTATGCCCAACCCGGACTAGGGGCTATGGGCGGGGAATTTTACGTCCCACCCACCACCCACTTCATAGCCACTGTCGAGGGCTTAACCGACATGCTCGACACGGCTTCAAGACATCGATCAGATGGACGACGATCTGGGAGAGGAGCAGGCCCGTAACCCGCCGCCATCGGGCGCTGGACTGCCACTTCTTCCTATGACGTGTACATGGTGGGCACACCCAAAGAGGGTAACGGCGATAATGAGACCAACCCAGTCGAGGATATACCTCGTGAGACACGACCAAAATGCCGGTGTCCGCGGCGCCGCTCTAAACCACGCCGTGGGAAAGGATAGCAATACTGGCACCGGAGAAAACAATACTCCGGATGGCGCCGAAGACCAAGAAGACCCCGTCGAGCCAACCTCCAAACAGGACGATCGGAATGATGGGCAAGTTAGCCCTGACGAACAGGCCATAACCGAAGACTCGGAGGACAGTAATTATCTTCCACTCTCCGAGGAGGAGGCAAGCCTCGGCAACGAAGACTTTTTTGTGGCTGAGGAACCCCTCAAGCAGGAGCGCTTTAAGCGCCGGCTAATAGCCACTGCAAGGAGCCTGAAAAACAAGTAGCAGCAGCTACAAGCTGATCAAGATCTACTCAACGATAGGTGGACTGATGTGCTGGCAGCCGAGGAATATGGCCTCGAGCGCCCAACCAAAAGTTACCCGAAGCGTAAATTACTACCTCGCCAACAACGAGGCACTTGAGCCTGTGCCAACAACGCGTAACGCGGCTGACTGACCACCACGTGGCCGGGACAAAACGGCAACTCAAGCCGAACACCAGCCCGTACTACCTCGTCGTAAAGGTCGAGACACAACAGCACAGGGATATACATATGACCTGTGGCAGGACCTGGAAAATAGAGCAGGTCAAACCAGATCGATCTACGGATCGCGGGGACGTGCCCTGGCGCGCGACGACGGCTATTGAGCCAGATGTAACAAGCATAACCACGTCCAATCCGAAAACCACAGACGGACTCCATCCGAGCTACGTCGCGACTTGGCCCGATATAGAGGCGCCGCACACCCCCTCTGCTTCATTGATGAAGTAAGGGAGCATGAATTCCCAGAAGGGTTTAAACCCGTGAATATCGAATCATATGATGGAACAATAGATCTCGCGGTATGGATTGAGGATTTTCTTCTCCATATTCATATGGCCCGCGGTGATGATCTTCATGCCATCAAATACCTCCCACTCAAACTCAATGGACCAGCTCGACACTGGTTAAATAGCCTGCCTGAGAACTCTATTGGCAGTTGGGAGGACTTGGAAGATGCCTTCCGTGACAACTTCCAAGGCACATACGTCAGACCTCCGGATGCCGACAACTTAAGTCACATAGTTCAACAGCCCGGAGAGTCAGCCATGAAATTCTGGACTAGGTTCCTAACTATAAAGAACCAGATCGTCGATTGTCCGGATGCCGAAGCCCTAGCGGCCTTTAAGCATACCATCTGTGACGAATGGGTCGCCCGACACCTCGGCCAAGAAAAGCCAAAGTCTATGTCAGCCATCACGGCACTCATGACCCGCTTTTGCACGGGCGAAGATAGCTGGCTAGCCGTAGAAATAATAATGCAAGCGAACCTGGCACCTCTTAAGCTGGAAATAGCGGCGGCAAGCCCCGACGCGACATGCACATGCGTCGAAGCAACGGTGACAATACCGATGAAACGACGGTCAACGCCGGCTTCAGTGGCTCCAAGTCCGGCAAACGGAAGAAGCCATTTAAAAGAAACAATTCGGGCTGATCCAGCTTGGACCGCATACTTGATCATCCATGTCAAATCCAAGACACCCATGATAAACCAGCCAATCATACCAACAGAAGATGTTGGGTCTTTAAACAGGCCGGCAAGTTAAATACCGAGAACAAGGAGAAGGGGTCGCCAAGTGAGGACGATGACGAGGAGCCCCATCCACCGAACACAGGGGGACAGAAGAAATTCCCCCCCCAAGTCAAAACGGTGAAAATGATATACGCTACTCATATACCCAAGAGGGAGCGCAAACACGCACTCAGGGACGTCTATGCGATGGAGCCAATCGCCCCAAAATTCAACCCATGGTCTTCCTGCCCAATCACTTTCGATCGCACGGACCATCCGACCAGTATCCGTCACGGCGGTTCTGCCGCATTGGTCCTCGACCCAATTATTGACGGATTCCACCTCACGCGAGTCCTCATGGACGGCGGCAGCAGGCTTAACCTACTCTATCAAGACACAGTCCACAAGATTGGAATCGATTCGTCAAGGATCAAGCCCACAAAAACTACCTTTAAAGGAGTAATATCAGGTGTAGAGGCCCGATGCATCGGGCTCAATCACATTGGAAGTTGTCTTCGGATCACCGGACAACTTCCGAAGCGAAGATTTGATCTTCGATATCGTCTCCTTCCGCAGTGGCTATCACACACTGCTCGGACGAACTGCATTTGCTCGATTCAATGCAGTGCCACACTATGCTTATATCAAACTCAAGATGCCCGGACCACGCGGTGTCATAACAGTCAACGGAAATACAGAACGCTTCCTCCGTACGGAGGAGCACACCGCGGCCCTGGCGGCGGAAGTACAGAGTGGCCTTATCAAGAAGAATATCAATTCAGCAGCCAAGCTCCCGGACACTGTCAAACGAGTCTGGACTACTCCGCAGCATGAGAATCCAGCTCGTCAGGAGTTCGACTAGCAATTTGGCCTCCGTCTGAGTCCCGACAAAATGGCGGCGTACGTACCGCACGTACATAACTACGCACTCAAAATACCATTGGAAAAGACGGAGGCATAATTCGATTGTGGTCCATCATACAACTCGACCTTACCTGGACACAGATACTTTACATTTTTCCTTTTATCCTTTTCAGGTCTCTCTTTTTTGCAGGCCCCTCACGATGGCCTGATCATCGACCCTTTCGAAGGAGGGATGTACCAAGGCGGCAAGCAGCATAGACGCGGGGTGAAATATCTAGGTGGTCTTCTTAATGGCCACTCTACCTGTTTTCAGGACCCGCACACAGCTCCCCCTTGGCCTCGGCATGTTAAATAGCCATGTTGCTTACCACACTATTTATACAAATACGCTTTGACGTATCAATCAAATTATAACGGAAACAGTTTGCGGCCCAACTTATGTGGCACTGGCTTACTATTTCATTTTACTTCGCTATTCTTATTGATTGCACCGTACACTTTGGTACGCTTTAATTCGCCAGGGGCTTCATTACGCCCCATATTACAGCAACAAAGTCCGAACACTTTTTTACAGTATAGTTCGGCACCCTGAATTTTAGCATTATATGCATCGGCTCTGAATCAAGTCTTTGGTCAATAGTTGGGTTGCCCGGCTCCTGTGTTTACTACCTTACGTTCCGTCCTATTGGCTAGGGTAGTAAAGGGAGAACTACTGCGATTGTGTTTCTGGTTTATCCGAGCAAACATCTCAGTAGAGAAAGCCAAAAACTGACTGTCATGATGCGGCGAGAGCCGGTCAGCTATTCGGAGGTTCAAAATCTTTTGCGATTTTTTCCGCATTATGCGACGGATCGGCCTTCATCCGATCAGGTGTCTACAGCACCCTAGTCCATATTAAATACTAACTAGGGGTTGCGCCTACATTTCTACTGTCAAACTCTTATAGCTAAGTGAGGGTGATAAAGCCACATAGTCCGATTGCATGGTTCGCTGCGCTAAACACCTCCTTCAAGGACCAAACTCTTGGATCAAGAGTGTTTAGATTCCATCCCGAACACCCCCGTACTACCTACGTGGGGGCTGAAGCCGACGACTGGCCAACTCTCAGATTTAGCAAAAAGGCCGCACAGGAGGTAAAATCTTATTACAAACAACAAGCATTATATTACATGTCAACTTTGTTTCATAATACAGGATGGGATAACTTGAATGCATTCATTCAAAGATAATGTCTTTAGCACATTGCTCCGCTACAATGCGGGATCCCTCCAGGACATCATCAAAATATCGCTCGCGCGTGCGCTGCTCCTTGCCCTCGGGCGGCCCCTCGGTCGCGAGCTTCACGGCATTCATCTTCGTCCACTGCACCTTGACACGAGCGAAGGCCATCCGCGCACCTTCAATGCAGACCGACCGGTTCATGGTGTCAAGCCGAGGGCAGGCATTGACCAGCCGCTTCACGAGCCCGAAGTAGCTGCCCTATGCAGTTCGGTCAGCTGCTTCAACTGATCGTCGAAGGGCACCGGATGCTCTGGCGCAAGGTATTGCGATCAGAACAACTTCTCCGTTGAGCTCCCCTCTTCGGCTCGGAAGAATTCCGCAGCATCAGCAATACTGCATGGCAGGTCCGCAAATGCTCCTGGAGAACTCCAAATCCGGGTCAGTAAGAGGTACCTTTTCCTCACATATTTGCTCTGCATAATAAAGGCCTCACCCGCCGCTATCTTCTTGGCCTCCTGGATTTCCTGGAGGGCGCCCTGGGCTTCAACCCGGGCCTCTTGTGCGCTTTGGCGGGCCTTAGCAAGTTCGGAATCTTGGTCTGTAATCTTGCGCTCCAAGGACTCGCATTTCTTTATGGTGTCTTGGAGCTCCTGCTGGACCTCCTCGACCCGCGCCTCGTGCTTCTCGCGGGCAGCTTGTTCTTGTGCCGCTCTCTTCTAGGCGGCGGCCAACGCGTCCTTGAGGGTCTCCACCTCGATCGCAGCCCCTGCGAAATATCATGATAATGTGATCAACATGATCACTTCATATCTCTCTAGATTTGAATAGGCTATTGCATACCTTGATGGTCATCCAGCTGTTTTTTCACACGGTCGAGCTCTTCCTCGGTCCACTCCAGGCTCCGCTTCAGTCTGGAGACCTCAGCAGCATGAGAGGTTGCAGCCAGCAAAGATGCCTGCTTATTCACATAGACACGTATGGTTAGTCTCCTGCGAAAATTAGTTGATCCTCTGTTCGGTTTTTCTTTTCAAACACCGGACATTGTCTCGCGGGCTGTTTTCTATACTATGGCATTCCTTTTGCATAAAATTGCGTTTCATACCTTAGGCTTCGGTCAGTCTGCTCTTCGCAGACTGAGTCCTCTCAACCACCGTACCATTTTAGGGTATGGTGTTCCTCAACAATGGAAGGACTTCGCAGTGCTTCCAGTAGAGTACCCGGTGCCTCTAGATGGACAGAGTTCACCGGTGGAATCGGTGCACCTCCTTCTTTTGAAGGAGGTAGCTTGCTTGATTCCGGATCCGTACTGGTCTCCGGAATTGTATTCGGCGGTGGGCCGAATTGAATATGGCCCCTATCGCCAGTCTCCATGGTGATTTGCTCCCCCATGTGTCCGGCGGCCGAGGTTTCACCCTCTAGCGCCACCATGATGGCCTCCTGCGTCTCTCCCTGGCCTGGGGAGGTCCTTCAGGATAACACCTCGGTGTCATCCATGGCCTTGGGAGAAGAGGCCATCGGAAGGGACCCACTGTCTATCACCTTCGGATCCAACGAATTCCCTGAAGATGAGGATCGCTGGAGGTCGGAACGAGCCGGACTGCAGCGCATGATTCAACATGTTCAAACCATGGAGTAAAGGAGCTGGATATATGTGCACGTCGTTGAGTACTTATCATTCAACCAGGGGCTTATCCCTGGGGTGCCACTCGGAGCTGCTATTGATGTCCCATGCGGAGTTATCCGCAAGGGAGACCTTCCCTTTCTTGGACGCCTCTGCATCTAGATGCATGGAGGCTGCCCTTTTCTTCCTTCCCCTGCTTTCCTCCTCCTCGTCGTCCTCGGCAGCAGAGGAGTGGGTCTCGGCGTCTTCGGACGTCATGTCCAAAGTGCCATTACAGCGGAGGCCACTTCTAGTCTCCTTGGCCTTCTTCTTGGCCTTCTTGTCCGGCGCCTGGTAGGGCACCGAAACCAGCATCTTCGTCAGAAGTGGGATTGCTGGGTTTTCGGGTAACGGAGCCGGACACTGAATCCGCTCCGCCTTCTTTGTCCAGCCCTGAAAAAACAAATAGGGAGGCTTAGGCGTCTTCCTTGAATATGCAAGTAAAGGATATACCTTGAAATACGAAAAACTTACCGGACTGGCAGGATGGGCCAGGTCGTGCCCACGGTCCTTAGTTGTTGCCGGCCATGTTTCGTTGGCCTTAAAAAGCACCTTCCAGATGTCTTCGTGCGTAGTGCCGAAGAACTGTTGCAAGGTCGGATGCTCGGCCGGATCGAACTCCCACAAATAGCAAGCCCGGCTTTGGCACGGAAGGATCCGGCGAACAAGCATCACCAGAATCATATTGACAAGCTTGATATTCTTGTCTACCATGCTCCTGATGCACGTCTGAAGCGCTGTCAGCTCGTCCGACGAAGACCAGTCCAGGCCCTTCTTTAACTAGGAGGTGAGCTGCATCGGGGCTCCGGACTGGAATTCGGGAGCCACAGCCCAGGTGGTGTCGCACGGCTCTGTGATGTAGAACCACTGTTGTTGCCACCCTTTGACGGTCTCCATGAAGGTACCTTTGGGCCATGTGACGTTGGGCATCTTGCTCACCATGGAACCTCCGCGCTCCGCATGTTGACCGTCCACCACCTTCGGCTTCACATTGAAGATCTTTAACCACAATCCGAAGTGGGGTGGGATGCAGAGAAGGCCTCGCACACGATAATGAATGTCGGATGTTGAGGAAGGAGTTGGGGCAAGATCGTGGAAATCCACCCGTAATAGAACATGAGTCCACGAACGAATTGGTGGAGAGGGAATCCCAATCCACGGACAAAGTGGGGATGAATACCACCTCTCATCAGCTCGAGTGGGGATGATCCGCCTTTGCTATAGGCCGGTGGGCGATTTCTTGGGCTAAGTACCCGCCTCCGGAGCTTGGTGATGTCCTTCTCCTTGACGGAGGAAACCATCCACTTGCCACATGCTCCAGATCCCAACATGGCTGGAGTGCTTTTTGAGGTGAGAGGATGAGAGCTACCGTCTTTGGAGCTCGAGAATGGGTGGGCAGAGAGAAAGAAGGCGTGGGTGAAAAGGTGAAATCCTTATCCCTTAATAAAGGTTGCGAATATCAAGTGCCTCTACACTCGCCTTAAAACTCGCCTATTCCCCAAGGGCCGTGAAGACGGCGCGGTTGGATTACCCACGCCCGTATTGATGAGAATCCCGCAATAAGGGGACACGATCTCTGCTTCAACAAGACATGCCAATAAAACCGCATCTTGAAACATGGAGCGGGAGGCTAAAGAACGGTTCGAAACAATGACCGGGCAGTGACGTGATGTCATGCTACAAAAGTTTCGGTAGATTGGACTCGTGAAATATTATATTCTCTGCGGTTGTGTGTGGTAGTTGTTTTGCAGAGCCGGACACGTTCTCTGTGTTCGAGGACTACTTTGAAGTATTCGGAGGAGGAACCCGTCTTGCAATGCCGAAGACAATCTACGCGCCGGACACATCGTCATTGAAGCCTGGTTCAGGGGCTACTGAGGGAGTCCTAGATTAAGGGGTCCTCGGGCGTCCGGCCTGTTTGATATGGGCCGGACTGATGGGCCATGAAGATACAAGACAGAAAACTTCCTCCCGTGTCCGTATGGGACTCTCCTTTGCGTGGATGGCAAGCTTGGCGTTCGGATATGAAGATTCCTTCCTCTGTAAGCTGACTCTGTACAACCCTAGGTCCCTCTGGTGTCTATATAAACCAGAGGGTTTAGTCAGTAGGGCAGAATCATAATCATACAAGCTAGACTTCTAGGGTTTAGCCATTACGATCTCGTGGTAGATCAACTCTTGTAACCCTCATATTCATCAAGATCAATCAAGCAGGAAGTAGGGTATTACCTCCATCGAGAGGGCCCGAACCTGGGTAAACATCGTGTCCCCAGTCTCCTGTTACCATCGACCTTATACGCACAGTTCGGGACCCCCTACCCGAGATCCGCCAGTTTTCACACCGACAGTGACATGCACTACAAAATTTGCTCTATTCAATGACAAAAACCCTGACGACGAAAGATGAATCGTCGCCTAAAACCATTTTCTTTGACAGTCCAGCGTCACGAGGTGTTTCCCTCCCGGGACAGGGCCCTAGCTAACTTTGGCGATGTTCCGGGCTGATTCTGGCGACGTATGAGGCCGTCACTACGTAAGTCCATTTTCAAGGATGAGTCTCAATGTCGCAGTTAATGTTGGTGGGTCATTTTTCTTAATGTAAATATAAAAATAATAAGTAATTGTTTTTCAGCTAACTCAATTAGTGGGATATCTTTTCATAATAGCAGGAACTTGGAATTGGGATCGCCCAGTTCCCTCCTAACAAAGGGAATTGACATCGACGGCTTAGGGCCCTCCATCATACCACGTGTAGGAGATATGCCCTAGATGCAGTAATAACAGTTATTTTGTATCTCCAAGTCTGTAATGGATGTTTATGTTCCATGCTATAACTCCAATGATTCTTGAGTCTGCAATATCCACGAGGCTCGGAGGGAACTCATATGCACGTGTGGTATAATAAACGGTAAAATGTATTCCTAGTCATGCCTCTAAGACTAGCTCAAGTATTGCATGATTATCCTGTTTTCCTGATCATGGGCACGACTATGCCGACAGTTTTGAGGGCACAATGTTAGGAGAATACTTGTGTTGGATCGCCCTGAATTGATGTTATGCTATGAGATACATTCGTCACAAGTAAATGGTTAATAACATAGAGAAAGTTAATGTTTGCATAATTCCTTAGACCATGAGAGTGTCGAGTTCCTTCGTTCTTGCTTCATGAACTTTGGGGTTTGTTAAATGTCATCCGTAACTGGGTGGCTATTATGGTGGCTTAAGGGTTCACGGAAAGGTATGACAAGGAACGAGATAGCTCAAGATTGGGATTTTCTCCTCCGACGATGGAGAGATATTCTTAGGTCGGTGTTATGGTATCCATCATCGTCTGGCCAGACACAGTGTGATTTGGTCACAGGGATGCTGGAATGCGGAAACGAGATAAGAGAACAAAATCGATAAAGAGGTAACTGGCATAGTGGACAAGTGTTGATTCAAGGGATGCAGATAAGTCTCACCTCGGGTGTTTGTAACATATCGTGAAGCAATAGGAATAGCACACGACAACAAACAGGTTCACTCGAATATTCATTCGTGTGGGTATAGGGATCAATATGGGTGCCCACGGTTCCACTATTGATCATTGAACGGAAAATGTTTCGGTCATGTCTATACTCCACCGAACCTACAGGGTCACATGCTTAAGGGACATCTATCTGCTAAATACTAGACATGGAGTTTAAGAGAAAATCACCGAAAAAGTTTTGGAGACAACGGAAGAGTTCCAGAGAGAGAACATTGGAACAATTTCGGTTAAACCGAAAAGTTGTGTTGGAGTATATCATTAAGTCAAAATGGTTTAGGCACACGCCTGGAAATTCTTGGAGGGTGACAGAATTGTTCTCGGAACTTCTGGGATTTTTTCGGAGAAAAAACCAAAAATGTTCTGGAGCTGCCGGAACCGCTTTGGTAGCTTTTCGTTGATGAAAATCATTGATCTGAAAATGTTTCGAAATGCACCCAGAATTGTTTTACTGAGGACTGAAATCATTCTAAAAACCAGCGAAATATTTTCAGATGTAACGATCGCGTAAAAATGGTTTCGTGAATAGTAAAAATCACTTTATGGAAGCCACCTTTTTGGGCTTTTCCCCAAAAGATCTAGGGATGACGTGGCAGGGTGGGAACCCTTTTTGGGGGACCGCACAATGGGGGTGGACGTCCAAGGGGGGCTGCTCCTTGGATCCCCCTTGCCCCACTCCTTCCCCTTTATGCCTCGTGAAGGACACCTTCCATTGGCATTTTGGTATATTCATGTGCCCCCCTACCCCTTGGCTTTTCGTATAAATAAAGGTGGAGAGGAGCTCTCCACACTCACGCCAACTCTCATACACCAGCCATGTATGATCTGGCATTCTCTCTCCCTCCCACCGAAATAGTTTCGTAGAGCCGAAAGGCTGTCTGGGTTTCGGCAAGAACTAGTTCTGGACGGTGAAGCCTTGCCGGATAGATGACACCGTATGTGTGCAACCCCGTAGAGGGGTCGTACTTTAGATATTAGTTCGAGAGGTCCTCCCGTGTCTATCTGTGTAAACGACCAAGTTTTGAGGGTCCTCCTGAAGGGCTGTCCGAGTGACCATCCGATTGTCGAGGGTCCTCTGAAGGGCTGTCCGTGACACCGTCCGGGGGACTGTCCGACCGCCTCCCGAAGGGCTGTCCAAGGAGAGAGGGAACATCCACGCAGTTGGGACATTGTAAATCCTAGCTGCGGGGATCTGCACCGCTGATCTTCATCGACTCTTCTTCCGCTCTGCAACGAGTCGGTAATGATCAGATCAAAACCTTGTATGCATCTCCATAGTGGTCCTGGGATTGTTCGTAGTACCGATTTTTTTTGTTTTCTGTAACATTCCCCAACACCATGCGTCGAGCAGTGTATCAAGAGGCCAGCACAGCGAGGTGAACGTGGTTGCGAGGGTACGGTGAGGCCACGCGCCACAGTTGAAGGGCGAAGTCACGTGCGATAGCGGCAACGTCATACAGGGGCGATTTTAGGTGAGATCTATTTACTGAAAAACACTGTAGTAGCAAATATCAGGTGCATTCTATTTTCATGTTCTACAGGTAATGGATCATGGTTGGATTACTCATGGAACGTTCATCACGCCGCCATACATGGCTGGCGTGAATCAGTCTATGGAATTCGTGCTTGCTCACAACATCAGGGCCGAAGATATGTTGTGGCCATGCAGAAATTGTCGTAATGGGATCTGCGGAAGTATTGATGTTGTCAGACGTCACGTAAAAGTCACTGGTATGCTTAGGTCCTATACGATGTCGATCTATGATGGGGAACCAGGGTACATCGATGCACGCAATTGTACTGCCAGATGATGGTTATGAATCTGACGACTCTGATGATTTTGAGCTGTACCAACAATCTGTGTACGATATGGTGGGAGTTCTAGTGGATGACAAGGGCAGAACAGCTGGAAATAAAGAAGATGCATCTGGTGGGTTGGACATTTTTGAAGAAGCTCAACGAAGAAGCGATGAAACCCCTCACGAGGAATGTGGCAGTATGACACGGATGGCGTTCATTATCATGGTGCTTTATATCAAAACATATACGCGTATGACCAAAAGGAAATTCAATATGCTTTGTCAGCTGTTGAATATTGCTTGCCTAAGGTGGACTTTCCGAAATCTTACGCTAACGCTAAGAGAGCTCTTTCTGATCTTGGTCTTGGATACCAGACAATTCATATATGCAAGTATGACAGCATTTTTTGTATTGGGAGGGGGACTATGCCAACAGTCTCATTGTTCCCACTGTGGTACATCAAGGTAGAGACACGTCAATGGGAAGAAAAAGGTTCCTCACAAGATCCTTCATTACTTTCCGATAATGCCACTTTTATAAAGATTTTTTTTCTTCTAGGGAAATATCAGAGCACACCCGGTGGCACAAGGAAAAGAGGGTTCAAGAGGCTAATGTAATGAGGCACCCTGCTGATGGCGATGCATGGAAGTACTTCAATGAAAAACATGTAGGATTTCCTAGAGATGCCTACAACTTGAGGTTAGGATTTGCAACGGACGGAATCAATCTCTTGGGACACATGAGCAGTGCATAGAGTATGTGGCCTATTTTTGTCATTCCATACAACTTCCTACCCTAGATGTGCATGGTCCAATCCAATTTCATGATGGCATTGCTGATTCCTAGAAAATACTCACCAGTAAAGGATTTTCATGTATTTATGCAGCCACTGATAGTAGAGATGTAGAAGTTGTGGGATGGTGTGAAAACAACAGATGTATGCACGGGAAAACCAATCAATTTGCATGCAATGCTTATTTCGTCCATTCATGATTATCCTGCGTATGGCACTACCTTCGGCCGGAGCACAAAGGGTTATTACGCATGTGTGCATTGCAATGAGAATCCTTGCTTTCATAAGCTGAAAAATAAAATTGGATACATTGGCCATCGACGATTCCTTCCTAGAAAACATCATTTTAGAAAGTAGAAAACCCCATTTAATAACAAGATAGAGCATAGGGGTCGATCAAGGAAGTTCACAAGCGAAGAAGTTGATCCGTACTTACAGCTTGCTAAGGAGAATTTCAAACCATGGAAGTACCCTGATAATGCTAGTAGAAAGAGAAAGCGCACGGATAATGATCCCACATGGCACCTGAGGGCGAGTTTACATGATTTTCCATACTGGAAGGATATCTTGTAACCTCACAACCTGGATGTTATGCACATTGAGAAGAACATATGTGATAGTATGATTGGTACACTCCTTGAACTTGATGGTAAGAACAAGGATACCATCAGCGCTAGATTGGATTTACAATATATGAAGATGTGGGATGATCATTGGATGCAAGAAGATCCGAAGAGGGAGGGTTCTTACAAAAAGTATCCTGCACCATGGACACTTAGTAAGGAAAACAAAATAAAGTTGTGCAAGTTTCTAGCAAATGTCAAATTCCCAGACGGTCATGCTGCAAACCTACCTACATATGTGGATGTGGAGACTGGTAAATTACACGGTCTGAAGTCAAATGATTACCACATACTCCTACAGACTATCTTACCAGCTGCTCTTAGAGGCATTGTCTGAAAGGAGATGTATGAGGCTATCGCATTACTAGGAGAATTATTTAAGGAGTTGTGTGCCAAGACATTAAGAATCGACGTCATGAAGCAATTTAGAGATGACATTCCTAAAATTCTTTGCAAGCTTGAGAAGCTCTTCCCACCTGCTTTCTTTGACGTAATGGTGCACCTAGTTGTACACCTTCTGGAAGAGGCACTACTAAGGGGACATGTCCAATATCGTTGGATGTTTCCAGTTGAGATAAGGCTTGGGTACCTCAAGTCAACTATGCGTAACAAAGCAAGGCCCGAAGGCTCAGTTGCAGAGTCCTATATTGGCGATGAGTGCTTGATCTTTTGCTCTAGATATTTGATAGAAGACATAGAGACTAGTTTTAACAAGCCAGATAGGAACATGAGTAAGAATGATAAGAAGAAGAAAATGCAGAAATCTACGAGAGGAAGCCTAGGCATACTTTTAGATGGTGGTCCTGTTGGCATTGGGGCTGCCCACAAGAAAACATGCTTTGAAGATTGGGGCAAAATGCATAAATATATACTCGACAACTGTCCAGAAGTAGAGAAGTACATGGAGTAAGTTTCAATCACCTAACTAAGTCATACTACAACGTTGCTAACGAGTATATTTTAACTAAGTTCATGACTAGTTTACTTCTTTTCCACAGGGTTCACAATGAAGAATTAAAGAACAGGGGAGTGTGAAACTTAGAGCAGAAGCACAAGGCAGAGTTCATTGATTGGTTTGCAGATCATGTAAGGAAGTTAAGAAATGTGCCTGAATATATAAAACTGCTATCAAAAGGGCCAGCCATGCGTGCACGTCCGTGGGATGCATGCGCTGTAAATGGTGTTAGGTTCCGTACAATGGATTCCGAAAAGGACCGAAGGACATAAAATTTGGGCGTCATGATGAAGGTAGTTGTTGAAAACTATGAAGAAGAGAGGGAACTATACGGGGTGCTAAAGCAAGTTCTTGAGGTCAGTTACGGAGATAGATCAGTATTTCTGGTTAGATGTGATTAGTTTGACCTTGATGGTCTGAAAAAGAAAAGCTTGAACATGAAGTCTGATGAGTTTTGTAGAAGCGTGAATACTTCCATATTCTGGTACCAGGATGCTCCATTCATGCCGGCGTCCCAAGCTATCACATGTATTTACTTGGAGACACAAAGTTTGGTCACCCATGGAAGGTGGTTGTGCCTATTGGGTCCAGAGGCACATATGATGTTCCAGAAATTTTTGATGGTCAGCAGGATGCGACTGTACAAGCCTATCAAGAAGACTCCCATTCTTCACCATATCGTTTTACTGTGGATGTTGAGGATGAAGTGGAGGATCATGAAGCTGCCAGAGATGTTGAGGATGAAGAGGAGGAAGATGATGTTGTACCAAATGTTCACCACGAAAGAGATGAAGCATTAGGGGTTTCAGTTCATGCTAGTGTTGTGGAAGAAATTCGGTGAATATTTGAGCAGGGCAAGGATGACTATGACATGAGTGAGGATGAACTGGTCGACGAGGAGGAAATAGGTCTAGATGAGATGGATAGTGAACTTGATTAAAAGTTGTGTTACTAGCACGGCGCTTGGCTGTTTAAGATGTTGATGTAATGTCGTATTAGGGACACTCATGTTCAATATCACATACATTTCTTCCATTTGCTAACATATATTTATTAAAGCGCTTGAAACTAGTTCTGAAATGTATCCATTTTATTTCCAAAAGGGTTTACAACTAGTTATGAAAGTAATCAGATAATTTTATATAATTCACCTGACAAAGATCCACAGGAGAGCATACATAAGTACACATAGACCTATGACAGATAGTGCAGCTAAATCCCTTCTATGCCTGCTCTTAATGGTGTGCTTTAGGTAGAGGTTTGCCACCTTTCTCTCTTCTTTCATGCAAGCTATCTGCTTGTCTTTCTCCAAATTTGATTTCTGTAGCACCAAATTTTCTTCAACGAGCTTGTTGATTATAGTCCTCGCTCTCCCCTTCCATTCTTCATCCATCCACTACGAATATCCACATGTGTCATATCCCTGTAGTACAGAAAAAGTGGAGTTTAATCATGGATGTAACTGATGAACAAAGAACATAGAAAACAATTTGTTTTATTTGAAGCCTCTTTTGGGCAGACCAGAAACCTACGCCTGAAATCAAATTAGTCCGTGCAGACTCTACGGATTGGGGTACATAGGTGCCCTCATGTCTCTGTCTTCTATATTCCGCTGAACTGATGACTTTGCTAATACATTGAAATACTATGGTTTACCACAGGGAGGATTTCACCATCCTATTCACAGACACTAGATCGTTAAGTGAACAAATAACGTACTGTGTTTCATGAGGGACATGGGTGCTGGGTTGGCTTACCTGTGTTGGGGTTTTCCCTCCGAACAACACTCTGATGTGATCTTCCATCCGCCAGGCACGTCACTTCTTCCACCTCCCCCAGTGATGCATTCGCAGCCGACGTCGCATGTGATATTGTCGCCGCTACTAGCTGCGAGACGAGGATTTCTTGTCGCCCCCGTCGATCCTGCAACCCGGTGACCCTCTGATACGTCTCCGTCGTATCTATAATTTTTCATTGTTCCATGCCAATATTATTCAACTTTCATATACTTTTTGGCCCTATTCAAGAATTCATCCGATTAACCAGTTAACTTGTCGATTAATCCCTACTCATAGGGTCACCGAGTAGCCGATAAACTGATAAATCGTCCGATTAATTGATTAAATGGCCGATTAACCTGGCGATTAGCCTATTAATCCCCTACTCGCCAGCCAACCGAGCAGTTACCAGTTAACGATTTCCTCAACAATGCTTTTTGGCAACTTTTTATATTATTTTTGGGACTAACATATTGATGCGATTGCTCGGTGCCCCCACATGCATTGCATGTTTTGGTTTCGCAGAATATCCATATCAAACGGAGTCCAAACGGGATAAAAACGGACGGAGCTTTTTTGGAAAATATGGAAAATCTGGAAGGAAAATCAACGCGAACCAGTGTCCGAGGTGGTCACGAGGTAGGGGGCGCCCCCCTAGGGCGCGCCCCCTACCCTCATGAGGCCACCGTAAGGCGGTTGGCGCTCTTATTTTGCCGCAAGAAAACTAATATTCAGAAAAAAAAAATCACGGCGAAGGTTTCAGGGCAATCGGAGTTACAGATCTCAATATACACGAAACGGTGAAACAGAGCCACGAGAGCACGCAGAAACAGAGAGAGACAGAGAGACAGATCCAATCTCGGAGGGCTCTCGCCTCCCACGCCATGGAGACCATGGACGGGGAAACCCTTCTCCCATCTAGGGAGAAGGTCAAGGAAGAAAGAAAAGGAGGGCTCTCTCCCCTCGCTTCGATGGCGCCGGAGCACGCCACGGGGCCATCATCATCACCGCGATCTTCACCAACACCTCCGCCATCTTCACCAACATCTCCATCACCTTCCCCCTCTATCAAAGTGGTCCACTCTCCGCAACCCGCTGTACCCTCTACTTGAACATGGTGCTTTATGCTTCATATTATTATCCAATGATGTGTTGCCATCCTATGATGTACGAGTAGATTTTCGTTGTCCTATCGGTGGTTGATGAATTGCTATGATTGATTTAATTTTCTTGTGGTTATGTTGCTGTCCTTTGGTGCCCATCATATGGCGCGTGGATCACACCATAGGGTTAGTTGTATGTTGATAGGACTATGTATTGGAGGGCAAGAGTGTGAAGCTTCAACCTAGCATAGAAATTGATGCATACGGGATTGAAGGGGGACCAATATATCTTAATGCTATGGTTGGGTTTTACCTTAATGAACGTTAGTAATTGCTGACGCTTGCTAATAGTTCCAATCATAAGTGCATAGAATTCCAAGTAAGGGATGACATGCTAGAAGTGGCCTCTCCCACATAAAACTTGCTATCGGTCTAGTAAGGTAGTCAATTGCTTAAGGGACAATTTCGCCACACCTACCATCACTCTTCCACACTCGCTATATTTACTTTAGTTATGTCTTTACTTAAACAGCCCCTAGTTTTATTTTCGTGCTCTTTACTTTCTTGCAAGCCTATCCGAAAACACCTACAAAGTACTTCTAGTTTTATACTTGTTCTAGGTAAACCGAACATTAAGCGTGCGTACAGTTGTATCGGTGGTAGATAGAACTTTAGGGAATATTTGTTCTACCTTTAGCTCGTCGTTGGGTTCAACACTCTTACTTATCGAAAACTGTTGCGTTCCCCTATACTTGTGGGTTAGCAAGACCTTTTTCTGGCGCCGTTGCCGGGGAGCAATAGCGTGGGGTGAATATTCTCGTGTGTGCTTGTTTGCTTTATCACTAAGTAATTTTCATTTGCTGTTCTTAGTTGTTTTCTATCTTTAGTTATGGTTAGGAAACGCAAAATACCAAAAAAATTAGTTGTACCTACTGAACCAATGGTTGAAGAACCACTCAAAATCTATCACACTGCTGAAGCTTATTACTTGGATCATCTTCGATCCCTTTGTGCTCGTGCTGAAACCCCAACTAGCTTAGTTGAGGGCAAATCTTTAGATGAGCATGCCTGTTATGTGCAACCCCGTATATCTGAAAAAGGGAAACTTTTGCTGGGTCAAATTCATCGTTTGCAATGCTATGCTTGGAATTTATGTTATCGATATGATTTTACTTGTTGTTCTGAAAACCCTAAGAAACACCTTCCCTACCAATGTGAGTTTAGTGATAATGGAATCGTATCTTCGTATGCTAAGGGTGTTTATAATTACTATGATGTTCAACACATTGAAGAATTTGTTGCTTTTAAGGGTGCTTATGAAATTGCTTCTTTGATTGAAAAGTATGATGCTACTCTTTACAAGTCTGAAAATTTTGCCATACTTAAATATTGCTATGATAATTATGCTTCTAATGCCTATGTTAAACCTTATATCGAGGACTACTCCGTTGTCCAAGAAGAGACTAATATTTTGCAGGAGTCTATGGAAGAAGTAATTGATGAAACTGTGAGCTCATTGGATGAAAAAGATGATGAGGAGAGTGAAGAACAAAAGGAGGAAGAGCGGATTAGCTACCCGTGCCCACCTTCTAATGAGAGTAACTCTTCAACTCATACATTATTTAATTTCCCTTCGTGCTTACCGAAGGATGATTGCTATGATGACTATTATGATCCCGTTGATTCTCTTGAAATATCCCTTTTTGATGATGCTTGCTATGCTTGTGGCGAAGATGCCAATATGAATTATGCTTATGGAGATGAACTTGCTATAGTTCCTTATGTTAAACATGAAATTGTTGCTATTGCACCCACGCATGATAGTCCTATTATGTTTTTGAATTCTCCCGATTATACTATATCGGAGAAGTTTGCACTTATTTAGGATTATATTGATGGGTTGCCTTTTACCGTTGCACATGATGATTTTGATAGACATAATATGCATGTGCTTGCTGCTCCTACTTGCAATTATTATGAGAGATGAACTATATCTCCACCTCTCTATGTTTCCAATACAATAAAATTACAAGTAACTGTTTATACTATGCATTGGCCTTTACTAGGTGTGCATGAATTGTTCTTTTATGACATGCCGATGCATAGGAAGAGAGTTAGATTTTTTTTTGCATGATATATGTTACTTTGTGCTCACTACTAAATTACAAATCATTGTTAATTAAAATTGGCTTTGATATACCTTGGGATCCGGGTGGATTCATTACTTGAGCACTAAATGCCTAGCTTAATGGCTTTAAAGAAAGCGCTGCCAGGGAGACAACCCGGAAGTTTTAGAGAGTCATTTATTTCTGTTGAGTGCTTTTATATAGTTTAAAAACAACAAAAATAAAGAGGGGAGCCCAAAACTTTTTTCGAAAAAAAAGAAAAGCCAAAGTGAGAAAGACGAGCATTGTTGATGTGGGAGCTAGCCTTGAACTTTGTTCATGCTCACGAAAACTTTGTGAATATTGATTACAGAAATGTTTCAATAAAAATAATTATCCCCTTGTACAATTCCATTGTATTGTAAAAATAATGTGCCAAGGTTTGCCTTTAGGATGTTTACAATGCTTGTTGGTTTGTGCGGTGCAGGACAGAAACTTTGACTGTAGTGCACGAATTTTAATTTTTTACTGGAACGTAAAATGGTTCTGATTCTTTTTGCACTGTCTTTCTGTACAAATTTTTTATATTTTCCTAATTTTGGCAGAATTTTTCAAGTATCATAAGTATGGTGAATGTTCAGATTTCTACAGACTGTTCTGTTTTAGACAGATTCTGTTTTTGATGCATAGTTTGCTTGTTTTGATGAAACTATCAATTTATATCAGTGGATTAAGCCATGAAAAAGTTATACTACAGTAGAAACAATGCAAAAACAAAATATGAATTGGTTTGCAACAGTACTTAGAGTAGTGATTTGCTTTATTATACTAACGGATCTTACCGAGTTTTTGTTGAAGTTTTGTGTGGATGAAGTGTTCGATGATCGAGAAGGTCTCGATGTGAGAAGAAGGAAGAGAGGCAAGAGCTCAAGCTTGGGGATGCCCGAGGCACCCCAAGTAAATATTCAAGGAGACTCAAGTTTCTAAGCTTGGGGATGCTGGGAAGGCATCCCCTCTTTCTTCAACAAATATCGGTATGTTTTTGGATTCGTTTCGTTCATGCGATATGTGCAAGTCTTGGAGCGTCTTTTGCAACTAGGTTTTTACTTTTCTTTTATGCACCATGCTGGTATGAGATGGTCCTTGGTTGATTTATAGAATTCTCTATGCACTTCACTTATATCTTTTGAGTATGGCTTTATAGAATGCTTCATGTGCTTCACTTATATCATTTGAAGTTTCGATTGCCTGTTTCTCGTTACATAGACAACCGCCATTTGTAGAATGCTCTTTTGCTTCACTTATATTTGTTAGAGCTTGGGCATATCTTTTGTAGAAAGAATTAAACTCTCTTGCTTCACTTATATCTATTTAGAGAGATGACAGGAACTGGTCATTCACATGGTTAGTCATAAAATCCTACATAAACTTGTAGATCGCTGAATATGATATGTTTGATTCCTTGCAATAGTTTTGCGATGTAAAGACGGTGATATTAGAGTCATGCTAGTTGAGTAATTGTTAAATTAAGAAATACTTGTGTTGAGGTTTGCAAGTCCCGTAGCATGCACGTATAGTGAATCGTTATGTAACGAAGTCGGAGTATGAGGTGTTTATTGATTGCCTTCCTTATGAGTGGCGGCCGGGGATGATCGATGGTCTTTTCCTACCAATATATCCCCCTAGGAGCATGCGTGTAGTACTCTGTTTTGATGACTAATAGATTTTTGCAATAAGTATGTGAGTTCTTTATGACTAATGTTGAGTCCATGGATTATACGCACTCTCACCCTTCCATCATTGCTAGCCTCTTGATTACCGTGCATTGCCCTTTCTCACCTCGAGAGTTGGTGCAAACTTCGCGGTGCATCAAACCCGTGATATGATACGCTGTCACACATAAGCCTCATTATATCTTCCTCCAAACAGCCACCATACCTACCAATTATGGCATTTCCATAGCCATTCCGAGATATATTGCCATGCAACTTCCATCATCATCATATACATGACATGAGCATTCATTGTCATATTGATTTGCATGATCGTAAGATAGCTAGCATGATGTTTTCATGGCTTGTCCGTTTTTTGATGTCATTGCTACACTAGATCATTGCACATCCCGGTACACCACCGGAGGCATTCATATAGAGTCATATATTTGTTCTAGATATCGAGTTGTAATATTGAGTTGTAAGTAAATAAAAGTGTGATGATCATCATTATTAGAGCATTGCCCTAGTGAGGAAAGGATGACGGAGACTATGATTCACCCACAAGTCGGGATGAGACTCCGGACGAAAAAATAATATAAAAAATATATAAAAAAATAGAAAGGCCAAAGAAAAAGAAAAAAAAGAAAAAAAATGAGAGAAAAAGAGAGAAGGGGCTATGTTACTATCCTTTTACCACACTTGTGCTTCAAAGTAGCACCATGTTCTTCATAGAGAGAGTATCCTATGCTTTCACTTTCATATACTAGTGGGAATTTTCATTATAGAACTTGGCTTGTATATTCGATGGGCTTCCTCAAATGCCCGAGGTCTTCATGAGCAAGCAAGTTGGATGCACACCCACTTAGTTTCCAGTTTGAGCTTTCATACACTTATAGCTCTTAGTGCATCCGTTGCATGGCAATCCCTACTCCTCACATTGATATCTATTGATGGGCATCTCCATAGCCCGTTGATACGCCTAGTTGATGTGAGACTTTCTCCTTTTTTGTCTTCTCCACATAACCCCCATCATCATATTCTATTCCACCTATAGTGCTATGTCCATGGCTCACGCTCATGTATTGCGTGAAAGTTGAAAAGGTTTGAGAACGTCAAAAGTATGAAACAATTGCTTGGCTTGTCATCGGGGTTGTGCATGATGTGAATATTTTGTGTGGTGAAGATGGAGCATAGCCAGACTATATGATTTTGTAGGGATGAGCTTTCTTTGGCCATGTTATTTCAATAAGACACAATTGCTTGGTTGGTATGCTTGAAGTATTATTATTTTTATGTCAAAGGATAGACTATTGCTTTGGATCACTCGTGTCTTCATATTCATGCCATGATTAGACATATGATCAAGATTATGCTAGGTAGCATTCCACATCAAAAATTATTTTTTTTATCATTTACCTACTCGAGGATGAGCAAGAATTAAGCTTGGGGATGCTGATACGTCTCCGTCGTATCTATAATTTTTTATTGTTCCATGCATATATTATTCAACTTTCAAATACTTTTTGGCAACTTTTAATATTATTTTTGGGACTAACATATTGATCCATTGCCAGATGCGGTCCACGTGCATTGCATGTTTTTGGTTTCGCAGAATATCCATATCAAACGGAGTCCAAGCGGGATAAAAACGGACGGAGCTTATTTTTGGAAAATATGGAAAATCTGGAAGGAAAATCAACGCGAACCAGTGTCCGACGTGGTCACGAGGTAGGGGGCGCGCCCCTACCCTCATGAGCCCACCGTAAGGCGGTTGATGCTCTTCTTTTGCTGCAAGAAAGCTAATATTCGGGAAAAAAATCACGGCGAAGGTTTCAGGGCAATCGGAGTTACGGATCTCCGTATATACACGAAACGGTGAAACAGAGCCACCAGAGAACGCAGAAACAGAGAGAGACAGAGAGACAGATCCAATCTCGGAGCGCTCTTGCCCCTCCCACGCCATGGAGACCATGGACCAGAGGGGAAACCCTTCTCCCATCTAGGGAGAAGGTCAAGGAAGAATAAGAAGGAGGGGGGGCTCTCTCCCCCTCGCTTCGGGTGGCGCCGGAACGCCGCCAGGGGCCATCATCATCACCGCGATCTTCACCAACACCTCCGCCATCGTCACCAACATCTCCATCACCTTCCCCCCTCTATCTATAGCGGTCCACTCTCCCGCAACCCGATGTACCCTCTACTTGAACATGGTGCTTTATGCTTCATATTATTATCCAATGATGTGTTGCCATCCTATGATGTGTGAGTAGATTTTCGTTGTCCTATGGTAGTTGATGAATTGCTATGATTGATTTAATTTGCTTATGGTTATGTTGCTGTCCTTTGGTGCCCATCATATGGGCGCGCGCGTGGATCACACCATAGGGTTAGTTGTATGTTGATAGGACTATGTATTGGAGGGCAAGAGTGACAGAAGCTTCAACCTAGCATAGAAATTGATGCATACGGGATTGAAGGGGGACCAATATATCTTAATTCTATGGTTGGGTTTTACCTTAATGAACGTTAGTAGTTGCAGACGCTTGCTAATAGTTCCAATCATAAGTGCATAGAATTCCAAGTAAGGGATGACATGCTAGGAGTGGCCTCTCCCACATAAAACTTGCTATCGGTCTAGTAAGGTAGTCAATTGCTTAAGGGACAATTTCGCCACACCTACCATCACTCTTCCACACTCGCTATATTTACTTTAGTTGTGTCTTTACTTAAACAGCCCCTAGTTTTATTTTCGTGCTCTTTACTTTCTTGCAAGCCTATCCGAAAACACCTACAAAGTACTTCTAGTTTTATACTTGTTCTAGGTAAAGTTTAGCGTTAAGCGTGCGTCTGAGTTGTATCGGTGGTCGATAGAACTTTAGGGAATATTTGTTCTACCTTTAGCTCCTCGTTGGGTTCGACACTCTTACTTATCGAAAACTGTTGCGATCCCCTATACTTGTGGGTTATCACCCTCCTTCTTGCCTCCGTGCGTGGACATCTTACACCCCTTGAAGGCTAGGGTTTCGCTCGAGGCGTGATGGTGAACGGGAAAGATAAAGATTTGACAAGGTAGAATTCAAAGGTACCACTTTTAAGGGCCGAACATACACTAATTAACTTAATAGTACATGCAAGTGAACGGGGCTAGTAAGCCCGGCATCACCATCCTGTCGCCGTCGAGGGTGTCAAAAGATCCAGCGCGAGACATGGTGCCAGTGATAGAAGGATGCGGGCAAAGATTGAGAGTGGAATCGGGAAGGCGATGGAGAGCGGAGTTGGCAACTGCTTAAATCATCGTGGGAGATGAGGATGCTGCCGAAGCCGTTTGAATGACGACCATACCAGGAACGCCACGACCTGACCACTCTCTGTTCATACGAGGCACACAAGGAGGAACGAGAAGACTCAATCGTCCGTTGCTTTTTTCTTTCTACACACGGAGAAGTGACAATGCATTTTTTTTCAACGTGGAAAGACAATGAAAGTGCTCTCAGTGTATTGTGGAAGGGCTCATATTGTATCCAAAGGCTGATCATGCATATTTTGAAGGCCCTTGCAAATATTTCTGAGAGTGCTCACACTATTCAAGAAAAAGTATTTGCAGAAAGTTAACAAAGATACAATCACATGTTTTTACATAAGCACCATTAATTTGTAGATCATCACACCACTTATTATATGTAAATAGGTATAATACAATAACACACGACATCTTTGATCTAGTACAATCATAGTTAGAACATAAGAACGCTCAATCTAAATGAACATACTACTAGTTGAATGTAGATACCCAAGTTGTTGCAATAACACACGACATCTTTGACCTACTACAATCATAGTTAGAACATATGTTTGCTCAATCTAAATGAACATACTACTAGTTGAATGTGCACACCCAAGTTCTTGCAATTTACCACCCATTGTTTTTGTTCCGGCGCTTCCAGCTGCTCGAAGATCCCTCGTCTTTGTTCTTACATGGGCGGCGTTGTTTCCTCAATGGTGGCTGGAGAAGGTGACGTAGCCCGTCGTTAATGATTAGGATTCTACGGTACAACTCGTAGCTAACATACCCATCTTTTGCTGGGTACTCGAGGTGCAGCGGGGAAAGTGGCTTCCACTTCCGGTACTGGTGCTTGTCCATGGGAATGATTTCTTCATGTTCTTGTACAACAGGTCGATGATGGCCGGTGCAAGGTCACCCATGGAGTCCCTTTATATATAACATTTGATGCCGAACTGCTCTTGCATGTCGACATGGTGTTCGTCTGGAATCGTTATCCTTTCACGGGCAAGCATGATCTTGTCACCCCACATGTCCACGCTTGCAAAAGTTATCGATTTGCGTTGCAAGAATTGAGCCAGCGCCTAGCACCTCTCGGACCTGCAGTAGTGGTACACGAGGACATGCTCGCTCATTGAGAGTTACACGACGGCGACCCCTTATCGTCTGAAACTGCTCGAATGGGTGTACTCAAGGTCGAGTCCAAATAACTTCTTCTTCTCCTCGTGGAGCCATTGCTTGTACATGGCGATGACTCGCTCCACGGTCCTAGGCTCGTTGGTGTATACCACCTCCAGGACAGTTGTGCCATGGGCAGTGATGTGATGGGTCTCTGTTGTTAGTTTCTTGTTGTCCAGGGCTGTAGGGAGGCGGTGGGGGGCCGAGGAAGAAGATGCAATTGGATGCGGTGAAAGGAATGCGATCATTAATTTCTCGTGAAAAAAAGGTACCCGACCAGAGCAGTTTCGGTGTCGCCCAGCGGTTCCCGGACGCACGGGAATCAGGCGTCTGTTCGACCAATTTGTTTAGTTGAAGCAATTTTCTTAGGTGGGTTCGAGAGATATATTTCGTGCAGCACCGACATTGCACGCTCGATGTGCCTACGTTCAGCGTGGTATTCATATGGCCCGCTCCACTTGTTTTGTTTTAAAGGATATATCAATTTATGATGTCACAAACTGGCACTCTGTACTTTATTTTGTATACGGACATGACACTTGACAAGATGAACTTGCTTTATTCAAGATACCCACATAAACGAAACATATGTATATTGCAAACCAATTGGGATCACCTTACATATGCAACGAACATCGCAACACATGAACATTTACCCATCAATAGTACATAAGCGAAAACAAAATGTCAAATGCACATATTTTTATGAACATTCACATATGGAGGCACCTTTCCGCATGCTCGTGGTACAAGCTCAGAGTATGACGTTACATTGGGCCATACACACTACAATGTGTAAACAGTACACTTCACATGATAAACGAACAAAATGATTGTGCATTCAAAACCTCTTGGGTTCACCTTGAATATGTGAGGAACATGGTACCACATGAACACATATTGCCATAATCAAAATTATTGAAGCAAACAAAATGTCAAATATAGATAGTTTTATCACCAATCAACTATGGCCTATATATGATACCATGCATAACCAAAGCTTGTCTGCACGCCGAAAGTCCATAGTGTGATGTAAACAATGAATAGTAATTTCTAAAATAAATTTATATCACTAAGTGGTTTGGATCACGATTGCAAAGTATGTATCGTGTTTGGATTCATGCTCTCTCAAATCCTTCTCACAGTGGCATCTTGCTGTGTGTGAAGTATAATATGAAATTGTGACGTGACAACTGGCACCGCGAGCTTGAATTTGTAAACAACCATGACACACACCAGGAATGTGTTTTTTTCAAGTGACATGGACGAACAAAATGCATGTGCGTTGCAAACCTAAATAAATTGGCGATGAACACGATACTGCATGAACACATTACAAAGCAAAGTAGAACCAACATTTGTGCGAGGAACATGGCGTCACATGAACTGTGGTTTATTTGTTTCTTATGGAAGTGGTCACGACTATTTTGTGAAGGTGTTGCGAGTTTATAGAAAGTTGTTCTCGCATAATATGAAGGAAAAAATAATCTGAAACCAAAGAAAGCTCAGTTTTATCCTTGCCTCCCATACTACACGTTCCTTCACAAAAAAACATTCCCTCAAATTTTCCCTTCCCTCCACTCGTTTTTGAACTGCCCATGCGCCCAGGTAATCCCAACCCTCCCCAAATACCGCCTCTTTTTTCCACACCAATCACATCCCCTACCATAAAAATAGTTATGTTCTCCTTTACCTCTCCTCCCTCTCTCTCTCCGCCTCCAGATCCACCCCCTCCACAAATCGTTTGGTCAGGGAGTCGCTCCCGACAGACGGTGTTCTACTGCACCCCATTTGCTATGATGGTAAAAGTACCCCAAGATCTCAAGCAGATTGACAAGTTCTCTTTGCATTCTTGTGTTTCAACTGCTCCCTCAGATGCATATTACTTCTCGCTCAAATGGAAGATCTGCCGGTAAAATATGTCGAGATACAACCGTTGGAGCGACAAGTAGTACAGATCGATCGGATGGAGTAAAAACTTTGGGTTCTTATTGCGCCCCGGGTAAAATTGCATGTCATTCTATCTACGGTTCGTTGATTATCAAATCGTTGATGTAATCTATGAGTATATCTTGTTCTGATTAAGTCGGCATGTCTTCTCAAGATACTTTTGGTCTCAACTAATTCATGTTGACAATATGTCGAATGCTAGTTCATTTCCTGGATCGTAGAACATGTACATGCTAAAACTCACCAAACACCACCACTTATTTATTCAACAGTCACGTCCCCTTCAAGAAACAAGACGTCTTCTCGTATCTCTCAATTATTCTCCTGGTAACACACCAAATTTTCATATGTGTTCACATTATCAAATCTAGTCAGTTTCCCATATGAATGTTGTTGCTGTGTTCACAGATATGAAACTGGCAGTTCTTAATCAGGTTAAGACTGGTGGTGAATCCAGCTAGGGTTCTTATTGGTACTTCATTACCCTCATCTAAGAGTAATTAAGCACGTGTTTATTCATTTTGGCATCAATATTTGAACTTATTGTCGCCTCGTTTTACACCTACTATCAACTACAGATCATCGTTACGCAGCAGGTGTTAACACGTCAACAACAGAGTGGGACAAGCATACAGACCTGATGAAGAAGAAGAACTTGTATCGACATGAGAAGCTTCTCGAGTTACTAGCTTGGTATTGTTGTCGTATGATAGATTACCCATCTTTCACTGGTGCGCGTCGGTGCTACACAAACGGTTTTTAACCCCTTTCCGCGACGTCATTTGAAACCGTCGCCTAGTGAGTGACGGCAATAGGGGGGTCCTTCCCACATGACCCAAAAACCATCGGGGATATGCCCTCCTGGCACACATGCTCGGCAAAATGAGTTCGTGTGCGACCGGAGAGCGCTCAAATACGGAAATACGTACAGTAGAGCTAAAAATACAACTATACAGGCAAAATTGTTTCCGTTCGTATGTACATCCCACACAGTCGCTCCAACGAAAACGTTTCCGTTCACAGGTACATCACACACAATTTTTCCTGTTAAATTTTTTGTGATAGCGTTGCCATTGCACACGATATTAACAATTTTATCGTTTGCGTTATTGAATGCATCACACACGGCGCGTAGAAGAAACTGTGTGGCAAAGGCTGTCCATAACACACATTTTTTATGTGGTAAACGTTTGCACAAGGTGGCCTAACGCAAACAGTTTTCAAGAGAAAGTCGTGTGCTCAGTGGAGATTGATCGCACACGTAGTGGATCCTAGAAACGTTTCTGATCTCCACGTCTATCGCAGATGTTTCGCTTTCGCAAACCGTGTGCAGTGTAATCCCTATTTAATCCCTAATTTAAAAATCACATGTTTTGAATTTGGAAGTAGGCAATCACTTATTTCATATCCAACCATGTTTATTACAAATATAGGTTCAATCATGAATGCATAATTCGATGCACAGGTACATATACTGAAGAACTACAGAAGCACCAAGTAAAGAATGATGAACCACAGTTGTACTAAAGACTGTAAAGAGAGAGGCGAAAGACATTCTAGTTGCTGGAGAAGGTGAAGCAGAATACCCGTATTGTGCCCTCCTCCATGCGTAATGCGTGCACGACTCTAGGCCAACCCCTTGTGATGGCTGCCCATCCTCCTTCACTATCTTCATTACGACTTCTCAATGCTCATTGTAGTCTGGAAAAATACTATAACCTTCATTGTGTGTCCACCAATCATGTACTTTGTGAGGTAATCTTGAGTGAACTGCTTCAGGAACCACTGGGAATGAAAAAGATTCAGACATTGTTGTCTAACAACTCATTATGGGCAGTAAAAAGAGAAGGCTGCAGAGTTTGTAGTTACCATCCTACAACTCACTGTTGTGTTGGATAGAGGATAAACAAATAATTTTCTTGCCACCATTCGTATCTTTTTGCTAATAATCCTTATCAGTTTCCTCACTTGATGCTTGTTCATCAATATCTCATTGCCCCATACGCAAAAAGGGTCGATGCATGGATCCTTGCCATGGGCATATGTACCTACAAGCAACGAGTCAATATTAGAAGCTAACAAGTGTACATGCCTGGATCTATATGCACTACATTATGGAACGATGGGGGGAGTACAAGACGAGGGATGAAGTTAACCTCGGCAGAAAATGGTGGCCACTCCTGTTGTTGTCTTGCATAAGTAGTGGAAAGGCATGATAAGTACAGCAACCTTAACATCAAACAAATATAGCAAAGGTAAACAACATCATCTCCAAATGATAGATTGAATGTGTTGGTTTCAGCATGCTGTTAAAGCAGATATAAAGTGGAAGGCAACGTTACCGACAGCAGGCTTAACAGCCATCAAATATTGCAATTCAAACTGGTATTGTTGAAAATGAATAGAACGTAGGTAATGCTTAAACATCACACAGGATAAATGTGTAAAACTGAAATAAAGGGCATATGTTAACTACACCGGGAATAACTGGAACCAAATATAGCCGTTCAAACTGGTATGTAGTCGAGCGGCACAGTTCCGACTTGCACATAATGAACAACACATTGTGAATGACTGAAATAAACAAGGCATAAATTACTAGTATAATAACCAAATATAGCCATTGAAAACTAGACAGAGTCTCACTGCAACCAACCTAACAAGCAAATACAGATAAACATGGCATATGCTTGAAAACTGGACAAATGCTCATTGCAACCAACCTAACAAGAAGATAAAGATAAACAAGGCATCTGCTTGATAATTGGACAAATGCTAAAAAAAGCAACCTAACAACCAAATATAGATAAACAAGGCATCTGCTTGATAACTGGACAATTGCTAAAAAAACAACCTAACAACCAAATACAAATAAACAAGGCATCTGCTTGATAACTGGACACATGCTCACTGCTACCAAACTAAGAACCAAATACAGATAAACAAGGCATCTGCTCGATAAATGGAAAAATTCTCACTCCAACCAACCTAACAACCAAATATAGATGAACAAGGCATCTACTCATTATAAACAACCAAATATAGCCATTCATGAAACTAAAGTGGACAATTCATACTTAAACATCACATAGCCCTATTGAACAATACATTTTTGCATAACTAAAATAATTAAACACGGCACAGTTAAAGCACCACACGGCAAATGCTACAGGTAAGATTTGCTGATAGAATGTTGCCTCACATTTCATGGATGGGATCCTTCCAGTTGGAAGAGCACAAACCCATGGTGCGCTCTCTGATGTCATAGATGGGCTGTTTCACCTTGGAAGAACCTTCATGGGTGCCCTCCTCATGGTCGTGGCCGTGGTCGATGAGATCTGACTTGGCAATTGAGGATCCCAAGCCGCCGTCGTAGAACGTGTCCTTCAGAAATGACAAAATGGGCTTGATGGCGTATAAAGCTCGCAAACTGCTTGGCGGAGGAGATCAGCGGCAGGGCCGTCGAAGAGGTCGACGGCAGTTGAACCAGAGGGGTTGGGGACGGACCACTTAACCTGTGACATGGCCCGCGTGAAGCCGTCGCTGCGGACGAGCTTGATGTCGTAGCCAGCTTTCCCAAGATACAGTAATACGCTAGCCCGCTGACATGAAGCCTTCGGCATGGCAACGTAGTCAACGTCTTCACCGGCTTCCGCGACGACGTGTTGCTCCGGGATCGACAGGTCGGCGCGAATGGCGACCACCTCGCCAACGTCCACCAGAGAGGCCATGATAAACCTCTTCTTGGCCGAACGCTCGTCGGGCTCCCCGGGATACATGGTCGAGCTTAGGCTGCGACATTCTGGAGCAGGGGATGTGGATCTGGCGGGGAGGGACACCGCATGCCTCATCTTAGAACTCAGGGGAGTGGGGCGATGGTATTTGAATCGCTGGGTAACCTGAACTTATTGTCTAAGCTAGGAGGAATGGGCATACCGGCAGGGGTCGGCAATGGCCATGGGCGGTCATGAGCTATGGTTTGAGGGGAGGGGGCGGGCGGGGACAAGTGGAGGGGAGGGCGGGGGGGACTGTGGAGGGGGTTGGTGTATGAGGATACGTCGCGGCTACTGAAAATTTTAGTAATGATGGATGGAGATAGTGGTGGACGAGGAGGCGACGGTTCAAATGCCTCAAAGAATCGCAATTTTACTATAAGGTCGGTTTGGAGGAGTGTGGGGCGGTTGAAGTCCGACGGCTACTAAAATTTGGGTAACAGAATTGATGCGGGGCGGGAGTGCCCAAGATCGCGCACGGTACAATAACAATATGCGTGTATGATAATAAGGAAAAGTGGCGCGGAACCGCCAATTTTTGCAACGCTCAAGGCGGGTAGTTTGTTTTTTATATTTCTAGCTAGCTGGTCTATCACACACGTTCGTCCTAATTTCCAAATAAACTTACCCGCCTTTAGCTTGCAGAGGTGGCGGTTTTACATCGCACTTGCATCGCACACGGTTAAGCCAGTACCTCGACCCTTTGCTTGCGGTTGCGCGATCGTGGTGATTTCAGCGCACTTGCATCATACATGGTTGAGCCAGTACCTCCACCCCTTTGCTCGCGCTTGCGCGGTCGTGGTGATTTTAGCGGACTTGCATCGCACACGGTTGAGCCAGTACCTCCACCTTAATTTGCTCACGCTTGCACGGTCGTGGTGATTTTAGCGCATTTGCATCGCACACGGTTGAGCCAGTACATCCACCTTAATTTGCTCGCGCTTGCACAGGCGTGGTGATTCACAGCGCACTTGTATCACACACGGTTAAGATATTATACCCGTGTCTCATCAGAGTCTGTTGGGGATATTACTACTGGGCGTAAACCGGCCTATCTGGGCCGGGTTAACTTTATCAGTAGTTCAACGGTGTAAAAGCCCAAGAGGCATGAAAGTAAGGGCCCAAGGCCTGTAGTCGGTTTAGAACCTGTAGCCGTAATCCGGCCTGGTATGTAAACTTGTACTGTAAGTTAGGAATAGAGAGAGACCAACCCGGATACGAGTATGAACTGGAGATTGGGATTCTCTGAACTGACGGGCGTCACCCGTGTATATAAGGGGACGACCCGGGGCGGTTCAAGGGGAGAGAACAACAACTCGAGGCCTAGGCGAAGCTTATTTGCTCCCTAGTCATCGAGACCACATCAATTCCATCACAACTAGACGTAGGCTTTTACCTTCATCGAAGGGGCCAAACTAGTATAACTCTTGTGTCTTTGCGTCCGCTTTAACCCCTTCAAGTTAACTCGTAGCGATGGCTCCATGACTAAGTCCTTTCATGAGGACATCTGCCGTGACAAAACCACGACAGTTGGCGCCCACCGTGGGCCTATCGCACGATGGTTTGGTGATCTTGGAGGGCAAGTTCGAAGGACTCGAAGGCTATGCTGTGGGCCGGATGACCAAGAGTCGTCGCGGCAAGCTCTACATCGACGATGCAGGCTGGGGCCCCGAGGCCGGCTCGATTGAGTCTGGTACGGGTCCCCTTTGGTGGCATACACGTTTTCATCGGCAAGATCGGTGAGCCAGGGCCTGAGCCGGACATCTGCACCGACCTCGTCGAGACGGCTCAGCGTACGAGACCTGCCCAGGTTAAACCGGCCGTGAAGCGTGCCTTTGTGGGAGTCATCCACGGAGGAAGTTATGAGGACGGATCAGAATCTGGTGGCGAAACCGTCGTCTACTCTGACGATGAGTCGTCGACCGGGGAAACTGAATCTCTATATCAGCTACAAGATGGCCGGATTGGGGGCTGTTCCGATGGTGACAGTATTCCGGACCCCTCTGATCTGCCCAACCGGGTTGGAATATTCATGGCCGGTACACAAGCAGTGCTTCACTCTTCGACCGCTGCGGCAGTGATTGCCGGTTCAACAGCGGCGACGGCTGCCAAGGCAGGAGGCCCTGTGCGCCAGCCGGCTCAAGTTTTATCAGACCTATTCGATGCATTGGCTACGCTCATGGCAGAGGTTAACCCGGCGGACCAGGACGCTCATAACGCGGAGATTCCGAAGGTGAAGGAACAAATCACTCAGGCTAAAGCGGATCTGGCAACTGCAGACGCCAGGATGACGGCGAAGCGGGCGCTTTAGATGCGCAGCTTATAGGCTCATCTTTGGATCGAGCGCGTCGCATGAAGTCATGAAGAGGAAATACAGATCCGTTTGCCTTGGTCTTGAGGAAGAGACCTCTTCAACACCCGAGCGGAACCAAGAATCCGCCGGTGGTAAACCGGGCGGAAGCACCTGGGACGGGCGCGCCGGTTCAGCCCCGCTTAATAGATCTACCTCACCATAATGCCGGTACGCCTCAGGCTGTGCAAACACCTCCAGGTCACTACTCCAACCCGATGGATAACCTTGTTGCAGCTGCGGCACGGCTGGAGGCTATTCCAATTGAAGGCGATTCACCACAGGCAGTAGAGACGCGCCGGGTAAAGGAGCTCCTTAGGACAGCTTTGGTCCAACATGAAGCATATTCGTACAGCCGCGACCGGATCCACTCTACCCCCCGTCCAAGCCGGAGCTATAGCAGGCACGTGGATGAACCGGCCGTATGAAGTAATGCACGGCGTGGTGTGCCCCGTGGCAACAACCCGGCAGGTGGCGTCGACAACGCTCAGGAGGTGGTGGACCGGGCCCGAGCACGCAGGAGGCGAGTTAAGACAAAGATCGGGCTTATCACCACGCCGGTTCGTCCGACCATCTCGGTTAAGCCTGTGGTTACCTCTAGCTCTTTGGGGGTGCCTTGCCTCGTCCCCGCTTTACGCAATGTGCGCTTGCCCAAAGACTTCAAGGGTCCGCGCAAGGTGCCAAATTACACTTGCCGATTTAGCTCGAAGCATGGATAGAAAGTTATGAGATGGCCATGGAGATCTTTGGATGTGGATGAGGACGCGTGTGCAAAGTACTTCACCATGATGCTCGAAGGCACGGCCCGTACTTGGTTGAAGAGCTTGCCACCCAATTCTATCAGTTCATGGGCCCAGTTGCGGACCCGGTTTATCCAGAATTTCAAAGATACATGTAAGCAGCCCATGTCCGTAGTGGACTTGGCGGCTTGTGTCCAGGGGAAGGGGAGTCAACAACCCATTGGGTACGCCGCGTTTCGGAAATCTTGCACTCGTCGGACGGATCAACGCTGACTCTGCGATCTTGACCACGAGGGCAAGCTGCGGTTTAAGCCTTTGAAGTTGAAGTTGGGGCGCATGAAGCGGTTTTGTAATGACATGGGCACTCTCATGGGCGCTTTAGTGAAGTATGCTGATTACGATAGTACCAAGGATCCGAGTCTGATGATGACGAGACAGGGAAGGGAAAGAAGAACAACAACTCCAAGGGCCAGCAACATCACTCGGCAGGTAATGGTGGAGGCAAGCGTAAAGAGAATGGTAACATGGACTTCGTAGCCAACACCAATGCGCAGGACAAGGGCCAGCGGCGCAAGGGTAAACAGCCGAATCGAAGTGGAGCGCCTAATCCCAATCCGGACCGCTTGAACTATCTGTTGAATCAACCCTGTCCGAAGCATGGGACGAAAGAGATGCCAGCAAACCACCTCTGGAAGGATTGCTACATTATGCAGGAGTTCAAGAGTTGAATGCTTTCGGTATGATCAGGTTCCGCGGCGGTTCAGGATTCGGGCGGGTTCTGATGGAGGAAATTCGGTTCAGGTTTTAATGGTAATCCGGCGGACATAACAATCAGAACAATCAGAATAACCAAGGTGGTTCCAACCAGCAGCAGCAACAGTCGGGTTATCAGAGCAACCCAAAGCAGTTGAATAGTGGGCAGTACCATGTCTTCACCACCAGCTTGGACAAGCGAGACAGGAAGCTTCAGAAGCGAGCAGTCAACACTGTTGAACCGGCCGTGCCTCATTACCTACGTTGGTCAGAGCAGCCCATTGTATGGAGTAGAGAGGATCATCCTCCCCGGGTTGACAATCTGGGTCAACTAGCCCTGGTGGTGGCACCTCAGGTGGGAGGTTATAAGTTCACCAAGGTGCTCATGGAAGGAGGGAGCAGCATTAACATCCTGTACTATGAGACCTTCCGTCGTATGGGGTTAACAGATAAACATCTCAAACCGTCCAATACAATGTTCCATGGTGTGGTACCTGGCAAGTCAGCATATCCGGTTGGTAAAATAGCTCTGGAAGTGGCCTTTGGAGATGAATATGACTCCAGATCGGAAGCATTAACGTTTGAAGTGGTAAAAATCCAAAGTCCATATCACGCCTTGTTTGGGCGGCCGGCTTATGCAAAATTCATGGCACGACCTTGTTATATCTATTTGCAGCTCAAGATGCCGGGTCACAAGGGGACAATAACGGGTCATGGAAGCCGCAAGATCGCTTTGGAGTGTGAGGAAGGTGATGCGGCTTACGCAGAGTCGGTTTGTGCCACCGAGGAGCTGAAGTATTATAAGGACAATGTTGATCCGGCGGACATGACTCCGTTGAAGAAGCCAACTACAGAGCATGATCCGGCCCTGAAATTCAAATCGACAGCTGAGACTAAGCTTGTTGACTTCGTGCCTGGCGATTCGTCCAAGCAGTTCAGCATCAGTGCCAACCTGGATCCGAAATAGGAAAGCGCGCTCATCGAGTTCATCCGTGAGAATCGGGACATTTTTGCATGGAAGCCTTCTGACATGCCAGGTGTACCGAGGAAACTCGATGAGCACACTCTTAATGTTGATCCCAAGTACAAACCGATGAAGCAGTTTCTCCGCCGGTTTAACGAGGAAAGGCGTAAGGCCATTGGAGAAGAGGTGGCCAGGCTCTTAGCAGCTGGCTTTATCGTTGAAGTTTTCCATCCAGAGTGGCTTGCTAATCCGGTGCTGGTTCTTAAGAAAACGACACTTGGCGATGTGTGGATTACAGATCTTAACAAGGCTTGTCCAGAGATCCTTTTGCCCTCCCCGCATTGACCAGATCATTGATGCCACTGCGGGTTGTGGCGTCTGAGCTTTTTGGATGCGTATTCGGGTATCATCAGATCAAGATGGCAGTTAAGGACCAGGAGAAGGCGGCGTTTATCACTCCCTTTGGAGCCTTACGCTATGTGTCTATGCCTTTTGGGCTCAAGCGCCCAAGCAACTTATCAACGTTGTGTGCGAATTGCTCGCATAAACAGATCGGCCGTAATGTGCACGCCTATGTGGATGATATTGTGGTCAAGTCAAGGGAGAAGGAAACACGATTGACGATTTGAAGGAAACCTTTGACAACCTGCGGGTTTACAAGATGATGCTCAACCCGCCAAATGTGTTTTTGGTGTTCGGCAGCAAGTTATTGGGTTTTCGTGTCCAACAGGGAATTGAAGCTAATCCGGAGAAGATTACGGCTATCACCTCCTGGCTAAACTGAAGTGTATTAATGATGTCCAGCGTTTGGCAGGCGGATTGCCTGTTGAGCGGTTTATCGGCCGCCTCGGAGAGAAGGCCATCCTTTGTACCAGATCTTTGAAAAAGACGGTCGGTTTATGCGAGTCCGGCCGCCGATGAAGCGTTGGAGGATTTAAGCGGCAATTGGCCAACCGCTTTGTGCTTGCCGCTCCCATTGACAAGGGCCGCTTACGCTATATGTTGCTGCTAATGCCGGGCGGTCAGCGTGGCCATTGTGGTGGAGCGGAAGGAGGCGGGGAAGGAGCATCCGGTTCAACGACGGTTTATTATATCAGCGAGGTACTTATCGAATCTAAGCAAAGGTATCCGCATTGGCGTAAGCTGGTATATGGAGTTTTATGGCAAGCGGAAGCTGAAGCAAGTATTTCCAAGGGCACCCCATCACGATGGTCGATTCTGCTCCCTTAGGCGATATCATCTGAACCGGAAGCGATCGGCGGATTGCCAAGTGGGCTATAGAGCTTGGGCCGCACGGTCTAAAGTACGTGCCTCGAACGACGGTGAAGTCTCAAGCACTTGTGGATTTCATTAACGATTGGACGGAGTTGCAAGCACCTGAAGAAAAGCCGGATCATACATATTGGACCATACATTTTGACGGATCCAGGCAATTGGAGGGCTCGGGGGCTGGAGTCGTACTAACTTCCCCACGAGGTGACAAGTTTTGTTACGTTCTCCGCTTAATGTTCCCTTGTACTAACAATGCAGCTGAGTATGAAGCCTTGCTCCATGGTCTCCGGATGGCTAAGGAGATGAATCTAAGCCGGGTTAAGTGCTTCGGTGACTCGGACCTAGTGGCTCAACAGGTGTCTGGCACTTGGGATTCAAAGGACCCACTCATGGCTGCATATCATCGTGAGGTGGATATAGTCGCAGGTCATTTCAAGGGCTATCAGGTGGACCACGTGGACCGTTTTAAGAATGAAGCGGCGGACGCTTTAAGCCGGTTGGGCTCTCAACACAAACCGGTCCCACCCAATGTTTTTCTGGACGTGCTGCACAACCCGTCGGTCAAACTCCCTGGTGAAGCGGATTTGGCTATTCCTTATCCGGAGGCCCAATTGGTGGCAACTCTTCACGTCACTCCGGATTGGACGCTTCCTTATCTTGAATACATGAACCGGGGCGAGTTACCAGAAGATGAGACGTTGACCCGGCAGATAGTCTGGCGATCTAAGTCTATGACCATTGTTAATGGTGAATTGCATCATTGCAGCGTGTCAGGGGCGTTTCAACGTTGTGTGTCCCCTGAGGAAGGCTGTGAAATATTGCGTGAGATCCACGAAGGAGATTGTGATCACCACGCCGGTTCAAAATCCTTGGTGGCTAAAGCGTTCTGCCACGGTTTCTATTGGTTGACTGCCCATGCTGATGCGGAAGATCTGGTTAGACGATGTGATGGTTGCCAAAAGTTTTCCAGACATGCTCATGTACCGGCCCAAGAATTGAGGATGATTCCAATTACTTGGCCGTTTGTGACTTGGGGGCTGGATATGGTTGGACCTTTTAAAAGGTCCAAGGACAAAAAGACCCACCTCCTGGTGGCGGTTGATAAATTTACAAAGTGGGTGGAGGCAGAACCCGTTAGCAAGTGTGACGCGGCTACAGCGGTTCAGTTCATCAAAAAGGTGATTTTCCGGTTTGGCTTTCCACACAGTATCATCACAAATAATGGTACCAATTTGTCCAAAGGTGCCATGAAGGAGTTCTGCGAACGTGAGCACATCCGGCTTGACGTTTCCTCAGTAGCTCACCCACAGTCCAATGGTCAAGCGGAAAGGGCTAATCAAGAGATCTTGAGAGGCATCAACCCCGGCTTATGGTCCCTTTGTAGAGGACACCGGGTTGTTGGGTAGAAGAGCTACCATCTGTGTTATGGAGTATAAACACTACGCCTACCAGATCCACGGGATATACGCCGTTTTTATGGTCTATGGAGCGGAGGCGGTTCTCCCCAGTGACATCCGTCATGACTCACCTCGTGTGGCAGCTTATGTTGAAGAGGACAACGAGACGGCACGGCAGGACGCTTTGGATCGGTTGGATGAAGAGCGTGACATAGCAGCTGCCCGCTCGGCGATTTACCAACAGGATCTTCGTCGTTACCATAGTCGCGGGCGAACCGAACTTTTCAAGAAGGAGATTTGGTGCTTTGGCTCATCCAAGACCGGTGATATGCACAAGCTATCCCCACCTTGGGAGGGACCTTTCGTGGTCAGCAAGAATCTGCACTGTGGTCGCGTACTATCGATCGATATTCGAGAGCATAAAGACTCACGACGTCGGAGGAGGAGACCAACAGGCCGTGGAACATAGCTCATCTTCGCCTTATTATACGAGCCATCGGCTCTACTTATGTACATATTATGACGGTGTATATATTATGAATAAAGTAATAAACCGGAGCCTCGGTGAAGCGGGGTATCTGTTACTGTTACATCATGTGTGGTTACATGGGTTGTTCTGTCTTAAAGCGGCCTCCGGTTTACCCCGAGTTTGCTTTTCAAAAGCTTTGTAATATCACTTAAGGGCTTGGTGGTGTCCGAACCAATGCAACACCTTTTGATAGGCGAAAGCCACCAGATCACTTAGGGACATGGTCAAGTCTGAACCACCACGCCTCTTGATCGGCCTAAGGCCATAGAGTCACTTGGGGCTTGGTGAACCCGAACCATTGCCACGCCACTTGATCGGCATAATGCCACGGTTTCAGCTTGGGGACTGGCTGACTTGAACAATGGCTACACCTTATAGGGAGCTTGGTCGCGTCCGACCATGGTAACACCATCGATCGGCTCGATAAAGCCTTCTTTTTGCAAACGGTTTATCATTGCCTTTGCTTCCATGTTTTTCATAACTATCATTTGATTTTTGTTGCGTTTCTTAAACCGACAACATTTTAAACCAGTTCAAACTGTCAATTGACGGAATTCGGTCAATTTTTAATCCGGAGATAATTTCACGGTTTGACGTTTTCTGTTAACATCCCATTATGGAGTAACAGGGGCTTGTCATGACCGGCACGGTTTACGTGGTAAACCGGCATTATAAATAACAGGAGCTGTTTTCTCCTTTGACGGTAAGGTTTGTACAACCTCCGCTTCAAGATTGGCTAAGCCAACTTTATGCCCAGCGATGGCAGGTATTTTGTATCACAAATTTTGATTATATACCTCAATATTTCATTTCATATTTATATGAACGTCACAAGCCGGCTGGCGGCACAAAACTGCCGTGGCGGTTTAAGATTTTGTGATTGCAGGCAATATAAGATTGAAAGTTTCGATCATTCAAGCAAAAGTATCAGCACCTATGGGCGAAGGCATATTAAAAGCAAGAGTGTTGGCTATCCTATTACAGGGCAACATGGTGCCCAAATAAGATCATTGTGTCTTGGCGGAATAAAATGAAATAGCTATTCAAACCGGGTTCCGGTTCATGCTGGCTCGCCGCCCCGGTCTGATGGTTGTGGGTCGTCCTGCGCCGCTTCAGCCTCTTCATCTCTACCCATCTGTTGGAAGTCAACAGTGGTCCAGTCGATTCCCATTAAAGCTTGAAAGACAGCCTCCTCATGGATCAGGGAAGATTGTTCAATATCAGGAGTATAAGTATGCTTACGGATCGGAGGGATCAGGTTCTCCGCTTCGGGAATAGGTGCAACCACTCGCTTGTTCTGATCGTCATATTAAGCTTGATAATGCGACAAGTTTGCCTCTTCGGCCAATTGGCAAGCGAGGGCGACTTGCCGGTTTATCGCTCTCGATCATCTTCGTTGAACTCTGAACCGTCTTCCTTGATGGGATAATACGAGCTGCCTCAACAGGATCAATCGCACCCATGCTTTTGCGGATTAAAGGCGTTAATGGCGCCGGTTCGAGCAGCAGATTTCTTCAACTCTTCAATCGAGGCGGGAAGCATTGACAACCTCCTAAGAGTATCTTGGATTAAGGAGGGTGCTGGATTGTTATGTGATGCGATGGAGATGATCCGCTGCGCTCCGAGGTCTGTTGCTCTATTAACGTATAGGCAGCCTTCAATTTCTTCGAACATCGACCCCAAGTGACCAATGCGTGTGCCTACAGCATTGCAAGAGAAATCACAAACCGGACTTATCATAAGAAGGTCAAGATTATCATAGAAGCCAAAGGAAGCTTACCGAAGATGGCAGCAGTCATGGAATGCACTTGCCGCTTCACGCTGGTCAGCTCATCTACCACCGGTTTAAGGGCAGCTTCAACATTTTCAACCTTTTTGGTTAAAGCGGCCTTTTCAGTATCCCAGCCGGCCCGCTCAGACTTGAACCACTCCTTGAGCTGCTCCATGGTAGTCAAAGCGGTTTCAGCTCATCCTTGGCCTTGGAGGTTTACGCTTGTTGAGACTTGATTTTCTTGAAGATCATTGATTTGGGAGGCTTGTTGGCGTATCTCATTCTACAACAAAAAGGGAGCATGTTAATATCTTCATTGCAAGTCCCAAATGCATAACCAGTCATACACATGGCACTTGGGGGCTAATGCATATTTGATCTTCGTCTGTCAATAAAATCACAAAGTCCCATGCTCAATACAGGTATTCAACTTGGCACTTGGGGGCTAATGGCTATTTGCTCGAACATGTTCTGATGCGGCGATATAAATTACAGTCCCGGTTTAACTATGCTAAGTTGAACCGGCCCTTGGAGGGCTACATCAATGGATTCTGAAGCATTGAGTTTATACTAAGTCCCGGTTTAAATATACTAAGTTGAACCGGCCATTGGGAGCTAGGAGAGTTAACAAAATTGAAATATTCAAGCGGGAAAAGAACATGGAGGTTCCCTTGAATTTTTCTTTCATCATCTTCACCAGGCCAGCTTCATAGTCACGGCTGGTATACAGCCGTTCAAGTAGCCGAATGAAGGTCTTGGGGTTGAGAGCGTAAGTTGCGGATCAACATCCCACTTGCCCTTGCTCATAGTGGTAAATTCCTCTTTGGCAGAATGTTTGGATAAAGCGACACGATTACCCGGTTCGCTGTGGCCAAAGCCAGTAATCACAACGTCATCATCCTTGGTATCACCGGTTTGACCAGGAGCAGTCGGTTGGTCAGCAGGCCAGATTAGACTGGTGGATTTTTCAATCCGGGTTGGGCTTCTGGGCTGGTCAGCAGGAAGGGAGGTGTTAACAGGCCTTTCTTCAGCAACAAAATCGCCATCTTGCAGTGGCGGATCATTGGGCGTGTCCTCACAGATAGCCGCTTCAAGATTTGGGGCGCTGTCCGGTTCAGGGGCAGTTTCTTCATCGGCCGCTTTATCCAGACGAGCATTTTTGCTCGGTCTAGGCTTGGCCCTGAAAAGGCACAATAACAGTCAAATACGGCATATACTACGCAATTATGCAGTAGAAACAATATGAAATGTATAACTTACCCAAGCACCGTTTTAAGCGGTGGCGGTGAGTGGTGATGACTCGCCGGATGAGGAGTGGGAAGTGACCGATAATGGTCGATGGATTAAGGGGTTGACGAAAACAGCACGCTTTAGGATAAGCATCGACAAGCAAATTAGAGACCTCTGAGCGACATTTCCGAACCGGACTGTTCGGTAAACCGGTGGAGGTAACTACCGGCATTGTGCCGAAGTTGTGCGGCGAGCTTCATGTTGTTGAGTCTTCATAAGAAATTTGGGATCCAAGTAAGCAAGGGATGAGAAAATTTAATTTTCGGTTTTCCGACGGATTTTTAGTGAAGGCAAAGGATTTGAGTCGAGGAGAGAATAGTTACCTCTACAACATCAGCATTACTGGTTTCAAAGATCATCATCGACAAACATCATCATTAATTAGGCGTGTGAAAAGTAAGCCAAGTGAATCAAGTTCTACCTCAAGGTCCGGATTACCCACATCATCATCTACACCGGATCAAGATGCGATGGTTTTCCTCTTATGAGCAGTCTTCTTGACAGCTTTGGTCTTTTGCGGATTGGTTTTTCGGTTTGTCCAGCTTCTCTGGTTTCTCTTGTGGGCGTTTCTTGCTCCGAATGGATCATCACCCTGATTAAGCAGCAGTTGATGTTAAAAATGATGCGAAATAGCAGTAATATGTTCGATAAAAATAGTCGAAGTCTTACAGATGGTGGTTTGTTGGTAGCCTGAAGGGGAGCAGACGGTTCGGACACAGAGGTGTTTCGGTTCATTCAACATTTTCTTCACAGCCAGCGGTGACCTCATCATCGGTGAGCTGGATATTAACGTGTCGGAGGGGTCGTCGACACTACCAAAGGTACTCACACATTAAACCGAGCGCTGGGAGGGGCGTATGCTCCATGATATCCAACAGCGTCGAGATCAATTCGGTTAAACCATTGGCCATGAAGGCTCGAGCTTGGAGAGTTGAGGAGCATATTTACTTCTCTCATTAGCGGTTAACCTTTGCGGAAAGGGATGTGTGTTACTGAGTCGCTCCGGACGAAAACCGGGCAAAGGATTCTCATTGGCAGGTGAAGTGTCTCTGCAATAAAACCATGTTTGATTCCATTCCTTGGGGTGTCTGTGCAGTTTGACATGATGATAAGTGACCTCCTTTCTTTTTTGAATCGCCACACCACCCAATTCTGTGTTGGGCCCGTCAATGAATTCTGTGCGGCGGTTTAGATGGAAGCAGTCTCTAAACAGTTCAACTGTAGGTTCTTCTTGAAAGTATGCCTCACAGAGCACTTGGAAGTGACAGATATTGGTAACAGAATTGGGGCCCGTATCTTGTGGACGGAGTTGAAAATTGGCTAGCACATCCCGGTAAAATTTTGAACCGGGCGGATTGAAACCCCGGGCTAGGTAATCTGCGAAAACTACAACCTCTCCTTCTTGAGGTGTGGGTGGACATTATTTGCCAGGAACCCTCCAATGGATAGTATTTTCTTGCCTAAAGCGCCGGTCAGACCAGATTGTTTAATTGAGTTTGGTGACACGGAAGGAGCCCAGTTGCACTCATATACTTGTTTGGCCATCTACAAAAAATATAAATCCGGTTCAAAAAATGTGTTGGGACAAAGAGAGAACCAATGTACAATGCTAAATCGGAGACAAATACATCTAAACCGGAGTTCTATGAAGCGGCGATTGTACGGTTAAGGAGTTACGGCGGTTCAACAAGGGACTAATGGTGTATACCGGTTTATCTAATTTTTTCTATGTTAAGTTAAACCGCCTGGTCTAAGGTCTAAATATTGAAAACAATTGAGGTTGCGAACGGCTAAGTGTGCAGAAACAGGTTTCGCAAGATTTCTCTACAACGAAGGATCTGAAGCCAGATCAGAAAAGAAGAAAAATATCCAAAAAGGAATATAGCAGAGCAGCATTGATGCAATGAGCAGGAGATAATGTGCGAGATCTATGGACGTGAGCACGAGAACTACAGGCGGATGCTAAAAGCTATTACTAATAAGAGCAAGATGTCACAGATCTAGCCAGGAGTCTGGTTTGAGCATGAGCAGTTAATGGAGCGCTGCAAGAACAGGAAACCCTAGAACGAATCTAGGTCGAGGGGAACTGAGGACCTACCTGAGTTGAGGAGATGCGGAAGAGTGTTGCGTTTCTCTGGTGCGTTCAGGTTGATGCAGCGGCTCAAGACGGTGCAGCGGTCGATGGCGGCGGCGGAGCTCCGAGGCTAGCGACGCGAGGAAGACAAAGAGAAAGGGGACGGAGGGGAGAAACGGAATGACCCTTCGGTCCTATTTATAAGGCAAGATACCTGTGTCAGGCGCGTGAATCAAGGAACCACAAATCTAGGAAGCAGAGTTGTCGCCTCAATTATTGCGGATCTGTTAAACAAAGAAGATATCATGAATGCTATCTTTATGGGGACGTCATGCCGGTTTACAGCAACCGGAGAAGGTGACATCACGGCGGTTCAACGATTTCAAGAAGGTATTGAAGATGAAGGTTTTTTATCAAGGATTGACATGAACCTGTTCAAATCAATCTGGGGCCTAATGTTGGGGATATTACTCTCGGGCGAAACCGCCTATCTGGGCCGGGTTAGCTTTATCAGTAGTTCAACGGTGTAAAAGCCCAAGAGGCATGAAAGTAAGGGCCCAAGGCCTGTAGTCGGTTTAGAACCTGTAGCCGTAATCCGGCCTGGTATGTAAACTTGTACTGTAAGTTAGGAATAGAGAGAGACCAACCCGGATACGAGTATGAACCGGAGATTGGGATTCTCTGAACCGACGGGCGTCACCCGTGTAAATAAGGGGACGACCCGGGGCGGTTCAAGGGGAGAGAACAACAACTCGAGGCCTAGGCGAAGCTTATTTGCTCCCTAGTCATCGTGACCACATCAATTCCATCACAACTAGACGTAGGCTTTTACCTTCATCGAAGGGGCCGAACTAGTATAACTCTTGTGTCTTTGCGTCCGCTTTAACCCCTTCAAGTTAACCCGTAGCGATGGCTCCACGACTAAGTCCTTTCATGAGGACATCTGCCGTGACAAAACCACGACAGAGTCTTTGCAGCAAAAAATAACGTTAGAGAGGGTCAAAAGACAACCACACCAGCATGTGGCCCAAATATATATGAGTGAAAAGGGTGGTCTGTGATGTTCAAAATTTCAATGCACAACTTTCACCACACGGGCCCATAGTTGGGCGCGTCGTTGAAGATCGATGAGAGGGGCCAGAAGTCAAGAACCACCTGGAAGTGGCCAAATATATGTAGGAATGTTGGGGATGTTTAAACTTTAAATACACTATGCATAACCTTGGTGGCACCTGCCTCATAATGTCATACCTAGCTAGGATGCTTGGCCCACCACCTCCCACTTCGTGTCAGCGGGGTGGATGCACGTAATGATCGATACTTTGGTCATACATGCATGTCGCCATGACCTACCATAAGAAGGACCAATGAATCTATCGTTTGGCTAAATGACAGTTGTTGTTGTCGATAAACCGCTTGGGCCAATAGATTGAACCATCATCAAATTCGCACGAGAGGGACCACAAAACCAGCACCTCTTGCATGCGGCCCAAAATGATGTACGTTGGGAAGGGGTGATGTGTGTTTTCAATATACAATAATATACAATTTAGATGTGGTGCATACCTCTCGATACAGACAACAACCATGAAGGCAAGGTAGTTAAGGACGAGATACACAGGGTTTGATGTAGGTCGAACCCAGCAATCCGAGCATGTGGGAGAGAATCCTAACAACGCATGAGCTCGAGCTTTGGTTGAGCGACATGTGACGGTGACCGGACCTAACACGAACTAGGATGAATCCATTCATGGCCAACACATACCCCTCATTATCGGTCAAAGGGATGATATAAATACACTCGGGGAGCCCACAGATATGCGTGTCGTCACAAAAAACTGCACAAGGGAGACGTGGTCGATCAAATGACCCCGTATACACTACATGCGGCCCGAAAATATGTATGGGTACGGTGGTGTATGATGTTTTTAAGTCCCAAATGCACAACTTCGATGGGCCACCAACTATATTACAAACTGAACACCGTACCCGACTCCAAGTCTAATTCAATAAATACGATGTCAGTTTCCCAACCTCGAGGCGGCGACGGCGGGGGGGGGGTCGTCCCATGCGTGCGCTCAAACTTTATTTTTTCTAGCATGGGACACATCTATATCTATACATCTATACACCTATATAGTGTGCGAATAACTTTCAAAGTTGGTCGTTGGATAAAGTCAATCTGACGGTACAGAGATGGCAAATCGGAGCACTACTGGCCGTTGGATATCATCTACATTCCACCAGATTCTGCCACATGTACAATCTAGAAGACCCCATGGTTGAACTTAAGCATAATGCACAAACCTCAAAACACAAGCACTTCTCCTTTGTTCTCTATAATCTTCCATATCTTAATTGCCCAAACTTTTTTTTCTAAATGAATTGTCACTTTTTGTTTTTACCTTTATAATGCACAATTCCATGAATCTTAAAATAGATTTTTTTATAAGACTAATTGATTTTGGATGAGACGATGAACTATAAGAATTAAACGAACATCTACATCATGCATATATGACTCAAAGCTTACATGATATAGTGTGGTATTTATTCATAAATTGGTTACCAAATCTCATGCGTGCAATGCACGTGTACCTTACTAGTATCAATAGGAAACCATCATGGTTAAACCCTTCTCGTTGTTGGGTCAAAGGGATAGATTGTGTGGGCCCCCCTAATTGTCGGTAAAGGATAGTATATATACCTCGGGGAGCGCACAGATATGTGCCGCGTCTATAAGCCGCACAAGGGAGACATGCTCGTGAAGAACACCTTGCCCCCTATACCCTGCATGCAACCTAAAAAAGGTTTATATATAATCGCCATGACAGGTCAAATAAATCATTATTTAATTTTTTAGAGGAAAAAATAACCCATAAAAACATAGTAGGTTTATATAATCGCCATGACAGGTCCAATCAATCATTCTTTAATTTTTTAAGAGAAAAAATAACCCATAAAAACATAGTCTACAAAATGAAGCTTGAGATATGCAACTTCCCACCGGGTCACCCATCCTTGGACTACTCCAGCCTGAGCACGCTTAACTTATGCGTTCTATTCAACTAGGCTAGCACATGGGAAGCACGCCCTTGCTGATAAGAATTGCCTCCTTGCCTTTAAGGCGTTTCACGCTGGTCACCCTATGGGACCTACTCCCTCCTATCACACCCATTTGTGCTTTTAGAAACTGTGTGGGATATTTTACATGGCTGGTGTGTCGCCGCTAGCTTCAATGATCACTGACACTGGTAGCGGGAAAACGGTGGGAGAAGAGGCGGGAAACTGATGAGAGGAGTGGCGAGAAATGGTAGCCTGTTTTGAATGAAAACCTAGTAGAGAAGGAAGCATGAGCAACATGACGCATGCGCACAGTGCTTACCCATGTACTGCATGTGCTGTTGAAAGGGCTCAGGGTTGCCATTCGATCTGGGAGCATCCAATGGTGCACACGTACGATCTGTGGGGTTTGGGTTCTGGCCAATCAGAACGCACGACTCAGATCATGCGCGCAGCAGGGGAGAGAATATCATACGGAAACCAACATTCGGTGGAAACCGGTGAAAACCATGAGAAAAAGATGTATTGAAGTTTCAAAAAAAATTGAAAAAAATGTTGGATGTTAAGTGGATGATATTTTATTGCCACACAAAATTTCAAGTTGAAACACATTACGAGATGTGAGCTATGAAAAAGACAAAGTCAGCGTTGAATAGTGCCGAATAGTAAAGTCACTATTCAGGGCTGAATTTGTCCTTTTCATAGCTCACATCTCATAATGTTTTTTAACTTGAAATTTTGTGTCGCAATAAAACATCACCTTTTTAACATCCCACATTTTTTTCAGATTTTTATGTAACTTTAAAATATGGTTTCCACGAAATTTTCATTGAATATCCGCTTTTGTGAGTGAACCGTGCGCTATTTGAAAACATTTCGTGAGAAGAATCTTGGTTTTTAAATCCCCATAAATCCAAAACTAAGTCGAAAATAGTGAAACCTGGCATGGTGTCATGACATGGCACTTATATGTCGAGGAACTTTTTTCGTCCATTGTGGCGTAAGTTTTATTACAGTCCTCTTACAAACCGGAGCTTCTCTCAAAGAAGCCTCGTGGTTTCGATAGGGAGATTCTTCTACGGGCAACATGGAACGACAGGATACTCATGCTGAAATTTAACATTATTCAGGGTTCGTTTGGCCTTTTTATACACTAAGTGAGTTTCCTTGGCATTTAATGTCCATAATTCAAATCTGAACTTCAAATACATGCTCCAGTTCACCAAAATGGGTAGAAAATTTGTACATGTGTTCTTGGGTGGTCCCATGCCAGGAATGGGAACTAATTACAACCGTACCTGCATCCTGGCTCGTCCTCAAACATTTGGAATCTCTGTTTTTAAATCCCCGTAAATCCTAAACTCACCAAAAAGTCATCGAAGGTGGGATGGTGTCACGTCATGGACATAATATGTCGTGGTAAAAACATAGTCCAATTTGGGCCAAGCTTTATTACAAACCTCTTACAAAAGCCGGATATTCTCTCAAAGAAGCCTCATGGTTCTGATAGGGAAACGTGTTCCTCTTGTGGGCGAAACGTAATCACTACCTCTTTTCGCCTTGTATTTTCTTCCACGGGCAACATCGAACGACATGATATACGTGCTGAACTTTAAACTTATTCAGGGTTCATTCGGCCTTTTTATACACTAATTGAGTTTCCTAGGCATTTAATATCCATAATTTAAATCTGAACAACAAATACATGCTCCAGTTCACCAAAATGCCTAGAAAATTTATACATGTGTCCTTGGGTGCATTTTAGGTCTCATGCCAGGAATGGGAACAAATTACAACCGTACCGGTGTCCTGGCTCGTCCTCAAACATTTCGAATCTCGATTTTTAAGTCCCCGTAAATCCAAAACTCACCAGAAAGTCATCAAAGGTGGCATGGTGTCACGTCATGGCACATATATGTCGTGGTAAAAACATTGCCAATTTGGGCCAAGCTTTATTATAAACCTCTTACAAACCGGAGCCTGTCGCAAGAACCCTCGTGGTTTCGATAGGGAAACGTGTCCCCTTGTGGGCCAAACGATAATCACTCCCTCTTCTAGCCTCGTATTTTCTTCTACACGCGACACAAAACGACGGGAGATTTGTGTTGAACTTTGAAATTATTTAGGGTTCGTTTGACCTTTTTTATTCATTAATTGATTTTTCTATTCAGATCCGAACTACAAATACATGCTCCAGTGCACCAAAATGGCTAGAAAAAATGTACATGTTTCCATGGGGTGCATGTTTAGGTCCCATGGAACGAATGGGAAATTCAACTGTCTCGCCGTCCTGGCTTGGCCACAAACATTGCGAATCTCGGTTTTTAAATCTCTGTAAATCCAAAACTCACCAGGAAATCATGAAACTTGGCATGAAACTTACATATAATTGTCCAATTTGGGCGAAGCTATATTACAAGTCTTTTACAGACCGGAGCCTGTCGCAACCCTCGTGGTTCCGGTAGGGAAACATGCCCCTCTTGTGGGCGAAATGATAATCGCTGTCTCTTCTCGCCTTGAACTTTGTTTTCTATAGGCAATACAGAATAACAGGTGTTTGCTTTGTTCGTGTTTTCAACTCATATTCCGCCCTAATTTAAATTGCCACATATGGCAACGGATGATACGAACACAAATAAAATGGCAACCGATAATACGACGACAAATTTACAATGGCGTAGATAATAATTGTCTTGCATATTCTGGATAATTTAAAATGCCACATGCGGCAAAGCCCGGAAGACACAGGGGCAAGAGAAGAAGGAAATTGCAGACAACGATCTGGGTCGCTACTGTCTCTACTCGTCGATGGATCGTCGGGCGGCGAAATCCTCCAGCTCCTTCTTCAATTCCTCACGACTTTGGTTGAAAGCAGCCACGGATTCCTCCACCTCCTGCTCGCGGTCGATCCGGAGCTTCCTCGAGCCACCCATCAGTTCCTCGACGACTGCTTTCAGCATCATCTCCGAGGCACTGCTCTGCTCATGCAGCATCTTCCAGTCGGCGGCCTTCTCCTCCTTCTCGGTGACCAACTTGAGGAGCTTCGCATTGTCACCCATGAGTTGCTCGATGAGGCCGGTCGCCTTGTCAACCGAGGCATCGCTGATCTTGAGCAGCTTCATCAAGTCATCGACCAGCTCCTGCTACGTAGTGACGCCAGCGAAAATGTTGTCGTCGCCGGCGAAGGACTTCAGGAACGCCGGCTCGTCGCGATGGCCGATGCAGCGAATGCGCTTGTGAGAGCCCTCGCGTGCCTGTGATAGCTTGTTCGAGGGCTCCGCGGTGCGCCGGGACATCTCTGCTGCGGCTGTGGCTTCGCGGTGGGACCTCTCTAGTGCTTCCGCGGCCTTGGCCTTTGTTGCCTAGTTATATGTCCACCCTAAACTCCTCCTACCAGTCATGGCGGAACGACTTGAAAAAAAACCAGTTTTGTGGGTGATGGGGAGAGGAACTGTGAAGTAATTTTCGAGTGGGTAGTTTTTATAGGCTGGTGCTAAGTGTGAACACATATTAGTTTGATTGGTGTGAACAGATTTGCAATTACTTATTGCATTGTAATCAGCAATGTGACGAGAAACAAGGTCAAAATTTATTGATGGCAGAAGGTTGACCACGTGGTTGCTCGCCGTTGAGGCGGCTGTTTGCCACGTATCACACACATCTTGTTAAGTTGAACCGTTTTTGTTGTGTTGCTAATCAAAAACAGTTCGTCCGAGTGAACCGTATGCCCTATATCACACACACCTTGATCTGGCTAACCATTTATGTTGCACTCCCTAATAGCAATTGGTTCATTGGACGAACTGTATGCCGTATATCGCACACACATTGATATGACTGCCCGTTTCTGTTGTTTTGCCTCATCGCAAACAGTTCGAACGGGTTAACCGTGTGCCCTGCATCACACACGCAACTAAAAACTGAACCGTGTTTGATGGCTCTGTCATCGCAAACGTTTTGCAACTTTTTTGACGGTTTTTTATATCCTCGTCTATGATTAATGCATCGCACACAGTTTCGTCAAAGGGTCTCTGATCATAGTGTCGCATTAGCAGCATCCTGCAGTAGTGTTTATCAGATCTACGAGCACGTGGTCCTTCACTTAGATGTACACACCATGAAGAAATGAATGAATGTGGCAGTGATGGTGAACAAAAAGACACACATTCGGTTAGTAGTAAAGATGTACAAGTCAGTGTTATAGGAAATTCTTCATCAATGGCTAGAATATGCCTACTTTCTATGTCATGTGTCACGGGATGTAAATTGTGCACTACAATCTAATGTCTTTAAGTACATTATGGCAACAATATTATCGCCATCAACTAGATTTGGTGACTAAGGGTCTGCATGTGTTGCTTTAAGAGTTCAAACAACTGATGTCTCTGAATGCATATATGTTACCCAGCTCAAGCAAATCAATGAGAAAGCGGGCTCACCAGGTGAGTAGGCCAACCCTTTTGTGAAAATACTTCCTTACTTTTGACCTCCTTTCACCCATGTAACGATATATTGCGGCAGGTGCGTCTATAGCTTACGGAATTCTCCCATATGATGTAACCTGCATGTATTTTTTTGTAGGGAAAGTTAGGACACTCAAATGATGGCCATACTGCAGGTCATTTGCCCGAGAAACAACAATCTGAACCAGTCATCAGTCCATTGGAAGTGCAGCAGGAAGAACCAGTAGCACTTGAGCACGGCGTGACAAAGCAGCATGAAGAACAAGATGCTATGAAGAAGGCCCTGACATGGCAGCAACTAGAACTTCCAGCTGTCAAGAAGGCCCTGGCAGAGCAGCAACAAGAACGTGAAGCTGTGAAGGGTCTCCTACCAGATGCACAACATCAACTTGAATCTGTCAACAATACCATTCTAGAGCAGTAGAAAGTACTTGAAAATGTCAATAATTCCCTGCCAGAGCAATAGGATGACATTGAGGACCTGAAATTCGGGGTGTTTGACCAGTACAACCATATTCGATCTATCAACAATGGCCTCCAAGAGCAGCAGGAAAAACTTGCAGTCGTCAAGAATGCGAATGAAGAGAATGCTACGTCTATCGGAAAGAGACTTGATGAACTGGGATTACGGTGCCAAGATGCCGTGATAATTAGTCATGTGTCTATTTTATATTGCGGTTTTTTACCATGGCAGGTTATTGTAATGTCGGAGAATCAATATTAAAAATGTCAACTTTGTGTTTTAATCAAAGCAGTGACATCTCAATATGCCTTGAAATTCAAATTTTGCACAAATTCATATCAAAATTGTCAAATATGCCAGCCAATATTTGCATTATAAAACAAATTGATCGCGGGTACAAACTGTGACGGTTATGAACGCCGTCACCGGCGTATGTTCCCACATGTAAAAAACCACGCCACACACGTATGGACCCGCCTGCCAACATCCACGTCAGCACAACAATGGGCCCACATGTCAGAACCGTTGACCGCTCAGACGACACATCGTCACCGAAAAATGATGCCTAGCCCCACATGTAAGAACCCACGTCAGCATCTTTTGGGCCTATATGTCGGGAATGTTGACCGGTCAAAACTGATGCCAATTTATTACAAATGAGACCGTCGGTGATAGAACCCACGCGGGACCCACATGGAAGAAGCCACCTCAACAACTGCTGGCCCCACCTGTCCGGTCACCCCCCCTCGGACCGATCACCGATGATGGGATTATCGTCGCCAAAAGGATTTTAGGCGACAGATCGAGCCATCATAGGTCGGGGCTGTCACCGAACACGACGACTCGTGGAATTTTTGGTTCGCCACCTAATGTGCGAACTTGCATGACAAGAAAAGTGGTACCGTCAAAATTTTATTTTCTATGATGGCGCTTTGATGACAATGGACGCGACGACCGGAAAAGTTCACCTATGTATTTTCCATGAACAAAACGGGTTATACATGACACAAGTAAAGCGTCGCAAAATAGAGCAAAGTTTGTAGTGATCAAGCATGTCGAAGAGCACCCTAAGTGTTCAATACTGGAGAGGACTCTTTTAATTCATTAATTATAGTCCAATACCAAAGAAATGTGTTGTCTGATTCTGAATTCCATAAAGGACCAAATGATCAATTCTGGAAAAGCCAATTCCAGTATCGAATTTTGAGCTTAAATATCTACATCCAAGGGAGGGGGAGCAGATTAAAGCTAATTCGGTGCCTAAACTCTATCGACTAGGACTTAGGAAAAATTATAGTCGACTGGGGAATACAAATTCTTAATGCTCTCGTAATTGGATGCAAGCCCACATGTCAATGGGTCAACCAGATGAAGGCGACATTAGAATTGGATTTTAAGTAGGCCTCACAATTGGTTGACTGAGTACGTGGTCGACATCCAAGCTCAAAAAATCGTTAATAAAGCTACAATTGAACAACAACCATTATTTCCGAACATGATCTTTCTTTTCATTGACGATGTTTCATTCGCAATGCATCTTCATGTTTTTTTGCATGGTAATACATGCTTCATTTATATCATAAGGAACATAATACAAGCCACGTACATATCGACCTCGCGAAACTGATTAAATAGCAAAACGCTACCCTTTGCACAAAGAAACACCAGCCAAGAAGTAAAAACTACAAACAAGACTGAAGAAATCTCTGAGTTTGACACCAACACCTGTCACCTGCATCTGGTACCACCACATCTACTACCAAAGGAAAAAATTGAACGATCACCTCCACACTCGAGATCGACGCGGCTCCAACGTTGATATACAGCTTTGCGGAACTTCAAGGTGGCTCGTCCAAGATCGATCTTCAGATCTGGCACCCCCGAATGACTAAGACGTCGGAGGAGGAAACCATACCTGCCATCCACGTACCACAAACCCATCAGAGGATCCACCATCTTCCAGCTGTCGTTGATGCATACCACAATCTGTATCCGCTTTTGGACTACCTCCCAAGCTCCGCGCGGGCGTTGGAGCATTCGCCGTCGCAACGGCGGAGCCCGACGACACAGCTCCACCACAAGGATGCCACCGCCGCCATATCATCCTTGCTTGAACCACTCACGATCAACTCCTTAACATTAAACAGTAGCAACCAGAAGCACCCATTCCCAAGATTGAAAAAATGGAAATCCGTGACAGCTCCGACTCATCAGCCCACCTACAATAATATGTTGGGTTAGGTTCCCACGTTAATGGTCTCAATTATTTGAGATTATTCAATCAAGCAGTATGATGAATTGCTTATTTAATGTTCCTCTCGCTTACTTCACTCAGCTAATCAATAAACGGCTCCTTAAAATATTTCAGGAAGTACCAATTCTTCTGCTCCCGCAATATTTTTGGTATGAGACGAAAGAGACGTTGGTGGTGTTATCATATTCATCGCCGAGCTTGACGAGTACGTATTTTGTTGCCACTCGCACCGCCGTCGTTTTCGGCCGCGACGAAGCCAGTGGGCGCAACACGCAGTAGATCTTGGGCGTGGGCCGTGGCGTTTTTTTTTACGTCCTTCTTCTGCCTCTGTTTTTACTGTTTATATTGCAGGTGCTCTCACTTGTCCAGTAATCACTGGAGATTCACGCTCGCCACAGGGAAAAGTGTACCTCTGCCATCTGTGCCAAATGCAGAGTGTCGACATTGTGTGGCGTTTTGTGCTGCTGGGTCCGGCTGCCTAGCTCGTTTGTTCATCGACGGCCGTCACTGTCAATTCTTGGCATCATAGCCCCCGTGGCTGTGCTGCTCTAGTCTGCTTCAACGTGTGACTTGATTGACACAGGTACAAAAAAGTGTATCAGATTAACAGTGTTTGAAGCCGTTATTGACGTGTTAAGTAGTGCACTTAGTAGGACTATGGTTATGTCAATTGGAACAGGAACGAGCCTTTGCAAGGGGGGACGGATCAAGAAGTCAAATGTAACGGACGATTTCTTCCCTCGATAGGGGTAAAATATATCAGAGATCAACGGTTCAATGACGCTGAAAGTGGCTGTTTCCTTTGGTCAAATATATCACCTGGATGTGACAAAAATAATTGCACTCTGCGTACAGTCACGCTTGACTTAGCCGGGTCAGCTGACTAATAACTTCACTGATTATTCGACACGAAAACTGCATTGATTATTCGATTTGCTGTTTGCTAGATTACTCACGCTAGATTCCTCTCTCAGAAAAAAATATAGCAGAAAGAACACAAGAAAATGCAGGTTCGGCTGAGTCATGCATGACCAAGCTACAGAGATTCTTAAATAGGGCAGAAAGGAACCTTTAATGTAGATGTATTCTCTCCAGACGAATAGAAAAGAGTAAGAACCTTTCGTACAAGTATCAGTCACACAAATACAAGTATGACACGACGTAGATTCGCAAAATAAAAAAGTATGACACGACGTACCACCTGTCCAACATGGCCTACATGCATACGGAAACTGGCCTTCGTTGTTAAGTGTATCCCCTCTGACATCTAAAAAAAGTATATCTCCTCTGATCTTGTACTAAGACGCAAAATGAAACAGTCAAGGGAGTCCAAGTGTCGCCAAAACGTAGGGAGGAAACAAATGGGAAGGGGCGATCCCAGATTTCTGATAGCCGATGGAAGAAGGGACGGAAGTCAGTTGAGCCAGAAGAATTTTTCATGTTAACAACTGTCGGAAGAATTCGTTCTGAAACCGTGGATTCAGCGTCTCGACCCTCAACCACGCAACATGAACGTGACAGAAATGCTAGGCACCAGACACCGTGGATCGAATATGCATCAGCTATTCAACCACCAAACATCAAACATGAAAGGAATTCGTTTCTCGTTGTTAGTCGTCTCGCCGGAGGATCTTCTTGTTGTTACCAACTTATAGCATTGACATATTCATACCCAGCTGATACCAGCAAAGAGATGCACGTCCAAAATAATGTTGGAGGCCGACCGAGGAATTGCAGCTCGATGGCCTACGGCGGTTAGCGGACAGGACGAAGAAAAGAACGAGCAAATTGTTCGGCTGACACAGTGGCCATACCTAGCTAGCAGCCTAGCAGGAACCGACCAAACAACAGCTGTTTGTTCCATAATAAGCACATTGTCTCCAGCGACTTAGCCGACGCAAACACGAATGCATACGTACGTGCATAGTCATGGCCGACGAGGACGCATGCGTGCACATGCACGTGCATGCATGCCTCTCCTAGATCTCAATTGCCACACATGTACCGGCCAGCCAGCCGGCGTAGCAAACAAGTTGGAGTGGTACCAAGTTCCATTCTTTACTTCCACACCAATTAGTTGACCCATTTTTTTTACATGCTCCGCGATGCTGCTCCTTTCCCGGCACACACGGGTGGCTAGAGTGCTGGAATTTAGTCTATTTTCAAATAGCCCAATAGCAATTTCAAAAAAAATTAATAAATTTTAGAGGCTCACTTAGCTCATTGGTGCAAGGCAAGGTACGCTACTAAAATTTAATCCCACATAGCTAGTTTGGTAGGAGTTGGACCTCCTTATAAGGGCGGCTGTTTCCCCACATATATAAGCATGAGAACAAGAGAGACATTCACGTGCACTCCTCCCCTGCCGCCCGCCGTGCCACGGGTTGTGGGAATGAGTCGAGCCGATATCTAAATTTTGCCACGCACGACGGGTATACGAATGGTCACACGGGAGATGAAACATTTTGTTGTAGTGGAGACTGAATCCAAACGACGCACCTCTTCGGCTGCAGGCTGTTCGCTTCGTCTCCCTCTTTTGCTTCACCTCCAGTCGCAGCCTGTTTTCCGTCCTTCTCTTGTGCCTATAAATGAGAGGTCGCTTCTCTCCAGAGAGACACACCAGAACATCATCTTCCTCTTGCCACCGAATTCCAATCTCTGAGCTACTGCAAGGTTCTTCCCCATCCTGGCTTGCGACGTGCACCGCAGGTCGGGACAGTAGGCCTCCGAAACCCCACCTCTTTGAGTCCTGTACGGGAGAAGAGTGATAAGGTTTTTGGGTAGCGCTCTGTGCGACTACTGACCGGTTCATCACGGACGCTCCGGACGCCGACGTCCACATCCTCAACGACGACTTCTTTCCCGACGTTGACAACCTCTTCGACGACATGGCCGGCAAGGACGTCGACCCCAAGACCAATGCTTCTGTCGTTGTTCCGTACGTTCTCATGTTCTTTCTGTTTGAAATCCTGCAACAGTTTCTCCTTCTAGTATCTGCTCTTCAAATGTTCTATTCTATTTCACATGTGCAGAGGCTATTTGCCTTCTCTCTTTTTGATTACATGACTTTTTATATCTCTACATAGTAGTCATGTTTTATCTACTATTTCTGTTAATAAAATCATATGGTAAATTGCTCATATCTCCAACAATCCAAAAACCTTATTATAGGCAAGTTACCACAAGTGGTTTTTCTGCATCCATGAGGCCTCCTATGTTTGAGGGTGTGCACTGTAAGAGGTGGTGCGTGAGAGCAGTCTTATGGTTTTAAACCATGAGTTGCTATGACGCCACTCTTGCCAAACCTGAAGGAGATCTTGATCCTCAACAGGAACAAGATTTTCAGAAAATGGATACCCTGTTTCAAGGCTGCTCTATTGAGTGTTCTTGGTGAGACATGGTTGATGCTTATGCGTCAATTGATAATGGAAAAGATATGTGGGACGTACTCGAGGCCAAGTTTGGGGTCTCGGATGCTGGCACTGAGCTGTACATCATGAAACAATTCCATGACTATAGGATGATTGATGAGCGATCCGTGGTTGAACAAGCCCACGAGATACAGTCATTTGCTAGAGAACTTGAGCACTTCAATTGTATGTTACCAGACAAGTTTGTTGCTGGAGGCATCATCACTAAGCTTCCTCCCTCGCGGAGGAACTTTGCTACCTCTCTGAAACACAAGAGACCGGAGTTTTTTGTTCCGTATCTCATTGGTAATCTTGATGTGGAAGAAAAGGCGAGAGCAAAAGACAGACGTGTTCGAGGTATTGAGGGAGGATCTAGTGCCAATCTGGTACAGAAGAAAAACTTCCAACCCCACAAGTTCAAGAACAAGGGCAAGTTTGATGGTAAAGCAAAGTTTGATGGGAAGAACAAAGTTGTACAACAATACAACTTCAAGAAGAAAGGTGTTTGTCATGTGTGCTGAGATCCTGATCATTGGGCTCCTAGTTGCCCTATCCGTTATGACAAGCGTCATCTTGGGAAAGGCGGCAAGACAACTAATGTTGTCATTGGTGACATTGACATGAAGGATGTTGGGTACGGTATATTTCACTATTCTATCAGTATGTCATTCTCCTGATTGGTTGATTGACACAGGTGCTAATGTGCATGTATGTGGTGATATTTCCATGTTTTTGTCTTATCATACCGCAGGGACTTCCACCGTGCTGATGGGCAACGGTTCAAGTGCTTTTGTTCGTGGTGTTGGTACGGTCGATCTGAAGTTTACTTCGGGAAAGATCATGCTCTAAAGAACGTGGATTATGTCCTCTCCGTCAATAAAAATCTTGTTAGCGGATCTCTTCTGTGTAGAGATGGCTACAAGCTTGTCTTTGAGTCGAATAAATTTGTAATATCCAAGTATGGAACTTTTGTTGGTAAAGGCTATGAGTCAGGAGGCATGTTCCGTTTATCCTTGTCAGATGTTTGCAATAAAGTTGTTAATCATGTTTGTAACAATAGTGAATCAAATGCATGACATTCACGTCTTTGTCATGTTAACTTTGGTTGCATGTCGCGACTAGCCAAGTTGAACTTAATCCCTAGTTTCACCACTGTCAAGAGATCTAAGTGTCAAGTATGTGTGCAACCTAAGCAACCTCGTAAATCTCATATGATTGCGGAAACAAGAAATCTTGCACCACTAGAGCTCATACATTCAGATCTTTGTGAAATGAATGATGTTTTGGCAAAAGATGGAAAAAATATATTTCATGACGTTAATTGATGACTCCACTAGATGTTGTCATGTGTATCTTCTGAAATCTAAGGATGAGGCTTTGAACTCTTTTCAAGATCTATAAAGCTGAAGCGAAAAACCAACTGGATCAAAAGATTAAGAGGCTTAGGTCCAATCCTGGTGGAGAGTATTTTTCCAACGAGTTTGATTCTTTTTGTGCGGAACATGGTATAATCCATGAGAGGACGCCTCTCTATTCACATCAGTCAAATGGGGTAGCCGAAAGAAAGAACTGTACTCTGACAGATTTGGTTAACGTCATGTTAGACACATCGGGTCTCTTCAAGGCATGGTGTGGGAGGTGATACGTCTCCAACGTATCTATAATTATGAAGTATTCATGCCATGTTTACAACAATTCTATATGATTTTGGTATGATTTGAATGGAACTAACCCGGACTGACGTTGTTTTCAGCAGAACTACCATGGTGTTGTTTTTTGTGCAGAAATAAAAGTCCTTGAATTGGACAAAAAATTCGAAGAATTATTTTGTAATAAAAGAAAAATATTGGGGCAAAGACGCACTGTAGGGGGGCCTGCTGCCCACCAGGCATCAGGGCGTGCCACCCCCCTCTGACGTGCCCTGGTGGGTAGTGGGCCCCTCGAAGCCCATCTTGACATGAGACCGACTCCAAACAATCCTACAAATATATAAACCCCCAGAAATAATCCTAGATGAGAAGTTCCACCGCCGTAAGCCTTTCTATCCACGACAACTCAATTGGGACCCTAATCAGGTACCCTGCCGTAGGGGGAAATCATCACCAGAGGCCATCTTCATCATCCCAGCGTCCACCATGATGCAGAGTGAGTAGTTCACCCTCGAGGCTAGGGGTATGTACAAGTAGCTATGTGTTAGATCTCTCTCTCGTGTTCTTGATTTGGCACGATCTTGATGTACCACGAGCTTTGTTAATATAGTTGGATCATATGGTGTTTCTCCCTCTCTATCTTGTTTTGATAAATTGAGTTTTTACCTTTGAGGTTTCACTATTATCAGATTGAGTGCTTTTATGGATTTTAGAACACTTGATGTATGTCTTGCATATGAATACCCCTGGTGACAATAGGGTATTATATTGATTTAGTTGATGTATGTTTTGGCACTGAACTCGCGGATTCCTGGGGTGACAGTGGGGTAATCTATGCATAGGGGTTGATGCACGTTTTCGTCCTACTTTATCGGCTAAAAATCTTGGGACACTCTTTGAAGTTCTTTCTGTTGGATTGAATATTATGAATCTAAAATTGTTTGATGCATATCTTATATCAACTCATGGATAATTGTGGTAACATTGGAGTATCTAGGTGACATTAGAGTTGGTTGATGTGTACCATATGGTGTTATTTTAGTACGAACTCTAGGGCTGTTTGTGACACTTATAGGAATACCTCAATAGATTGATCGAAAAGGATAACTTTGAGGTGGTTTCGTACCCTACAAACAATTTTGTCTTATGTTCTTTGCTAGATAAGAATTTTGGAGTGACTCTTTGTCGCGCGTTGAGGGATTGCCATATGATTTAACTATGTTAGCACTGTTGAAAGATTACACCAGTGAAAGTATGAACCCTAGTTTCAAGCATTGCAATACCATTTGTGCTCCGTTTTATCATTTGTTACCTTGATGTTTTTATATTTTTAGATTACAAAAACATATTATACTATCCATACTACACTTGTATCACCATCTCTTTGCCGAACTAGTGCACCTATACAATTTACCATTGTATTTGGTGTGTTGGCGACACAAGAGATTTCTAGTATTTGATTGCAGGGTTTTTTGAGAGAGATCTTCTTCATCCTACACCTCCCACAGATTTATAAACCTTAGGTCATCCACTTGAGGGAAATTTGTTGCCGTCCTACAAAACTCTAGGCTTGAAGGCCTAACACGAGTCTACAAGAATAAGTTGCGTAGTAGACATCAGGAGGCGATATTCTCTACATCTCATGTCCTAAACCGAGTTCACAAAGAACAAAGAGATAACTCCAGTCAAGGAATGGGAGAAGAAAAGGTTAACTCTCTTACCTACGAACCTGGGGTTGTTTGCTAAAAGTTAATGTGCCAATTCCAATGAAGCGCAAGCTTGGACCAAAAACTGTGGATTGTTTTTCCTGGGATATGCTTTTCATAGCATTGGCTATAAATTCTTGGTTGTAAACTCTGAGGTATCTGACATGCATGTCGGTACAATCATGGAGTCGAATGATGCGACTTTCTTTGAAGATATCTTTCCCATTAAGGATATGGCTAGCTCATCAAATCAGGAGATGCCTATCTCATCGAATCAGGAATTAGCTACAATTACTGAACCTGCCATTTCGATGGAACACTTTGAAAATCCTGTGGAGTAGAACAATAAAGTTCCTACTAGGAGCAAGAAACAGAGGATTGGAAAGTCCTTTACTGATGATTTTCTTGTGTATATCATAGATGACACTTCTAGTTTTATTTTAGAGGCCTATGCATCTGAAGATGCTCACTACTGGAAGGAAGCGGTCTGTAGTGAGATGGATTCCATCCTGGCAAATGAAACTTTGAATATTACTGATCGTCCTTATGGGTGCAAACCTATAGGGTGCAAATGGGTATTCAAGAAGAAGCTTATATTGGGTAACGTAGTAATTTCAAAAATTTTCCTACGATCACGCAAGACCATGGTGATGGCATAGCAACGAGAGGGAGAGTGTCCGCCCACGCACTCGAGACCGAAAGCGAAGCGTTATATTAACGCTGTTGATGTAGTCGACGTCTTCACGATCCGACCGATCCAAGCACCGTTACTCGCACCTCCGAAGTTCTTGGCACACGCTCAGCTCGATGACGATCCCCGGGCCCGATCCAGAAAGCGTCGGGAAGGAGTTCCACAAGACGACGGCGTGGTGACGATCTTGATGTTCTATCGCCGCAGGCTTCGCCTAAGCACCGCTACAATATGACCGAGGTGGAATATGGTGGAGGGGGCACCGCACACGGCTAAGGAACGATCACGAAGATCAACTTGTGTGTCTCTAGGGTGCCCCCTGCCCCGTATATAAAGGAGCAAGGGGAGGGCGGCCAGCCCTTGGGCGCGACTAGGAGGGGGAGTCCTCCTCCTAGTAGGAGTAGGACTCCCTTTCCTAGTCCTACTAGGAAGAGGGAAGGGAAGGAAAGAGAGGAGAGGAGAGGGAAGGGGGCTCGCGCCTCCTAGTCCATTCGACTCCCCATGGAGGGGGCGCACCACCTCCTGGTGCAGCCCTCTCTCTCCCTCTTGGCCCAATAAGGCCCATAACTTCCCGGGGTTCCGTAACCCCTCGGCACTCCGTTTTCTCCGAAACTTCCGAACCTTCCGTGTCCGAATATAACCATCCAATATATCAATCTTTATGTCTCGACCATTTCGAGACTCCTCGTCATGTCCGTGATCACATCCGGACTCAACTCCTTCGTACATCAAAATACATAAACTCATAATAACCGCCATTGAAACCTTAAGCGTGCGGACCCTACGGTTCGAGAACTATGTAGACATGACCTAGAACTATTCTCGGTCAATAACCAATAGCGGAACCTGGATGCTCATATTGGTTCCTACATATTCTACGAAGATCTTTATCGGTCAAACCGCATAACAACATACGTTGTTCCTTTGTCATCGGTATGTTACTTTCCGAGATTCGATCGTCGGTATCCAATACCTAGTTTAATCTCGCTATCGGAAAGTCTCTTTACTCGCTCCGTAATACATCATCTCACAACTAACTCTTTAGTTGCAATGCTTGCAAGGCTTTATGTGATGTGTATTACCGAGAAGGCCTAGAGATACCTCTCCACAATCGGAGTGACAAAACCTAATCTCAAATACGCCAACCCAACAAGTACCTTTGGAGACACTGTAGTACTCCTTTATAATCACCCATTACGCTAGACGTTTGGTAGTACCCAAAGTGTTCCTCCGGTAAACGGGAGTTGCATAATCTCATAGTTACAGGAACATGTATGGGTCATGAAGAAAGCATTTAACATACTAAACGATCAAGTGTTAAGCTAACGGAATGGGTCATGTCAATCAGATCATTCAACTAATGATGTGACCTTGTTAATCAAATAACAACTCCTTGTTCATGGTTAGGAAACATAACCATCTTTGATTAACAAGCTAGTCAAGTAGAGGCATACTAGTGACATACTGTTTGTCTATATATTCACACATGTATTATGTTTCCGGTTAATACAATTCTAGCATGAATAATAAACATTTATCATGATATAAGGAAATAAATAATAACTTTATTATTGCCTCTAGGGCATATTTCCTTCAGTCTCCCACTTGCACTAGAGTCAATAATCTAGATTACAAAGTAATGATCTTTACACCCATGGAGTCTTGGTGCTGATCATGTTTTGCTCGTGGAAGAGGCTTAGTCAACGGGTCCGCAACATTCAGATCCGTATGTATTTTGCAAATCTCTATGTCTCCCACTTGGACTTGGTCCCGAATGGAATTGAAGCGTCTCTTGATGTGCTTGGTCCTCTTGTGAAATCTGGATTCCTTTGCCAAGGCAATTGCACCAAGATTGTCACGAAGATCTTCATCGGTCCCGATGCACTAGGTATGACACCTAGATCGGAAATGAACTCTTTCATCCGACTCCTTCATTTGCTGCTTCCAAGCAGCTATGTACTCCGCTTCACATGTAGATCCCGCCACGACGCTTTGTTTAGAACTGCACCAACCGACAGCTCCACCGCTTAATAAAAACACGATCCGGTTTGCGATTTAGAATCGTCCGGATCGGTGTCAAAGCTTGCATCGACGTAACCATTTACGACTAGCTCTTTGTCACCTCCATATCGAGAAACATATCCTTAGTCCTTTTCGTATTTCAGATGTTCTTGACCGCTGTCCAATGATCCACTCTGGATTACTTTGGTACCTTCCTGCCAAGCTTACAGCTAAGCATACGTCAGTCCGGTACACAGCATTGCATACATGATAGAGCCTATGGCTGAAGCATAGGAACATCTTTCATTTTCTCTATCTTCTGCTGTGGTCGGGCATTGAGTCCGACTCAATCTTACACCTTGTAAACACGTAAAAACCTTTCTTTGCTCGATCCATTTTGAACTTTTTCAAAACTTTATCAAGGTATGTGCTTTGTGAAAGTCCAATCAAGCGCCTTGATCTATCTCTATAGATCTTGATGCCCAATATGTAAGCAGCTTCACCGAGGTCTTTCATTGAAAAACTTTTATTCAAGTATCCTTTTATGCTATCCAGAAATTCTATATCATTTCCAATCAATAATATGTCGTCCACATATAATATTAGAAATGCTACAGAGCTCCCACTCACTTTCTTGTAAATACAGGCTTCTCCAAAAGTGCAGACAAACCCATATGCTTTGATCACACTATCAAAGCGCTTATTCCAACTCCGAGAGGCTTGCACCGGACCATAAATTGATCGTTGAGCTTGCACACTTTGTTAGCACTTTTGGATCGAAAAAACCTTCGGTTGCATCATATACAACTCTTCTTCTAGAAATCCATTCAAGAATGCAGTTTTACATCCATTTGCCAAATTTCATAATCATAAAATGCGGCAATTGCTAACATGATTCGGACGGACTTAAGCATCGCTACTGGTGAGAAAGTCTCATCGTAGTCAACCCCTTGAACTTGTCGAAAACCTTTTGCAACAAGTCGAGCTTTGTAGACAGATTACATTACCATCAGCGTCGGTCTTCTTCTTAAAAATCCATTTATTCTCAATAGCTTGCCGATCATCGGCAAGTCTACCAAAGTCCATACTTTGTTCTCATACATGGATCCCATCTCAGATTTCATGGCTTCAAGCCATTTTATGAATCTGGGCTCACCATCGCTTCTTCATAGTTCGTAGGTTCATCATGATCTAGTAGCATGACTTCCGAATAGGATTACCGTACCACTCGTGCGGATTTTGTTCTAGTTGATCTACGAAGTTCAAGGACAACTTGATCTGAAGTTTCATGATCTTTATCATTATCTTCCTCACTAATCGGTGTAGGTGTTACGTAAACTGATTTCGTGATTTAACTACTTTCCAATAAGGGAGCTGGTACTATTACCTCATCAAGTTCCACTTTCCTCCCACTCACTTCTTTCGAGAGAAACTCCTTCTCTAGAAAGGATCTATTTTAGCAACGAATGTCTTGCCTTCGGATCTGTGATAGAAGGTGTACCCAATTGTCTCCTTTGGGTATCCTATGAAGACACATTTTCGATTTGGGTTCAAGCTTATCAGGTTGAAGTTTCTTCACATAAGCATCGCAACCCCAAACTTTCGAAACGACAACTTTGGTTTCTTGCTAAACCATAGTTCATAAGGCGCCGTCTCAACGGATTTTGACGGTGTCCTATTTAACGTGAATGCGGCCGCCTCAAGAGCATAACCCCAAAATGATAGCGGTAAATCTGTAAGAGACATCATAGATCGCACCATATCCAGTAAAGTGCGACACGACGCTCGACACACCATTGCGCTGTGGTGTTCCGGTGGCGTGAGTTGCTAAACTATTCCGCTTTGTTTCAAATGTAGACCAAACTCAGAACTCAAATATTCGCCTCCACGATCAGATCGTAGAAACTTTATTTTCTTATTACGATGATTTTCAACTTCACTCTGAAATTCTTTGAACTTTTCAAATGTTTCAGACTTATGTTTCATTAAGAAGATATACCCATATCTGCTCAAATCATCTGTGAAGGTGAGAAAATAACGATATCCGCCACGAGCTTCAACATTCATTGGACCACATACATCCGTATGTATGATTTCCAATAAATCTGTTGCTCTCTCCATAGTACCGAGAACGGTGTTTTAGTCATCTTGCCCATGAGGCACGGTTCGCAAGTGCCAAGTGATTCATAATCAAGTGACTCCAAAAGTCCATCAAGATGGAGTTTCTTCATGCGTTTTACATCGATATGACCTAAACGGCGGTGCCACAAATAAGTTGCACTATCATTATCAACTCTGCATCTTTTGGTTTCAACATTATGAATATGTGTATCACTACTATCGAGATTCATTAAAATAGACCACTCTTCAAGGGTGCATGACCATAAAAGATATTATTCATATAAATAGAACAACCATTATTCTCGATTTAAATGAATAACCGTCTCGCATCAAACAAGATCCAGATATAATGTTCATGCTCAACGCGGCACCAAATAACAATTATTCAGGTCTAAAACTAATCCCGAAGGTAGATGTAGAGGTAGCGTGTCGATCGCGATCACATCGACTTTGGAACCGCTTTCCCACGCGCATCGTCACCTCGCCCTTTGCCGTTGTTCGCTAATCAGTAGTTCTGCTTTGAGTTGCAAATATTAGCAATGTAACCAGTATCAAATACCTGTGTACTATGCGAGCTCTAGTAAGGTACACATCAATAACAAGTATATCACATATACCTTTGTTCACTTTGCCATCCTTCTTATCCGCCAAATACTTGGGGCAGTTCCGCTTCAAAGGACGGTCCGCTTGCAAGAGAAGCACTCGTTTCAGCTTAGGTCCAGACTTGGGTTTCTTCTCCGATCAGCAACTTGTTTGCTGTTCTTCTTGAAGTTCCCTTCTTCTTCCCTTTGCCTTTCTTCTTGAAACTAGTGGTCTTATTGACCATCAACACTTGATGCTCCTTTTGATTTCTACCTCCGCAGCTTTTAGCATTGCTAAGAGCTCGTGCATAGTCTTTACTAACCCTTGCATATTATAGTTCATCACGAAGCCTTTGTAGCTTGGTGGCAGTGATTGAAGAATTTGTCAATGACACAATCATCCGGAAGATTAACTCCAGCTTGATTCAAGTGATTGTAATACCCGGACATTTTGAGTATGTGCTCACCGATGTAACTATTCTCCTCCATCTTGCAGCTATAGAACTTATTGGAGACTTCATATCTCTCAATCCGGGCATTCTGTTGAAATATCAACTTCAACTCTGGAACATCTCATATGCTCCATGACGCTCAAAACGTCGTTGAAGACCCGGTTCTAAGCCGTAAAGCATGGCACACTCGAACTATAGAGTAGTCATCACTCGCTTTGCGACGCTCACAACTTCGCTCAAGATCTCGCAGCAGGCTGTCACCCAGCGGTGCTTCCAGGACGTAACTTTTCGTGCAGCAATGAGGATTATCCTCGGTTACGGACCCAGTCCGTGTAATTGCTACCATCATCTTTCAACTTTGCTTTCTCAAGGAACGCATTAAAATTCAACGGAACAACAAAGACGAGCCATCTATCTACAGTAAACATAGACAAGCAAAATACTATCGGTACTAAGTTCATGATAAATTTAAGTTCAATTAATCATATTATTAAAGAACTCCCACTTAGACAGACATCTCTAGTTATCTAAGTGATCACGTGATCCAAATCAACTAAACCATAACCGATCATCACGTGAGATGGAGTAGTTTTCAATGGTGAACATCTTATGTTGATCATATCTGCTATATGATTCACGCTCGACCTTTCGGTCTCCGTGTTCCGAGGCCATATCTGATATGCTAGGCTCGTCAAGTATAACCTGAGTATTCTCGTGTGCAAAACTGGCTTGCACCCGTTGTAGATGGACGAGAGCTTATCACACCCGATCATCACGTGGTGTCTCGCACGATTTAACTTTGGCAACGGTGCATACTCGTGGAGAACACTACTTGATAATTTTAGTGAGAGATCATCTTATAATGCTACCGTCAATCAAAGCAAGATAAGATGCATAAAGGATAAACATCACATGCAATCAATATAAGTGATATGATATGGCCATCATCATCTTGTGCTTGTGATCTCCATCTCCAAGCACCGCCATGATCACCATCGCCACCGGCGCGACACCTTGATCTCCATCGTAGCATCGTTGTCGCCTCGCCAACTATTGCTTCTACGACTATCGCTACCGCTTAGTGATAAAGTAAAGCAATTACATGGCGTTGCATTTCATACAATAAAGCGACAACCATATGGCTCTCGCCGATTGCCGATAACTCGGTTACAAAACATGATCATCTCATACAATAAAATATAGCATCACGCCTTGACCATATCACATCACAACATGCCCTGCAAAAACAAGTTAGACGCCTTCTACTTTGTTGTTGCAAGTTTTACGTGGCTGCTACGGGCTGAGCAAGAACCGTTCTTACCACGCATCAAAACCACAACGATATTTCGTCAAATAGACTCCGCTTTAACCTTCTCAAGGACCGGGCGAGCACACTTCAGTTCAACTAAAGTGAGAGAGACAGACACCCGCCACCACCTTTAAGCAACGAAAGTGCTCACAGCGGTGAAACCAGTCTCGCGAAGCGTCACGCGTAATGTCGGTCCGGGCCGCTTCATCTCACAATACCGCTGAACCAAAGTATGACATGCTGGTAGGTAGTATGACTTGTATCGCCCACAACTCACTTGTGTTCTACTCGTGCATATGACATCAACGCATAAAACCAGGCTCGGATGCCACTATTGGGTAACGAGTAATTTCAAAAATTTTCCTACGATCACGCAAGACCATGGTGATGGCATAGCAACGAGAGGGAGAGTGTCCGCCCACGCACCTGAGACCGAAAGCGAAGCGTTATATTAACGCTGTTGATGTAGTCGACGCCTTCACGATCCGACCGATCCAAGCACCGTTACTCGGCACCTCCGAGTTCTTGGCACACGCTCAGCTCGATGACGATCCCCGGCTCCGATCCAGCAAAGCGTCGGGAAGGAGTTCCACAAGACGACGGCGTGGGACGATCTTGATGTTCTATCGTCGCAGGCTTCGCCTAAGCACCGCCACAATATGACCGAGGTGGAATATGGTGGAGGGGGCACCGACACGGCTAAGGAACGATCACGAAGATCAACTTGTGTGTCTCTAGGGTGCCCCCTGCCCCGTGATATAAAGGAGCAAGGGGAGGGCGGCCAGCCCTTGGGCGACACCAGGAGGGGGAGTCCTCCTCCTAGTAGGAGTAGGACTCCCTTCCTAGTCCTACTAGGAAGAGGAAGGGAAGGAAGAGAGGAGAGGGAGGGAAGGGGCTCGCGCCTCCTAGTCCAGTCGGACTCCCCATGGAGGGGGGCGCACCACCTCCTGGTGCAGCCCCTCTCTCCCTCTTGGCCCAATAAGGCCCATAACTTCCCGGGGTTCCGGTAACCCCCCGGCACTCCGGTTTTCTCCGAAACTTCCGAACCTTTCCGTGTCCGAATATAACCATCCAATATATCAATCTTTATGTCTCGACCATTTCGAGACTCCTCGTCATGTCCGTGATCACATCCGGACTCGAACTCCTTCGTACATCAAAATACATAAACTCATAATAACCGTCATTGAAACCTTAAGCGTGCGGACCCTACGGTTCGAGAACTATGTAGACATGACCTAGAACTATTCTCGGTCAATAACCAATAGCGGAACCTGGATGCTCATATTGGTTCCTACATATTCTACTTAAGATCTTTATCGGTCAAACCGCATAACAACATACGTTGTTCCTTTGTCATCGGTATGTTACTTTCCGAGATTCGATCGTCGGTATCCAATACCTAGTTTAATCTCGTTCGGAAAGTCTCTTTACTCGTCCGTAATACATCATCTCACAACTAACTCTTTAGTTGCAATGCTTGCAAGGCTTTATGTGATGTGTATTACCGAGAAGGCCTAGAGATACCTCTCCGACAATCGGAGTGACAAAACCTAATCTCGAAATACGCCAACCCAACAAGTACCTTTGGAGACACCTGTAGTACTCCTTTATAATCACCCAGTTACGTTGTGACGTTTGGTAGTACCCAAAGTGTTCCTCCGGTAAACGGGAGTTGCATAATCTCATAGTTACAGGAACATGTATGGGTCATGAAGAAAGCATTTAACATACTAAACGATCAAGTGTTAAGCTAACGGAATGGGTCATGTCAATCAGATCATTCAACTAATGATGTGACCTTGTTAATCAAATAACAACTCCTTGTTCATGGTTAGGAAACATAACCATCTTTGATTAACAAGCTAGTCAAGTAGAGGCATACTAGTGACATACTGTTTGTCTATATATTCACACATGTATTATGTTTCCGGTTAATACAATTCTAGCATGAATAATAAACATTTATCATGATATAAGGAAATAAATAATAACTTTATTATTGCCTCTAGGGCATATTTCCTTCAGCTTACGCCTGATGATACTATTAAGAAGTACAAGGCACGACTCGTAGCCAAGGGTTATACCCAAAAGGAAGGTCAATAATCTTTGATACTTACTCACCTGTGGCTTGACTGACCACTATTTGAGTACTACTTTCACTAGCTGCCTCACTTGGACTTCTCGTTCATCAAATGGATGTTAAGACTGCTTTCCTAAATGGAGAGTTGGACGAGGAAATTTATATTGAACAACCAGATGGGTTTGTAGTAGATGGTCAGGAAGGAAAAGTGTGCAAGTTGCTGAAGTCTTTGTATGGACTTAAGCAAGCACCCAAACAGTGGCATGAGAAGTTTGAAAGAACTTTAACAGCCGCAGACTTTGTTGTAAGAGAAGCTGGCAAATGTTTCTACTATCGCCAGGGTGGGGGCGAAAGAGTTATCCTTTGCTTGTATGTTGATGACATTTTGATTTTTGGAACAAATCTGAATGTTATTAAGGAGTTCAAGGATTTGCTATCTCGTTGTTTTGAGATGAAGGATTTACGAGTGGTTGATGTTATTCTGAACATCAAGCTGTTGAGAGACGATGATGGTGGGATTACATTGGTTCAATCTCCCTATGTGGAAAAGATCTTGAGTCGCTTTGGCTACAGTGACTGCAAGCCCTCTCGAACACCATACGATACTAGCGTGTTGCTTTGAAAGAACCAAAAAGTTGCTAGAGATCAATTGAAATATTCTCAGATTATTGGCTCGCTTATGTACTTAGCCAATGCTACAAGACCAGACATCTCTTTTGCTGTTAGCAAACTGAGCCGGTTTGTCTCAAAACCAGGAGATGTGCATTGGAAAGCTCTAGAAAGAGTTATGCATTACTTGAAAGGCATTGTGAGTTATGGAATTCATTGGGTACCCAAAGGTACTAGAAGGATATGGTGACTCAAACTGGATCTGTGATGCTGATGAGATAAAGGCCACGAGTGGATATGTATTCACTCATGGAGATGGCGTTGTTTCTTGGAAGTTTTGCAAGCAAACCATCTTTACGAGGTCAACAATGGAAGCAGAACTCACAACACTAGATATATCTACGGTCGAAACAGATTGGCTTCGTCGGCTCTTGAATGACTTGCCAGTTGTTGAGAAACCTGTATTGGGTATCCTTATGAACTGCGACAACCAAACTGTGATCGCTAAAGTGAGCAGCTCAAAGGATTACATGAAGTCATCAAGACATGTTCATAAAAGGTTAAAGTCTGTCAGGAAAATGAAAAACTTCAGAGTTATTGCATTGGATTATATCCAAACGTCTAAAAATCTGGCAGATCCTTTTACTAAGGGTCGATCACCTAATGTGATAGATAATGCATCGAAGGAGATGTCTATGTGATCGGAGATCCTGTGAATTAGATGTGGAAGACAAGCTGTTGGTCAACTGAGAGGAGAGTATCCTTAGTATTAACAATACCACTCCATAAAGATGCAATACTCTCCTAATCTGCATGGCAGATTGATGTATATCTTAATGTGTTCTAAGTGGCTCATTTAAGCAGAGATGTTTCTCCTGCAGAATATCTTTTGAGGAACACACCTATATGAGTCTGATTGTTAAACGTCGCAATCTATGCGAGTAGGGTGCTCTCTAATAAACTCATGAAAGTTCTCGGAGTATGACGCATAAGCTCCACCCGCGGGGAAGTCCCACGAGCCTAGTATCGGTCAAGGCTTTGTGTGAAGCTAGATTCGCAGAAAACTTGTAGTTCAAGGCCTAGTCCATCGTTCAAATTGCTTACTAGTGTAGCATAGAGTTCTAGGTAGAAGTTCAACTTAACAGTCTCTACTGCAGTACCGGTATATAAAATAGTGTTTTTGAATCAAAGGCAAATTTTGTGTGCCTCTCGGATCTGGTGGGGGACTGCTGGAAGTTAGTCTATTTTGGGACAGCCCAATAGCAATTTCAAAAATTCCTAATAAATTCTAGAGGCCCACTTAGGCCATTGGTGCAAGGCAAGGGGTGCTACAAAAGCTTAGTCTCACATTGTTAATTTGGTAGGAGTTGGACCTCCTTATAAGGGAAGTTGTTTCCCCACATATATGAGCATGAGAACAAGAGGGGCATTCACGCGTGCTCCTCCTCCGTCGCCCGCCTCGCCACACCTCGCCACGCCTCGTCACGCCTTGTGGGAATGAGCCAAGATGATGTCTAAATGACGGGTATACGAATGGTTACACGGGAGCTGAAACGTTTTGCTATAGTGGAGACTGAATCCGAACGGCGCACCTCTTTGGCTATAGGCTGTTCTCTTCGTCTCGCACTTTTGCTTCACCTCCCGCCGCAGTCTGTTCGCCTCCTTCTCCTCTGCCTATAAAACAGAGGTCGCTCCTCTTCAGAGAGACGCACTAGAACATAATCTTCCTCTGGCCACCGAGTTCCAACCTCTGAGCTACAACAAGGTTCTTCTCCACCCGGCTTGCGGCGTGCACCGCAGGTCGGGATAGTAAGCCTCCGAAACTCCACCTCTTTGAATCCTCTACGGGAGAAGGGTGATCAGGTTTTTGGGGAGCACTCTGCGTGACTACTGACCGGTTCATCACGGACGCTCATGACACCGATGACCACTTCCCCAACGCCGACTTCTTTCCCGATGTCGACAGCCTCTTCTGTACGTTCCGTACGTTCTCATGTTCTTTCTATTTGAGATCCTGCAACAGTTTCTCCTTCTAGTATCTGCTCTACAAATGTTCTATTCTAGTTCACATGTGCAGATACTATTTGCCTTCTCTCTTTTAGATTACATGGACTTGTTTCATCTGAGAGAGGCATTTTGGAGGCCGAGCTCCATGGAGGCCTTTATTTTTTAAAATTCAGATTATAACTTTTATGGTTTAAAAAATTCTAAAAAAATATGCGTGTATGTAAGGATGTAACTCACATGTGTGTAAAAATTCATGCTGAAATACTTACAACACTCATTTTAACGTATTTTGTCCTGCAAATTTACACACATATGTGTTATGACTTCATGTATATCTGTGTTTTTTTTTCAGAATTTATTGAAACGTAAAAATATGAATTTTGATGTAATTTGAATTTTGAATTTGGAGGCCTCATTGGAGGCCGAGCTCCGAAAGGGATTTCCGGTTTCATCTCTACTATAGTAATCATGTTTTATCTACTATTTCTTTTAATAAAATTATATGGGAAATTACTCATATTTCTAACATAGAGAATGCCGAGTTGCAGTGCAGACCACTATCGTATATACAGTATACGACTGAACACATTCCCCGTACCTTGACTGAAGGAGTCATGATCGATCATGTGCGCTCGACTCCTATCATACTACATTAGGCGGCCTCTAAACACTGGGTTAAACTAAAGCAACATTGCCATACTAGTGACAGTAATCATGGGAAGGCTTTTTCGCCCGCGTACGAGAGTTCAACGCGTAGCCACATGGTTAGGCATACAATAAACACTCGCCATACCATGGACCAGGAAATAAGCTTTTCCTTTCCCTCATCGGGAATGGCCGTGTTGGTGCACCGTGCAAACGGGAACCGTGTCATGACTGACGAGCCGCCTTCGCAGATTCCCGTCTCTATGAGCCTAGCGCCTTCACAGATTCGCGTCATGACCAACACCACTCCTATGGTATTGATCGTCAGAAGCTTGCGCTTTACGGTGGCAGGACGATTGTCAAATCGAGGGTGTGGCTGGCCTCGCGTTGGGAACAGGACCGTACGTGGATGCGCTTTGGCTTGGGGGTGACGTACGCACCTGCACCGTGCACGCCCTTTGCCTTTGGGTCGTCCAATCATAACCGTAGAATTACTCAGTAGTATTACATAGCCGTCCTCGTGAGAAGCGGCGGCCACTTGGAGTATAGGGAATCGAGGAGCCAATGGCATCTGGCTGCGACGGCGAGGCCTCTTTCCGGGAAGCAAGCACACCTAGTAGCTTCTGCTTTGCTGAGATTCGTGCCACAGAATTAATTTTACTGTACTCACGAAACTTGACGCCCAAGTGTTGGGAATTAGCACACAAATGCACTTGTGGTTAACTGATAACTGCAGCGGAAACAAAGTAATCTCAGCACCACATTATGTACAAACTCAAGGATCGTTGCTTAGCACGGAAAGAAATATATGCAGCAGCATATATGGAGACAGAAAATGTTAAGCAGCAGGCAAGACATTCCTCAGCCTAGTGTTTTGCGATAGGAGTAAGTTTCTGGATAGCATCAAGCATCAACAAAGAGACACCAGATTTTACGTGGAAAACCCCCCAACTTGAGGGGAAACTACGGGCGGAAACCACCCAAATCCTCTTCCACTATTATCAAATATGGGATACAACAAGTTCTTCTCTAGACAGCACTAGAGGATCTCATACATCAAGTTTCTGAAACTTGGATGAACACTACAAGATTTGGGGCTCAAGAACTAGGGATTGGAACAATCTCATCAAAGATGATGAAACCGAAGCTTGAAGAAGACAAGATAGCGGATCTGGACCATCACAACCTTGGGGAGGAGCTCCCTTTTCTTCTTGCTCCAATCTTCCTCTTCTTCCCTTGTTCTCTTGATTTTCTCTCTTCTTCTCTCTTGAAAGAAGAACTGATTTTCGTCACATTTGGTGGTGGCTACTGGATGGAGGATAAAGCATCCCCATCCACTTATGTGCAAAGTTCAAAATGACCCTAGATCATAACCCTAATGGGTAGTGACCACATGAAAAGGATATCACACAGCCCAGCATCTCCTCACAGCCCACATTATGTGGACATCTCCTCACAGCCCACATGAAAAGGATATCCCAACACCAAGCACAGCCGCTTTGTTGGCTACTCCTTGGCCAGAACAAGCAGCGGTAAACAATGCTGACGTTTTCACCGAGGACCGCGGGGCTCGTAGGGTTTTGCTTGAAAGCACCCGGTTAAGGACGTGTGCGTGTTCGGCCGTGGGGCACGGCTCGGCTCGGTTGCACGAGCAAGGCGTGGGCGGTGGGCGGTGGCTGTCCATACGCTGTGACGCGCGCATGCACGCACCCACCGGTGGTCTGACACGGACACATGCCGTGCGTCCGTCGGATCCAGCTGGGACGTGACGTGCTGCCACCAGGATCGATCGTTGTGCCAACGTCGCCTCCAGGGTTCTACGGTCTTCAGACTTGCAACGGCGCAGACCCTACAACTACAAACTATTTCAATCTGACAATTGTACGTGTGGTTGCAATGCAAATGAACTAGTACTAGTATGTACTGTTTTTGTTTGAACAGTAGGAATGTGATTTTCTGATGAAAAGATAACCATTGTTCCTGCTCCATGCCTTTACTTAACGGAACATGAATTGGTCGTCAGAAAATACAAATTTTGTGTGGAGTCGAGATGGAGTTAAATCCCTATCATCCTGATCTAGCGGATCATGGAAAATCGACAAACCACCTCATCAACAACAACACAAAATAATGCGAATGCATAACGAGACTCTTCCACTATTTTTATTTTCCCCTTTGCTAGCATATACTCCAGATTAATGCTAAGTTGGAGACTTGTGAATTGTGTAGCAGTACCATTCGTTCCACGATCACCAGCCTGGGGAACATTTTCAGTTGCAACATTTGTTTTCGCTTATGCATTTACCAACGGGATTTTATTTTGAGAAATTTACAAACCAGAAATACCAAAACTCGTAGAGTAGTACTCCCTAGTTTCTAAATACAAGTCTTTATAGATATTTCAATACAAACTACATACGGATGTATATAGACATATTATAGAGTGTAGATTCACTCATTTTGCTTCGTGAGTTGTCTATATTGAAATCTTTAAAATGACTTATACTAATATCCTTGCATGGCCAGGCGATCACGGTAAATCCCTGTCATCTTGAATAGCAGGACACGAAGGAAAATCGTTATATCAACAGCAACACAAAGTGAAGTGAATGCTTAACGAATCTTCTCATGTCTTTTTCCCCACCTTTTGCTGTTACGTTTAGTAACGTAACCAAGTTGGAATCTTCTCAATCTTGTGCAAGTCCATCTCCTGTCTACATGATCAACAGAGGAATTCTGCACAGCCGTATGTTTGATTCATAACGAAGCGACGTAATCTCGTTAAGCGGTGTCTGCGCTTGTATAGCATAATGTTGTACTTGCCTGACGAGATTTAAGGGTTCATATGATTGATCGAAAACATAAAGCTCAGACAGGTCACGATCGGTGGCCAAAAATTTGGGTTAAGCGGGGATTTCCAAATGATTTCAATTTACATATGGTGTTGCACAAGCCGTGGCTCAAAAGCCTCAAACAAACACACACAGAGGCACAAAGGAGTCAGTCGGGGCCAAGAGAAGGAAGCGTCCAGTGGGCGACCCAGATGGCCGGAGCCTCACTGCCTCAGCACATGAACTATGATAGATACTTCACTTCTTCTCCTGCTCAGGCGAGAGATAAAGCAGCGAGAGTCGAGACCAAGCTCCTTCGTATCGCCAGATCGGTGATTCTTCGGATCCCGTTGATTCAGGCCAAACTCTACTCTACTGGGTTACGAGCTTTGCCGGCTAGCTCGCGACGGACACCTTCCTGGACTCTTGATGCCAGCGCCGGGCATCCGACCCCAACGAGAACCGCTGCTGCCTCCGGGCGGCCTGCCTGGAGCAGATAGCGTCAAGCTGCATCTGCTCGTCGCGGCACTCCTCGCTGCAGAAGGGCGTGTCCCCTCTGTACATGAAGATGTCACTGTCGCGCGCCAGCCGCTTGGCGCAGAGCGCGCACGCATCTAGCGCCGGCATGCCGAGCTCGCCGAGCGGCTCGGCGTCGAAGAAAAAGGAGCAAGTTACTGAAGCCGCCATTGTGGGTGGGGGTGGGTTTCGAGCAAAGCTGAACAGAGCTTGGCTTTGCGGTGCGCTTGGTTGCTGCTTTTGATGTGGGGAGAGGGAGACAGAAGAAGAGGGAAGCCAGCGAGTTGGGTCAAGCGGAGGAGAAGGCTCGGGTATATATGGTGCGTGCGGAGGGATGGCGAAAGACAGGACTGTTCTCGAGCGAGTGGCTCTAGCTATGGAGCCAGTTCCCACAAGTTTTGTGAGGGTGGATGCGGATTCACTCGATTACTAGCAACTCCACTCTCGGGGTTCGATATGGTAGCGATTACAGAGAAGATTACACGAATGGGGAACTAGGGTTCTTAGCCAGCGAGAAAGAAGAAGGGAAAAGAGCCGAGCCGCCGAAGCCGTGATCCTCTGGATAACCCTAGCTCGCTGTTGCCCCTCTCCTTAAGTAGCTGCCGAGCGGGCTTCAGTTAACCCACGCTGGGCCGGTGACGCGTGGGTTGGGCTTCTTGGGCCGGGCCGCACGCGGGACCGTGGGGACGAGAACCTTGGAGCTGCCTTGTGGGCCGGCCTCGTCAGGGACGCTGACATCCCCCTCTCCTTGAGCTGAGGCTTGTCCCCAAGCCTCCGCAAGCGGGAAACGCTCCTTGAGTCTCGCTTTGTCTTCCCAGGTTTCGCCAAGTGCCTCTGAATAGGACCAACGGATGAGCACTTGTTCCCTCATCTTGCCCTTCTCCTGGCGCCATCTTGATTGCAGCATTGCCACAGGGACTGCGTGCTCATCCGAACAATGGGGTAACTGAGGTTCAACAACCGTACCCGTGTTCAAGACGCGTCGAAGGAGCGAGACGTGGAAGACTGGATGGATAGTTGCTTGTGACAGGAGCTGTAGCTTGTAGGCGACATCGTTGATCTTGCCAATGATAGGAAAAGGCCCGTAGTACTTGAACGCCAGCTTGTGATTTGCTCGTGGCGCGACGGAAGTTTGGATATAAGGTTGCAGTTTCAGGTAGACTTGATCGCCCACTTCAAACTGACGGAATGATCGTTTCTTGTCCGCCTGGCTTTTCATCAGTTGCTTTGCTCTGTTCAAGTGTTGCTGTAACAGTTCCTGCACCGTGTCCCTTTCCTCGAGCCACGAGCTTAGGGCTGGCACCGAACAGGTGTTTTCAGCTGTTATGCCCCAGTGCCATGGCTCGTACCCGAACATGGCTTTGAAGGGTGTCATGCCTATGGCCGAATGGTGAGAAGTGTTATACCAAAACTGCGCCAAAGGTATCCAGAAACTCCACCGCCGTGGACATGATTGTGTGAAACATCTCAGGAATGTTTCCACGCATTGGTTAACGCGCTTCGATCTGCCGTCCGCTTGAGGATGGTTGGTGTGCTTGAGTCCGAGCTGAGTACCGTGGCCTTGAAAAGCTCCCCGCCGAAGTGACTAGTGAACACGAGGTCACGATCTGGTACGATCGCCCCGGGTAGTCCGTGAACCTTGTAGACTTGCTGGATGAAGAGTTGAGCCACAGATGCTGCCGTGTATGGATGCGCCAAAGGCAAGAAATGACTGTACTCGGTTCTCTTATCCACGATCACCAGCAGGCAGTTGAATCTGCTCGATTGAGGCAAGCCATCCACGAAATCCATAGTAACCATGTCCCATGGCTTGTTGGGGATGGGCAACGGAGTTAACAGACCTGGAGAGGCCGCCCTTTCCGGCTTAGCCTGCTGGCACACGGAACAGGACTGCACATAATGTTTGATTTGCACCTTCATCTTGGGCCACACGAACAAACATCGTACGCGTCTGTAAGTGACAGGAAATCCTGAATGTCCTCCCATCGGGCTGTCATGGAAGGCTTGTATGATATGTTGTTGATCTGTGTCCCCCCCCCCCCTAGCCAAATCCTGCCTCTGAACCTGATGATGCCTTGCTGAAGCGTGAACCGTCCTTTGGCGTCGTCGCGCACTGCCAGTTGTTCCAAAAGTTTCTGCGCGTGCAGATTGCCATTGTAGCTGTTGATGACGTCTTCCAGCCAGCTGGGTTGGCACGATGTGACCACTAGCAGTGTATCTGTTTGGTTCGCTCGCGAGAGAGCATCCGCGCCGTGATTATCGGCCCCTTTCTTGTACTTGATCTGGTACCTGAGCCCTAACAGCTTGGTGAACGCCTTGTGTTGCCACGGGGTGTTCAGGCGTTGTTCTTCAAGATGCGTGAGGCTCTTCTGATCCGTGTAAATAACGAATTCTGCGTGTTGTAAATATGGGCGCCACTGGTCCACTGCTACTTTGATTGCCAGATATTCCTTTTCGTAGGTTGATAGTCCTTGATACCTTGGGCTGAGTGCTTTGCTCATAAACGCGATTGGGTGCCCCTGTTGCTGCAGGATCGCCCCAATGCCATGGTCGCACGCGTCTGTCTCCACTGTGAATGGCTGGGCAAAATTGGGCAATGCCAGAACTGGCGCCGAGATGAGCTGCTGCTTTAAGACTTGAAATGCAGTTTCTGCAATGGACGTCCAAAGGAATGGGACACCCTTCTTCAGCAAGTTAAAAAGGGGCCGGGCGATCACTCCAAAGTTGCGCACGAAACGACGATAGTAGCCTGCGAGTCCCAAGAAACTCCGAACTTCCTTGACATTTTGAGGTGAAGACCAATTTGCCACCGCGGCCACCTTTGTTGTTGCAACCCCTTGCGCGCTGATAACGTGACCCAAGTACGAGATCTTGCTTTGCCCGAAAGCACACTTGCTGCATTTCACTTTCCAGCTTGTCCTTCGAGAAGTTCCGATTTGCTTTACATGGCTTTTGTGGTCCTCCAACGTGGCACACCGGCACCGAAAATCAAGATGTCGTCGAAGAAACAGAGAACGCATAAGCAGCGCCTCACCGCTTGAGAGTTGTTGTTAGCCCTTCAATGAAGGTGGGAGGGCTCGGCTAGACCAAAGGATAAGACCTTGAACTCAAAGTGCCCCGATGCGTTGAAAAAGTTGTCTTGTGTTCTTCCCGAGGCTAATCTGATCGATGGTAGCCCGCCGCAAATCTAACTTAGAGAACCATGCTGCTCCATGCAACTCATCGAAGTTCTTCAATTACCGCTTTGAAACTTGCCGACCACCGTGATTGCGCTTAAGCGCTGCGTAATCGATGCGAGACGCCATGTGCCGTTCTTTTTCTTCACGAGGATTCTTGGTGAGGAGAATGGGCTGTTACTACGTTGAATCACCTCGATTTCAACAATTGCCTCCACTTGAGCTTCTATCTCGGTTTTACGCTCTGGTTTATAACGGCATCGCTGGACGTTGGTGGTCGTGCTCCCGGAATCGGAGGAATGCGATGATCGCACGCCCTCCTAGGTGGGAGTTCGGTTGGTTCTTCGAACATGTCAGGGAACTGGTTCAACACTTCCTGAATGCACTCTGGTGTTTGCTCCAAGTCCTCGGGCATAGATGCTACCACACAAAGGTGTACGACATGTGTGATAGAGCCCTTGCTGCACAAGTTTTGTAGTTGTAGACTGTTGATGGATGGCAAGTTGTCGTATTGCGTCATGTCCCTCAAGACAAGCGGTCCTGCTGGAGTAGGAATCTCCGAGAAGCGCAAGGCTAATCGACTTACATCGGTTGTGTTCTTCCAACCAGTCCATGCCCAAGGTGACATCGTACGTGCCCAGAGCCAGTACCTTCAAGTCCGTATAGAATTCATGTCCTTGCGCATACCAGGCGCATTGTGTGGTCACTTCTGAACAGAGCAGTTCACTCCCATCTGCCACTCGCACACGGCTTGGCTTGGCGAGGGGTTGGACTCCAGACAGATGTTGGGCGAGCTCCTGATTGACGAAGGAATTGGAGCTGCCCGAATCTACTAACATGAGAACTTCACGGCCTTGTAGCCACGCCCTGAGTTGGAAAGCTTTGGCTGACACCCCTCCTGTAACTGCCGACAGAGAAATGGCCATGGCTGTTTCTTGCGATGGCTCGTCTTGACCCAGTTGTGTGTCGACGAAGTTGTCGATGCCGAAGACGTCCAGCAGTTCCTCCACCACATGTAGCTGGACGGTGGTGGGGCACACATGGTCGTGCCCCCACCTCTCGCCGCACTTGAAACACAGACCACGAGCTCGTCGGTAGTCCCGGAGTGACTTGAGCTTGGCTGTGTCCGCGCGGGCTGCGTCTGTGCCGCGGCGATCTGCCGCCGGCACCGCTGGCACCGAGCGCACCTGAGGGGGAGGAAGCGGCATGGGAGAGCCTCCTCACGGGGGTGGCTCCGGTGGGCGAGCTGGACTGCCGAAAGTGCCATCGGCCACCTCTTCCTGGAGTAATGCCAGAGCGCACGCCGTATCCAGGTCTAGTGGTCGTTGCACGAGGACCACCGCCCGAATATCCCTCCGCAGGCCCTCGACGAAACGAGTGAAGAACTAAAAGGGATGGATCGAGTCAGAATAAGATGATAAATGATTGACGATTAACTCAAATTGCTCTATGTAATGTGCTACAAAGGATGTTTGTCGGACAGTGTAAAACTGTCTGATCAGCGTCTGGTGCCGATCGCGTCCAAAACGAGTGCAAAGTAATGAAGTGAAAGTATCCCAATCGAACTCCGCTAGACGCTTCTGTATGGGATTGCAGCCATACAGCGGCTGACCCGGAGAAATTCAGGGCCGCCATGGGTACCCAGAACGAAGGTAAGATGCCGAACATCTTGTTGGGAAACGTAGTAATTTCAAAAAAATTCCTACACACACGCAAGATCATGGTGATGGCATAGCAACGAGAGGGGAGAGTATTGTCCACGTACCCTCGTAGACCGTAAGCGGAAGTGTTATGACAACGCGGTTGATGTAGTCGTACGTCTTCACGATCCGACCGATCCAAGTACCGAACGCACGGCACCTCCGAGTTCAGCACACGTTCAGCTCGATGGCGATCCCCGGCTCCGATCCAGAAAGCGTCGGGGATGAGTTCCACAAGACGACGGCGTGGTGGACGATGATGATGCTCTACCGGCGCAGGGCTTCACCTAAGCTCGCGACGATATGACCGAGGTGGAATATGGTGGAAGGGGCACCGCGACGGCTAAGGAACGATCCATAGATCAACTTGTGTGTCATGGGTGCCCCTTGCTCCCGTATATAAAGGAGGGAGGGAGGTGCGGCCGCCCCCAAAGTGCGCGAGGAGTCCTACTCCCACCGGGAGTAGGACTCCCCCTCTGCCTTGTTGGAGAAGGAAAGGGGAGGGAAAGAGGAAGAGGCGCCGCCCCCTCTCCTTGTCCTATTCGGACTAGGGGAGAGGGGCGCGGCCTGCCCTGGCCGCCCTCCTCTTCTCCCTCATGGCCCACTAAGGCCCATTATCCCCGGGAGGTTCCAGTAACCCCGGTGTTCGATAAAATCCCGATTTCACCGGAACCATTCCGATATCCAAATATAGGCTTCCAGTATATCAATCTTTATGTCTTGACCATTTCGAGACTCCTCGTCACGTCCGTGATCACATCCGGGACTCCGAACAAACTTCGGTACATCAAAACTTGTAAACTCATAATAAAACTGTCATCGTGACGTTAAGCGTGCGGACCCTACGGGTTCGAGAACTATGTAGACATGACCTAGAACTATTCTAGGTCAATAACCAATAGCGGAACCTGGATGCCCATATTTGTTCCTACATATTCTACGAAGATCTTTATCGGTCAAACCGCATAACGACATACGTTGTTCCCTTTGTCATTGGTATGTTACTTGCCCGAGATTCGATCGTCGGTATCCGATACCTAGTTCAATCTCGTTCCCGGCAAGTCTCTTTACTCGTTCCGTAATACATCATCTCGTAACTAACTTATTAGTTGCAATGCTTGCAAGGCTTATGTGATGTGTATTACCGAGAGGGCCCAGAGATACCTCTCCGACAATCGGAGTCACAAAACCTAATCTCGAAATACGCCAACCCAACATGTACCTTTGGAGACACCTGTAGTACTCCTTTATAATCACCCAGTTACGTTGTGACGTTTGGTAGCGCCCAAAGTGTTCCTCCGGTAAACGGGAGTTGCATAATCTCATAGTTACATGAACATGTATAGGTCATGAAGAAAGCAATAACAATATACTAAACGATCAATGTGCTAGGCTAACGGAATGGGTCATGTCAATCACATCATTCTCCTAATGATGTGATCCCATTAATCAAATAACAACACATGTCTATGGTTAGGAAACATAACCATCTTTGATTAATGAGCTAGTCAAGTAGAGGCATACTAGTGACTATATGTTTGTCTATGTATTCACACATGTATCATGTTTCCGGTTAATGCAATTCTAGCATGAATAATAAACATTTTATCATGATATGAGGAAATAAATAATAACTTTATTATTGCCTCTAGGGCATATTTCCTTCAGTCTCCCACTTGCACTAGAGTCAATAATCTAGATTACACAGTAATGATTGTAACACCCATGGAGTCTTGGTGCTGATCATGTTTTGCTCGTGGAAGAGGCTTAGTCAATGGGTGCGCAACATTCAGATCCGTATGTATCTTGCAAATCTCTATGTCTCCCACGGACTTGGTCCCGGATGGAATTGAAGCGTCTCTTGATATGCTTGGTCCTCTTGTGAAATCTGGATTCCTTTGCCAAGGCAATTGCACCACTATTGTCACGAAGATCTTCATTGGTCCCGATGCACTAGGTATGACACCTAGATCGAAATGAACTCTTCCATCCAGACTCCTTCATTTGCTGCTTCCAAGCAGCTATGTACTCCGCTTCACATGTAGATCCCGCCACGACGCTTTGTTTAGAACTCGCACCAACCGACAGCTCCACCGCTTAATAAAAACACGTATCCGGTTTGCGATTTAGAATCGTCCGGATCAGTGTCAAAGCTTGCATCGACGTAACCATTTACGACTAGCTCTTTGTCACCTCCATATACGAGAAACACATCCTTAGTCCTTTTCGTATTTCAGATGTTCTTGACCGCTGTCCGATGATCCACTCTGGATTACTTTGGTACCTTCTGCTAAGCTTATTGCTAAGCATACGTCGGTCTGGTACACAGCATTGCATACATGATAGAGCCTATGGCTGAAGCATAGGAACATCTTTCATTTCTCTCTATCTTCTCATTGTGGTCGGCATTGAGTCGACTCAATTTCACACCTTGTAATCTGGTAAAATCCTTTCTTTGCCGATCCATTTTGAACTTTTTCAAAACTTTATCAAGGTATGTGCTTTGTGAAATTCCAATCAAGCGCCTTGATCTATCTCTATAGATCTTGATGCCCAATATGTAAGCAGCTTCACCGAGGTCTTTCATTGAAAAACTTTTATTCAAGTATCCTTTATGCTATCCAGAAATTCTATATCATTTCCAATCAATAATATGTCGTCCACATATAATATCGAAATGCTCTGAGCTCCCACTCACTTTCTTGTAAATACAAAGCTTCTCCAAAAGTGCAGATAAAACCATATGCTTTGATCACACTATCAAAGCGCTTATTCCAACTCCGAGAGGCTTGCACCAGACCATAAATTGATCGCTGGAGCTTGCACACTTTGTTAGCACCTTTTGGATCAACAAAACCTTCTGGTTGCATCATATACAACTCTTCTTCTAGAAATCCATTCAAGAATGCAGTTTTGACATCCATTTGCCAAATTTCATAATCATAAAATGCAGCAATTGCTAACATGATTCGGACAGACTTAAGCATCGCTACGGGTGAGAAAGTCTCATCATAGTCAACCCCTTGAACTTGTCGAAAACCTTTCGCAACAAGTCGAGCTTTATAGACAGTTACATTACCATCAGCATCAGTCTTCTTCTTAAAGATCCATTTATTCTCAATGGCTTGCCGATCATCGGGCAAGTCAACCAAAGTCCATACTTTGTTCTCATACATGGATCCCATCTCAGATTTCATGGCTTCCACCATTTTGCGAATCTGGCCTCACCATCGCTTCTTCATAGTTTGTAGGTTCGCCATGGTCAAGTAACATGACTTCCGAATAGGATTACCGTACCACTCAGTGCGGATCTTACTCTAGTTGACCTCGAGTTCAAGAGAAACTTGATCGAAGTTTCATGATCAATATCATCGCTTCCTCACTAATTGGTGTAGTTGTCACAGAACCGGTTCTTGTGATGAACTATTTTCCAATAAGGGAGCAGATACTGATTATCTTATCAAGTTCTACTTTTCTCCCACTCACTTCTTTCGAGAGAAACTCTTTTCTAGAAAGGATCCGAATTTAGCAACGAAAATCTTGCCCTCGGATCTGTGATAGAAGGTGTACCCAATAGTCTCTTTTGGGTATCCTATCAAGACACATTTCTCGATTTAGGTTCGAGCTTATCTGGTTGAAGTTTCTTCACATAAGCATCGCAGCCCCAAACTTTAAGATCGACAACTTTGGTTTCTTGCTAAACCATAGTTCATAAGGTGTCGCTTCAACGGATTTTGATGGTGCCCTATTTAACGTGAATGCGGCCGCCTCTAAAGCATAACCCCAAAATGATAGCGGTAAATCAGTAAGAGACATCATAGATCGCAACATATCTAGTAAAGTACGATTTGACGCTCGGACACACCATTTCGTTGTGGTGTTCCGGGTGGCGTGAGTTCTAAACTATTCCGCATTGTTTCAAATGCAAACCAAACTCGTAACTCAAATATTCTCCTCCACGATCAGATCGTAGAAATTTTATTTTCTTGTTACGATGATTTTCCACTTCACTCTGAAATTCTTTGAACTTTTCAAATGTTTCAGACTTAAGTAGATATACCCATATCTGCTTAAATCATCTGTGAAGGTGAGAAAATAACGATACCCGCCCAAGGCCTCAACATTCATTGGATCACAAACATCGGTATGTATGATTTCCAACAAATCAGTTGCTCGCTCCATAGTTAGGAGAACGGCGTTTTAGTCATCTTGCCCATAAGGCACGGTTCACAAGTACCAAGTGATTCATAATCAAGTGATTCCAAAAGCCCATCAAGATGGAGTTTCTTCATCGTTTTACATCGATATGACCCAAACGGCAAGTGCCACAAATAAGTTGCACTATCATTATCAACTCAGATCTTTTGGTTTCAACACTATGAATATGTGTATTACTACTATCGAGATTTAATAAAATAGACCACTCTTCAAGGGTGCATGACCATTAAAGATATTATTCATATAAATAGAACAACCATTATTCTCTGACTTAAATGAATAACCGTCTGGCATCAAACAAGATCCAGATATAATGTTCATGCTTAACGCTGGCACAAAATAACAATTATTTAGGTCTAAAACTAATCCCGATGGTAGATGTAGAGGTAGCGTGCCGACCGCGATCACATCGACTTTGGAACCATTTCCCACGCCGCATCATCACCTCGTCCTTAGCCAATCTTCGCAATTCAGTAGTTCTGCTTCGAGTTGCAAATATTAGCAATGTAACCAAGATCAAATACCGTGTACTATGCGAGTATTAGTAAGGTACACATCAATAACATGTATATCACATATACCTTTGTTCACTTTGCCATCCTTCTTATCCGCCAAGTACTTGGGGCAGTTCCGCTTCAAAGGTGTCGATCGCTTGTAAGAGAAGCACTCAGTTTCAGGCTTAGGTCCAGACTTGGGTTTATTCTCTTGAGCAGCAACTTGTTTACTGTTCTTCTTGAAGTTCCCCTTCTTCTTCCCTTTGCCCTTTTTCTTGAAACTGGTGATTTTGTTAACCATCAACACTTGATGCTCCTTTTTGATTTCTACCTCCGCGGCTTTTAGCATTGCGAAGAGCTCGGGAATAGACTTGTCCATCCCTTGCATATTATAGTTCATCACGAAGCTCTTGTAGCTTGGTGGCGTGATTGAAGAATTCTGTCAATGACACTATCATCGTGAAGATTAACTCCAGTTGAATCAAGTGATTATTATACCCGGACATTTTGAGTATGTGTTCACCGACGTAACTATTCTCCTCCATCTTGTAGCTATAGAACTTATTGGATACTTCATATCTCTCAATCCGGGCATTTGCTTGAAATATTAACTTCAACTCTGGAACATCTCATATGCTCCATGACGCTCAAAACATCGTTGAAGGCCCGGTTCTAAGCCGTAAAGCATGGCACATCGAACTATCAAGTAGTCATCAGCTTTGCTCGCCAGATGTTCTTAACGTCGTCGGTTGCATCAGAAGCAGTTGGCACCCAGCGGTGCTTCGGGGCGTAATTCTTACGTGCAGCAATGAGGATAATCCTCAAGTTACGGACCCGATCCGTGTAATTGCTACCATCATCTTTCAACTTTTCTTTCTCAAGGAACGCATTAAAATTCAACGGAACAACAAAGACGAGCCATCTATCTACAAGATAAACATAGACAAGCAAAATACTATCAGTACTAAGTTCATGATAAATTTAAGTTCAATTAATCATATTACTTAAGAACTCCCACTTAGATAGACATCTCTCTAGTCATCTAAGTGATTACGTGATCAAAATCAACTAAACCATGTCCGATCATCACGTGAGATGGAGTAGTTTCAATGGTGAACATCACTATGTTGATCATATCTACTATATGATTCACGTTCGACCTTTCGGTCTCTGTGTTCCGAGGCCATATCTATATATGCTAGGCTCGTCAAGTTTGACCTGAGTATTCCGCGTGTGCAACTGTTTTGCACCCATTGTATTTGAACGTAGAGCCTATCACACCCGATCATCACGTGGTGTCTCAGCACGAAGAACTTTCGCAACGGTGCATACTCAGGGAGAACACTTCTTGATATTTGGTGAGAGATCATCTTATAATGCTACCGTCAATCAAAGAAAGATAAGATGCATAAAGGATAAACATCACATGCAATCAATATAAGTGATATGATATGGCCATCATCATCTTGTGCTTGTGATCTCCATCTCCGAAGCACCGTCGTGATCACCATCGTCACCGGCGCGACACCTTGATCTCCATCGTAGCATCGTTGTCGTCTCGCCAACTATTGCTTCTACGACTATCGCTACCGCTTAGTGATAAAGTAAAGCAATTACATGGCGTTTGCATTTCATACAATAAAGCGACAACCATATGGCTCCTGCCAGTTGCCGATAACTCGGTTACAAAGCATGATCATCTCATACAATAAAATATAGCATCACGTCTTGACCATATCACATCACAACATTGTCGGGTAACGTAGCAGAAAACAAAAATTTTCCTACGGTTTCACCAAGATCCATCTAGGAGTTCATCTAGCAACGAGTGATTAGATACATCTACGTACCTTGTAGATCGCGAGCGGAAGCGTTCAAAGAACGGAGATGAGGTAGTTGAACACGACGTGATCCAAATCACCGGAGATCCTAGCACCGAACGGACGGCACCTCCGTGTTCAACACACGTACGGTTAGCGTAACGTCTCCTTCTTCTTGATCCAGCAAGAGGGAAGGAGAGGTTGAGGAAGATGGCTCCAGCAGCAGCACGACGGCGTGGTGATGGTGAAGCTGCAGTACTCCGTCAGGGCTACGCCAAGCACTATGGAGGAGGAGGAGGTGTTGGAGAGGGAGAAGGAGGCAACCAAAGGCGTGGGAGAAAAGCCCTCCCTCCCCCACTATATATAGGAGGGCCAAGGGGCGCCGGCCCTAGGAGATCTAATCTCCTAGGGGGGTGCGGCCAAGGGGGAGGAATCCTTCCTCCCCAAGGCACCTAGGAGGTGCCTTCCCCTCCTAGGACTCTTCCCCTTTGAAACCCTAGGCGCATGGGCCTCTTGGGGCTGGTGCCCTTGGCCCATGTAGGCCAAGGCGCACCCCTACAGCCCATGTGCCCCCGGGACAGGTGGCCCCACCAGTGGACCCCGGGACCCTTCCGGTGGTCCCAGACAATACCGATAACCCGAAACTTGTCCCGATGGTCGAAATAGCACTTCTATATATAGTTCTTTACCTCCGGACCATTCCGAACTCCTCGTGACGTCAGGGATCTCATCCGGACTCGAACAATATTCGGTTACTGCATAAACTTATCCCTACAACCCTAGCGCCACCGAACCTTAGTGTGTAGACCCTACGGGTTCGGGAGACATGTAAACATGACCGTGATCGCTCTCGGTCAATAACCAACAGCGGGATCTGGATACCCATGTTGGCTCCCACATGCTCCTCGATGATCTCATCGGATGAACCATGATGTCGAGGATTCAAGCAACCCCGTATACAATTCCCTTTGTCAATCGATATGTTACTTGCCCGAGATTCGATCGTCGGTATCCCAATACCTCGCTCAATCTCGTTATCGCAAGTCACTTTACTGCATCAGTAATGCATGATCCCGTGACCAGACACTTGGTCACTTTGAGCTCATTATGATGATGCATTACCGAGTGGGCCTAGTGATACCTCTCCGTCATACGGAGTGACAAATCCCAGTCTTGATCCATGTCAACCCAACAGACACTTTCGGAGATACCCGTAGCATACCTTTATAGTCACCCAGTTACGTTGTGACGTTTGGTATACCCAAAGCACTCCTACGGTATCCGGGAGTTACACGATCTCATGGTCCAAGGAAAAGATACTTGACATTGGAAAAACTCTAGCAAACGAACTATACGATCTTCAGCTATGTTTTAAAATTGGGTCTTGTCCATCACATCATTCTCCTAATGATGTGATCTCGTTATCAATGACATCCAATGTCCATAGTCAGGAAACCATGACTATCTGTTGATCAACGAGCTAGTCAACTAGAGGCTTACTAGGGACATGTTGGTGTCTGTTATTCACACATGTATTACGATTTCCGGATAACACAATTACAGCATGAATAAAGACAATTATCATGAACAAGGAAATATAATAATAATGCTTTTATTATTGCCTCTAGGGCATATTTCCAACAGTCTCCCACTTGCACTAGAGTCAATAATATAGTTACATTGTGATGAATCGAACACCCATGGAATTCTCGGTGTTGATCATGTTTTGCTCTAGGGAGAGGTTTAGTCAACGGATCCGCTACATTCAGGTCCGTATGTACTTTACAAATCTCTATGTCTCCATCTTGAACATTTTCACGAATGGAGTTGAAGCGACGCTTGATGTGCCTTGTCTTCTTGTGAAACCAGGCTCCTTGGCAAGTGCAATAGCTCCGGTGTTGTCACAGAAGAGTTTGATTGGGCCCGACGCATTGGGTATGACTCCTAGGTCGGTGATGAACTCCTTCACCCATATTGCTTCATGTGCTGCCTCCGAGGCTGCCATGTACTCCGCTTCACATGTAGATCCCGCCACGACGCCTCGCTTGCAATCGCACCAGCCATCGCCCCACCATTCAAAATATACACGATCCGTGCGTGACTTAGAGTCATTCAGATCTGTGTCGAAGCTTAGCGTCGACGTAACCCTTCTGACGAGCTCTTCGTCACCTCCATAAACGAAACATTTCCTTAGTCCTTTCGGTACTTTAGGATATTCTTGACCGCTGTCCGGTGTTCCTTGCGGGATTACTTTGGTACCTTCCTACCAAACTTACGGCAAGGTTTACATCAGGTCGGTACACAGCATGGCATACATAATAGAACCTATGGCTGAGGCATAGGGATGACACTCATCTCTTCTATATCTTACGCCGTGGTCGGACATTGAGCTGAGCTCAATTTCACACCTTGTAACACAGGCAAGAACCCCTTCTTAGATTGATCCATATTGAACTTCTTCAATATCTTATCAAGGTATGTGCTTTGTGAAAGACCTATGAGGCGTCTTGATCTATCTCTATAGATCTTGATGCCTAATATATAAGCAGCTTCTCCAAGTTCCTTCATTGAAAAACTCTTATTCAAATAGGCCTTGATGCTGTACAAGAGTTCTATATCATTTCCCATCAAAAGTATGTCATCTACATATAGTATGAGAAATGCTACAGAGCTCCCACTCACTTTCTTGTAAACGCAGGCTTCTCCATAAGTCTGCGTAAACCCAAACGCTTTGATCATCTCATCAAAGCGAATGTTCCAACTCCGAGATGCTTGCACCAGCCCATAAATCGAGCGTTGGAGCTTGCACACCTTGTTAGCATTCTTAGGATCGACAAAACCTTCCGGATGCATCATATACAATTCTTCCTTAAGGAAACCATTAAGGAATGCCGTTTTGACGTCCATTTGCCATATCTCATAATCGTAGAATGCGGCAATTGCTAACATGATTCGGACGGACTTCAGCTTCGCTACCGGTGAGAAAGTCTCATCGTAGTCAACCCCTTGAACTTGTCGATAACCCTTAGCGACAAGCCGAGCTTTATAGATGGTCACATTACCATCGCGTCATCTTCTTCTTAAAGATCCATTTATTTTCTATGGCTCGCCGTTCAACGGGCAAGTCAGTCAAAGTCCATACTTCGTTTTCATACATGGATCCTATCTCGGATTTCATGGCTTCTAGCCATTTGTCGGAATCCGGGCCCGCCATCGCTTCTTCATAGTTCGAAGGTTCACCATTGTCTAACAACATGATTTCCAAGACAGGGTTGCCGTACCACTGCAGTGCGGAACGTGTCCTTGTGGACCTTCGAATTTCAAGAGGAGCTTGATCAGAAGTATCTTGATCATCATCATTAACTTCCTCTCTAGTCGGTGCAGGCACCTCAGGAACATTTTCTTGAGTTGCGCCATTTTCCGGTTCAAGAGGTAACACTTCATCAAGTTCTACTTTCCTCCCACTTACTTCTTTCGAGAGAAACTCTTTCTCTAGAAAGAATCCATTCTTGGCAACAAAGATCTTGCCTTCGGATCTGAGGTAGAAGGTATACCCAATAGTTTCTTTAGGGTATCGTATGAATACGCATTTTTCCGACTTGGGTTCGAGCTTTTCAGGTTGAAGTTTCTTGACATAAGCATCGCATCCCCAAACTTTTAGAAACGACAGCTTAGGTTTCTTCCCAAACCACAATTCAAACGGTGTCGTCTCAACGGATTTCGACGGAGTCCTATTTAAAGTGAATGCGGCAGTCTCTAAAGCATAGCCCCAAAAAGATAGCGGTAAATCGGTAAGAGACATCATAGATCGTACCATATCTAATAGAGTGCGATTCGACGCTCGACACACCATTACGCTGAGGTGTTCCAGGCGGCGTAAGTTGTGAAACAATTCCACGTTTTCTTAGGTGTGTGCCAAATTGTGACTCAAGTATTCTCCTCCACGATCGATCGTAGAAACTTGATTTTCTGTCACGTTGATTCTCAACCTCACTCTGAAATTCCTTGAACTTTTCAAAGGTTTCAGACTTGTGTTTCATTAAATAGATATACCCATATCTACTCAAATCATCGTGAGGGTGAGAACATAACGATAGCCACCATGAGCCTCAACACTCATTGCACCGCACACATCAAGATGTATGATTTCCAATAAGTTGGTTGCTCGCTCCATTGTTCCCGAGAACGGAGTCTTGGTCATCTTACCCATGAGGCATGGTTCTTGACGTGTCAAATGATTCGTAATCAAGAGACTCTAAAGTCCATCCGCATGAAGCTTCTTCATGCGTTTGACACCTATGTGACCAAGGCGGCGAAGGCCACAAGTATGTGGGACTATCATTATCAACTTTACATCTTTTGGTACTCACACTATGAATATGTGTAGCATTACGCCGAGATTCATTAAGAATAAACCATTCACCATAGGAGCATGACCATAAAACATATCTCTCATATAAATAGAACAACCATTATTCTCGGATTTAAATGAGTAGCCATCTCGAATTAAACGAGATCCCGATACAATGTTCATGCTCAAAGCTGGCACTAAATAACAATTATTAAGGTTTAAAACTAATCCGAAGGTAAACATAGAGGTAGCGTGTCGACGGCGATCACATTGACCTTGGAACCATTCCCGACGCCAAGATCGTCACCTCGTCCTTTGCCGATCTCCGCTTATTCCGCAGCCCCGCTTTGAGTTACAAATGTGAGCAATCGCACGGTATCAAATACCTGGGAGCTACTACGGTACTAGTTAGGTACACATCAATTACATGTATATCATATATACCTTTTGTTTTGCCGGCCTTCTTGTCCGCTAAGTATTTGGGGCAGTTCCGCTTCCAGTGACCACTTCCCTTGCAATAAAAGCACTCAGTCTCGGGCTTGGGTCCATTCTTTGGCTTCTTCCCGGCAGCTTGCTTGCCGGGCGCGGCAACTCCCTTGCCGTCCTTCTTGAAGTTCTTTTTACCTTTGCCCTTCTTGAACTTAGTGGTTTTATTGACCATCAACACTTGATGTTCCTTCTTGACTTCTACCTCTGCTGATTTCAGCATAGCAAATACTTCAGGAATGGTCTTTTCCATCCCCTGCATATTGAAGTTCATCACAAAGCTCTTGTAGCTCGGTGGAAGCGACTGGAGGATTCTGTCAATGACCGCATCATCCGGGAGATTAACTCCCAGCTGAGTCAAGCGGTTATGTAACCCAGACATAGTGAGTATGTGCTCACTGACAGAACTATTTTCCTCCATCTTACAGCTGAAGAATTTGTCGGAGACTTCATATCTCTCGACCCGGGCATGAGCTTGGAAAACCATTTTCAGCTCTTCGAACATCTCATATGCTCCATGTCTCTCAAAACGCTTTTGGAGCCCCGGCTCTAGGCTGTAAAGCATGCCGCACTGAACGAGGGAGTAGTCATTGGTACGTGCCTGCCAAGCGTTCATAACGTCTTGTTCTGCAGAGAGAACAGGTGCGTCACCCAGCGGTGCTTGTAGGACATAATCTTTCTTGGTAGCTATGAGGATGATCCTCAGGTTCCGGACCCAGTCCGTATAGTTGTTGCCATCGTCTTTCAGCTTGGTTTTCTCTAGGAACGCGTTGAAGTTGAGGACTACGTTGGCCATTTGATCTACAAGACATATTGTAAAGATTTTAGACTAAGTTCATGATAATTAAGTTCATCTAATCAAATTATTCAATGAACTCCCACTTAGATAGACATCCCTCTTCTAGTCATCTAAGTATAACATGATCCGAGTCAACTAGGTCGTGTCCGATCATCACGTGAGACGGACTAGTCAACGTCGGTGAACATCTTCCTGTTAATCGTATCTTCTATACGACTCATGCTCGACCTTTCGGTCTTCTGTGTTCCGAGGCCATGTCTATACACATGCTAGGCTCGTCAAGTCAACCTAAGTGTTTGCATGTGTAAATCTGTCTTACACCCGTTGTATGTGAACGTTTTGAATCAAACACCCGATCATCACGTGGTGCATTGAAACAACGAACTGTCGCAACGGTGCACAGATAGGGGGAACACTTTCTTGAAATTATTATGAGGGATCATCTTATTCACTACCGTCGTTCTAAGTAAACAAGATGCAAAACATGATAAACATCAAATGCAATCAAATAATAATAGTGACATGATATGGCCAATATCACATAGCTCCTTTGATCTCCATCTTGGGGCTCCATGATCATCTTGTCACCGGCTTGACACCATGATCTCCATCATCATGATCCCCATCATCGTGTCTCCATGAAGTTGCTCGCCAACTATTACTTCTACTACTATGGCTAACGCCTTAGCAATAAAGTAAAGTAATTTACATGGCGCTTCTCAATGACACGCAGGTCATACAAAAAATAAAGACAACTCCTATGGCTCCTGCCGTTGTCATACTCATCGACATGCAAGTCGTGATTCCTATTACAATAGCATGAACATCTCATACATCACATATAGATCATTCATCATTCATCGCAACTTTGGCCATATCATATCATTAAAGCACTTGCTGCAAAAACAAGTTAGACTTCCTCTAATTGTTGTTGCATGTTTTACGTGGCTGAAGTAGGGTTCTAGCAAGAACGTTTTCTTACCTACGTGAAACCACAACGTGATTTGTCAACTTCTATTTACCCTTCATAAGGACCCTTTTCATCGAATCCGCTCCAACTAAAGTAGAGAGACAGACACCCGCCAGCCACCTTATGCAACTAGTGCATGTTAGTCGGTGGAACCGGTCTCACGTAAGCGTACGTGTAAGGTTGGTCCGGGCCGCTTCATCCCACAATACCGTTGAAGCAAGATAAGACTAGTAGCGCCAAGAAAGTTGACAACATCTACGCCCAGAACAAATTGTGTTCTACTCGCGCAAGAAGAACTACGCATAGACCTAGCTCATGATGCCACTGTCGGGTAACGTAGCAGAAAACAAAAAATTTCCTACGGTTTCACCAAGATCCATCTAGGAGTTCATCTAGCAACGAGTGATTAGATGCATCTACGTACCTTGTAGATCGCGAGCGGAAGCGTTTAAAGAACGGAGATGAGGTAGTTGAACACGACGTGATCCAAATCACCGGAGATCCTAGCACCGAACGGACGGCACCTCCGTGTTCAACACACGTACGGTTAGCGTAACGTCTCCTTATTCTTGATCCAGCAAGAGGGAAGGAGAGGTTGAGGAAGATGGCTCCAGCAGCAGCACGACGGCGTGGTGATGGTGAAGCTGCAGTACTCCGTCAGGGCTACGCCAAGCACTATGTAGGAGGAGGAGGTGTTGGAGAGGGAGAAGGAGGCAACCAAAGGCGTGGGAGAAAAGCCCTCCCTCCCCCACTATATATAGGAGGGCCAAGGGGGGGCGCCGGCCCTAGGAGATCTAATCTCCTAGGGGGTGCGGCCAAGGGGGAGGAATCCTTCCTCCCCAAGGCACCTAGGAGGTGCCTTCCCCTCCTAGGACTCTTCCCCTTTGAAACCCTAGGCGCATGGGCCTCTTGGGGCTGGTGCCCTTGGCCCATGTAGGCCAAGGCGCACCCCCTACAGCCCATGTGGCCCCGGGACAGGTGGCCCCACCAGTGGACCCCGGGACCCTTCCGTGGTCCCAGACAATACCGATAACCTCAAACTTGTCCCGATGGCGAAATAGCACTTCCCATATATAATTCTTTACCTCCGGACCATTCCGAACTCCTCGTGACGTCCGGGATCTCATCCGGACTCGAACAACATTCGGGTTACTGCATATACATATCCCTACAACCCTAGCGCCACCGAACCTTAGTGTGTAGACCCTACGGGTTCGGGAGACATGTAGACATGACAGTGATCGCTCTCCGGTCAATAACCAACAGCGGGATCTGGATACCCATGTTGGCTCCTACATGCTCCTCGATGATCTCATCGGATGAACCATGATGTCGAGGATTCAAGCAACCCCGTATACAATTCCCTTTGTCAATCGATATGTTACTTGCCCGAGATTCGATCGTCGGTATCCCAATACCTCGCTCAATCTTGTTACCGCAAGTCACTTTACTCGCATCAGTAATGCATGATCCCGTGACCAGACACTTGGTCACTTTGAGCTCATTATGATGATGCATTACCGAGTGGGCCCAGTGATACCTCTCCGTCATACGGAGTGACAAATCCCAATCTTGATCCATGTCAACCCAACAGACACTTTCGGAGATACCCGTAGCTTACCTTTATAGTCACCCGATTCGTTGTGACGTTTGGTATACCCAAAGCACTCCTACGGTATCCGGAGTTACACGATCTCATGGTCCAAGGAAAAGATACTTGACATTGGAAAAACTCTAGCAAACGAACTATCGATCTTGACTATGTTTAGGATTGGGTCTTGTCCATCACATCATTCTCCTAATGATGTGATCTCGTTATCAATGACATCCAATGTCCATAGTCAGAAACCATGACTATCTGCTGATCAACGAGCTAGTCAACTAGAGGCTTACTAGGGACATGTTGGTGTCTCATTATTCACACATGTATTACGATTTCCGGATAACACAATTATAGCATGAATAAAGACAATTATCATGAACAAGGAAATATAATAATAATGCTTTTATTATTGCCTCTAGGGCATATTTCCAACAAACATGCCCTCCAAAAACAAGTTAGACGTCCTCTACTTTGTTGTTGCAAATTTTACGTGGCTGCTACGGGCTGAGCAAGAACCGTCCTTACCTACGCATCAAAAGCACAAGATAGTTTGTCAAGTTGGTGCTGTTTTAACCTTCGCAAGGACCGGGCGTAGCCACACTCGGTTCAACTAAAGTGAGAGAGACAGACACCCGCCCATCACCTTTAAGCAACGAAAGTGCTCGTGGCGGTGAAACCAGTCTCAGCGTAAGCGTCGGCGTAATGTCGGTCCGGGCCGCTTCATCTCACAATACCGCCGAACCAAAGTATGACATGCTGGTAAGCAGTATGACTTGTATCGCCCACAACTCACTTATGTTCTACTCGTGCATATAACATCAACGCATAAAACCAGGCTCGGATGCCACTGTTGGGAAACGTAGTAATTTCAAAAAATTTCCTACGCACACGCAAGATCATGGTGATGGCATAGCAACGAGAGGGGAGAGTATTGTCCACGTACCCTCGTAGACCGTAAGCGGAAGTGTTATGACAACACGGTTGATGTAGTCGTACGTCTTCACGATCCGACCGATCCAAGTACCGAACGCACGGCACCTCCGAGTTTAGCACACGTTCAGCTCGATGACGATCCACGGGCTCCGATCCAGCAAAGCATCGGGGATGAGTTCCGTCAGCACTACGGCGTGGTGACGATGATGATGCTCTACCGGCACAAGGCTTCGCCTAAACTCCGCGACGATATGATCGAGGTGGAATATGGTGGAAGGGGGCACCGCACACGGCTAAGGAACGATCCGTAGATCTACTTGTGTGTCATGGGGTGCCCCCTTGCCCCCGTTTATAAAGGAGGGAGGGGGAGGTGCGGCCGGCCCCCAAAGTGCGCCGAGGAGTCCTACTCCCACCGGAGTAGGACTCCCCTCTTGCCTTGTTGGAGAAGGAAGCGGGGAGGGAAAGAGGAAGGGGCGCGCGCCCTCTCCTTGTCCTATTCGGACTAGGGGAGGCGTGCGGCCTGCCCCGGCCGCCCTCCTCTTCTCCCTCATGGCCCACTAAGGCCCATTATCCCCGGGAGGGTTCAGTAACCCGGTGTTCCTAAGTAAAATCGATTTCACCGGAACCATTCCGATATCCAAATATAGGCTTCCAATATATCAATATTTATGTCTTGACCAGTTCGAGACTCCTCGCCACGTCCGTGATCACATCCGCATACTCAACAAACTTCGTACATCAAAACTTATAAACTCATAATAAAACTGTCATCATAACGTTAGCGTGCGGACCCTACGGGTTCGAGAACTATGTAGACATGACCTAGAACTATTCTCGGTCAATAACCAATAGCGGAACCTGGATGCCCATATTTGTTCCTACATATTCTACGAAGATCTTTATCGGTCAAACCACATAACGACATATGTTGTTCCCTTTGTCATTGGTATGTTACTTGCCCGAGATTGGATCGTCGGTATCCAATACCTAGTTCAATCTCGTTCCTGGCAAGTCTCTTTACTCGTTCCGTAATACATCATCTCGTAACTAACTTATTAGTTGCAATGCTTGCAAGGCTTATGTGATGTGTATTACCGAGAGGGCCCAGAGATACCTCTCCGACAATCGGAGTGACAAAACCTAATCTCGAAATACGCCAACCCAACATGTACCTTTGGAGACACCTGTAGTACTCCTTTATAATCACCCAGTTACGTTGTGACGTTTGGTAGCGCCCAAAGTGTTCCTCCGGTAAACGGGAGTTGCATAATCTCATAGTTACAGGAACATGTATAGGTCATGAAGAAAGCAATAGCAATATACTAAACGATCAATGTGCTAGGCTAACGGAATGGGTCATGTCAATCACATCATTCTCCTAATGATGTGATCCCATTAATCAAATAACAACACATGTCTATGGTTAGGAAACGTAACCATCTTTGATTAATGAGCTAGTCAAGTAGAGGCATACTAGTGACTATATGTTTGTCTATGTATTCACACATGTATCATGTTTCCGGTTAATACAATTCTAGCATGAATAATAAACATTTAAAGGAAAAGAATGAAGAAACTTCACTCAATAAAATGGATACTTGATTAAGAAATCTGAGTCCTTGAAGAAAAAGGGTGGGAGGGTGGGAAAACCTAAAACAACTTGGGTCGGATGAAACGAACACCGTTGAGAAAAAAAAGCTTAGAATTGATCTTGCGAATGTTGCAATGATCGGATTTACTTGGAGAGAAGCACACGGTTGGCAAAGATTGAAAAGACGACCTTGATGAACAAGAAGGATTAGCATCCACATAGAAATATGAGAACACCGTTTCGAATAAGGTATGGAATCAACACTTGGCATTGAAGCAACTCGAATACCACAACTTAAAACAAAACAAAGGAGTGGCTTGCAGAATAAGCCGGAACAAATACATATGATAGAGATTTACCCAATCCCATATCATGCATCTGTCGGAAAGATATTCTAGGAGCTACTTGAATTCCCACCTATAAACTCCCAAAACTTTCTGGTTATGCAATCAGGTGTTGGGGATACAGGGGACACAAAATATATCACCCAAACTAACAATACCTAGATCCAGCTGTATCCATCCTTCAACACATAACCAAGAAAACCCCGGAAATCATTTACCTCGACCTTCGAAAAGCATCCGTTATCTGAGTCATGGAAATACTCTCGAGCTCGCCCGAAGATCGGGTTATCGAGGTTATCTCACCAACAACTGCATAAAAGAGATTTTCGATGTCGGAAAAGCTCAGTATTCGAGAATCGCAACGATAAAATTGTGACGACAACACCTCGGAGCTCAACTCCCGGACACCGCCACAACCCCTAAATGTCAGGAGGCACCAAGAACAATGTTCTCGTCACAAAACCATCGGAACGATTCCAAGATACCCGTGTGATCCTAAAAACTTTTTAGTGAAATTTGAGAAGAGAAAGAGTCAAAACTCTACGTCAGGATACCTCGCCAAAGCGACGAAGGGACTGAGGAGTAAAAAGAATCCTACTCTCCGATATATATAATCCTAAGACTCAAAACATTTTCCGTTCTAGACTCAACAACGCCAAACAAACAATCAAGTAGGGGCTCCTAATTGGGAAGGCTCGATTACCAACTTGTAACGCCCTCGATGCGGCTATATCTCCCACGTGTCGGGCACGACTTAGAGGCATAACCACATTGAAAGCAATGTCGCAAGTGAGGTAATCTTCACACAACCCATGTATTACATAAGGAAAGAGATACATAGTTGGCTTACAATCGCCACTTCACACAATACATGAGTAAAGCATTACATCATACAGATACAATCAAGGTCCGACCACGGAACCAAAATAAAAGAAGACTACCCCAAATGCTACATGATCCCCGATCGTCCCAACTGGCTCCACTCTTGATCAATCAAACGAAACAACATAATGAACAAGGTCTTCATCGAGCTCCTCCTTGAGCTGGGTGCGCCACCGCATGGTTTCATCGGCACCGCAAACTGGTTTCGAAGTATCCGTGAGTCACGGGACTCAGCAATCTCACACCCGAGATCAAGACTATTTAAGCTTAAAGGTAGGACAGGGTAGTGAGGTGGAGCTGCAGCAAGCGACTAGCATATCTGGTGTCTAACACGCAAAAGAGAGCGAGAAGAGGAGGCAAAGCACGGTCGTGAAGCTAGTAGCGATCAAGAAGTGATCCTGAAACTACTTACGTCAAACATAACTCCAACACCGTGTTCTCTTCGGGACTCACGAGAAGAGACCATCACGTTACACACGCGATTGGTGTATTTTAGGTAAGATCAACTTCGGGTTTTCTACAACCGGACATTAACAAATTCCCATCGCCTCATAACATGGGCACGGCTTTGAAAGATAATACCTGCAGGGTGTCCCAACTTAGCCCATTATAAGCTCTCACGGTCAACGAAGGATATTCCTTCTACGGGAAGACCCGATCGATCTCGGAATCCCGGACTACAAGACATTTCGACGACAATAAAACAAGACCAGCAAAGCCGCCGGATGTGCCGACAAATCTGATAGGAGCTGCACATATCTCGGTCTCAGGCACACCGGATGAGCAAGACGTCGGGTTGACATAGACCCCGATTGCCTGTGGGGCGCGGACATCGCTTCGGTTTGGGCCAGCACTCGAAGGAGCACTGGTCCGGGGTTAAAATAAAGATGACCCTTGAGTCTGCAGAACCCAAGGGAAAAGGCTTAGGTGGCAAATGGTAAAACCAAGGTTGGGCCTTCTTTGGAGGAGTCTTATTCAAAGCGAACTGTCAAGGGGTCCCATAAATCACCCAACCGTAAGGAACGCAAAATCCGGGAACATAATACCGATATGACGGAAACTAGCGGCAAGAGTGGAACAAAACACGGGCATAAGGCCGAGCCTTCCACCCTTTACCAAGTATATAGATTTTGACATCCATTTGCCAAATTTCATAATCAAATGCAGCAATTGCTAACATGATTCGACAGACTTAAGCATCGCCACGGTGAGAAAGTCTCATCATAGTCAACCCTTGAACTTGTCGAAACCTTCAACAAGTCGAGCTTTATAGATGTTACATTACCATCAGCGTCTCTTCTTAAAGATCCATTTATTCTCAATGGCTTGCCGATCGGCAAGTCAACCAAAGTCCATACTTTGTTCTCATACATGGATCCCATTCAGATTTCATGGCTTCCACCATTTTATGGAATCTGCCTCACCATCGCTTCTTCATAGTTTGTAGGTTCGCCATGGTCAAGTAACATGACTTCCGTAATAGGATTACCCATCACTGTGCGGATCTTACTCTAGTTGACCCACGAGTTCAAGAGAAACTTGATCTCAAGTTTCATGATCAATATCATCCTCACTAATTGGTGTAGTTGTCACAGAACCGTTCTTGTGATGAACTATTTTCCAATAAGGAGCAGATATGCTATCTTATCAAGTTCTACTTTCTCCCACTCACTTCTTTCGAGAGAAACTCTTTTTCTAGAAAGGATCCAATTTAGCAACGAAAAATCTTGCCCTCAGATTGATAGAAGGTGTACCCAATAGTCTCTTTGGGTATCCTATCAAGACACATTCCGATTTAGGTTCGAGCTTATCCGGTTGAAGTTTCTTCACATAAGCATCGAGCCCCAAACTTTAAGATACGACAACTTTGGTTTCTTGCTAAACCATAGTTCATAAGGTGTCGCTTCAACGGATTTTGATGGTGCCCTATTTAACGTGAATGCGCCGCCTCTAAAGCATAACCCCAAAATGATAGCTAAATCGTAAGAGACATCATAGATCGCAACATATCTAGTAAAGTACGACATGACGCTCGACACCATTTCGCTGTGGTGTTCCGGTATGGAGTTATAAACTATTCCGCATTGTTTCAAATGCAAACCAAACTCGTAACTCAAATATTCTCCTCCACGCATCAGATCAGAAATTTTATTTTCTTGTTACGATGATTTTCCACTTCACTCGAAATTCTTTGAACTTTTCAAATGTTTTACTTAAGTAGATATACCCATATCTCGCTTAAATCATCTGTGAAGGTGAGAAAATAATTACCCGCCACAAGGCCTCAACATTCATTGGATCACAAACATCAAGATGTATGATTTCCAACAAATCGCTTGCTCGCCCATAGTTCCGGAGAACGGCGTTTAGTCATCTTGCCCATAAGGCACGGTTCACAAGTACCAAGTGATTCATAATCAAGTGATTCCAAAAGCCCATCAAGATGGAGTTTCTTCATGCTTTACAATCGATATGACCCAAACGGCAATACACAAATAAGTTGCACTATCATTATCAACTGATCTTTTGGTTTCAACACTATGAATATGTGTATTACTCTATCGAGATTTAATAAAATAGACCACTCTTCAAGGGTGCATGACCATTAAAGATATTATTCATATAAATAGAACAACCATTATTCTCTCGATTTAAATGAATAACCGTCTGCATCAAACAAGATCCAGATATAATGTTCATGCTAACGGCACAAATAACAATTATTTAGGTCTAAAACTAATCCCGATGGTAGATGTAGAGGTAGCGCTGCCGATCATGATCACATCGACTTTGGAACCATTTCCCACGCCGCATCACCTCGCCTTAGCCATCTTCGCTTAATTCAGAAGTTCCTGCTTCGAGTTGCAAATATTAGCAAATAACCAAGATCAAATACCTGTGTACCATCATGAGTATTAGTAAGGTACACATCAATAACATGTATATCACATATACCTTTGTTCACTTTGCCATCCTTCTTATCCGCCAAGTACTTGGGGCAGTTCCGCTCAAAGGTCTGGCCCATGCAAGAGAAGCACTCGGCCTGTGCTTAGGTCCAGACTTGTTTATTCTCTTGAGCAGCAACTTGTTTATCGTCTTCTTGAAGTTCCCCTTCTTCCCTTTGCCCTTTTCTTGAAACCGGTGATTTTGTTAACCATCAACACTTGATGCTCCTTTTGATTTCTACCCGCTGCTTTTTAGCATAAGAGCTCGGAATAGACTTGTCCATCCCTTGCATATTATAGTTCATCATAAGCTCTTGTAGCTTGGTGGCAGTGATTGAAGAATTTGTCAATGACACTATCATCGTGAAGATTAACTCCCAGCTTGAATCAAGTGATTATTATACCTGACATTTTGAGTATGTGTTCACCGATGTAACTATTCTCCTCCATCTTGTAGCTATAGAACTTATTGATACTTCATATCTCAATCCGGCATTTGCTTGAAATATTAACTTCAACTCCTGGAACATCTCATATGCTCCATGACGCTCAAAACATCGCTTGAAGGCCCGTTCTAAGTCAGAATGGCATAATCGAACTATCAAGTAGTCATCGCCTTTGCTCACGATGTTCTAACGCCGCATTGCATCGCCAGAAGAAGTTCGCACCCAGCGGTGCTTCCAGATTTAATTCTTCTGCGGCAGAATGAGGATAACTCGTGTTACGGACCCAATCCGTGTAATTGCTACCATCATCTTTCAACTTTTCTTTCTCAAGGAACGATTAAAATTCAACGGAACAACAAAGACGAGCCATCTATCTACAGAAACATAGACAAGCAAATACTATCAGTACTAAGTTCATGATAAATTTAAGTTCAATTAATCATATTACTTAAGAACTCCCACTTAGATAGACATCTCTAGTCATCTAAGTGATTACGTGATCAAAATCAACTAAACCATGTCCGATCATCACGTGAGATGGAGTAGTTTCAATGGTGAACATCACTATGTTGATCATATCTACTATATGATTCACGCTCACCTTTCGGTCTCTCGTGTTCCGAGGCCATATCTATATATGCTAGGCTCGCAAGTTTGACTCGAGTATTCCGCGGTGTAAACTGTTTGCACCCATTGTATTTGAACGAGAGCCTATCACACCCGATCATCACGCGGGTGTCTCAAAGACGAAGAACTTTCGCAACGGTGCATACTGTGGAGAACACTTCTTGATATTTGGTGAGAGATCATCTTATAATGCTACCACAATCAAAGAAAGATAAGATGCATAAAGGATAAACATCACATGCAATCAATATAAGTGATATGATATGGCCATCATCATCTTGTGCTTGTGATCTCCATCTCAAGCACCGCCGGATCACCATCGCCACCGGCGCCGACACCTTGATCTCCATCGAGCATCGTTGTCGCCTCGCCAACTATTGCTTTACGACTATCGCTACCGCTTAGTGATAAAGTAAAGCAATTACATGCTGCATTTCATACAATAAAGCGACAACCATATGGCCTCGCCACCGATAACTCGTTACAAAGCATGATCATCTCACAATAAAATATAGCATCACGCCTGACCATATCACATCACAACATTGTCGGGTAACGAAAGGTAAAACAAAAATTTTCCTACGGTTTCACCAAGATCCATCTAGGAGTTCATCTAGCAACGAGTGATTAGATACATCTACGCACCTTGTAGATCATGAGCGAAGCGCTCAAAGAACGGAGATGAGGTAGTTGAACACGACGTGATCCAAATCACCGGAGATCCTAGCACCGAACGGACGGCACCTCCGTTCAACACACGCACAAGCATGTAACGCCTCCTTCTTCTGATCCAGCAAGAGGGAAGGAGAGGTTGAGAAGATGGCCCAGCAAGACGACGGGCGTGGTGATGGTGAAGCTGCAGATTCGCCGTGTGGCTACGCCAAGCACTATGGAGGAGGAGGAGGTGTTGGAGAGGGAGAAGGAGGCAACCAAAGGCGTGGGAGAAAAGCCCTCCCTCCCCCACTATATATAGGAGGGCCAAGGGGCGCCCTAGGAGATCTAATCTCCTAGGGGGTGGCCAAGGGGAGGAATCCTTCCTCCCAGGCACCTAGGAGGTGCCTTCCTCCTAGGACTCTTCCCTTGAAACCCTAGGCGATGGGCCTCTTGCTGGTGCCCTTGGCCCATGTAGGCCAAGGCGCACCCTACAGCCCATGTGCCCCCGGACAGGTGGCCCCACCCGGTGGACCTCGGACCCTTCCGGGTCCCAGACAATACCGATAACTCAAACTTGTCCCGATGGTCAAATAGCACTTCCTATATAGTTCTTTACCTCCCGACCATTCCGAACTCCTCGTGACGTCCGGATCTCATCCGGACTCAACAATATTCGGTTACTGCATAAACTTATCCCTACAACCCTAGGCCACCGAACCTTATGTGTAGACCCCACGTTCGAGACATAAACATGACCGTGATCGCCTCCCGTCAATAACCAACAGCGGATCCGATACCCATGTTGGCCCTACATGCTCCTCGATGATCTCATCGGATGAACCATGATGTCGAGGATTCAAGCAACCTCAGATACAATTCCCTTTGTCAATCGATATGTTATTGCCCGAGATTCGATCGCCGGATCCCAATACCGCTCAATCTGCTATCGCAAGTCACTTTACTCAGACAGAATGCATGATCCCGTGACCATTAACTTGGTCACTTTGAGCTCATTATGATGATGCATTACCGAAAGGGGCCTAGTGATACCTCCGCCATAACGGAGTGACAAATCCCGCCTTGATCCATGTCAACCCAATGCACACTTTCGGAGATACCGTAGCATACCTTTATAGTCACCAGCTTACGCTGGACGCTTGGTATACCCAAAGCACTCCTACGGTATCCGGAGTTACACGATCTCATGGTCCAAGGAAAAGATACTTGACATTGGAAAAACTCTAGCAAACGAACTATACGATCTTCACTATGTTTTAAAATTGTCTTGTCCATCACATCATTCTCCTAATGATGTGATCTCGTTATCAATGACATCCAATGTCCATAGTCAGAAACCATGACTATCTCTGATCAACGAGCTAGTCAACTAGAGGCTTACTAGGACATATGGTGTCATATTCACATGTATTACGATTTCCGGATAACACAATTATAGCATGAATAAAGACAATTATCATGAACAAGGAAATATAATAATAATGCTTTTATTATTGCCTCTAGGGCATATTTCCAACAGCCTCCACTTGCACTAGAGTCAATAATATAGTTACATTGTGATGAATCAACACCCATGGAATTCTCGGTGTTGATCATGTTTTGCTCTAGGGAGAGGTTTAGTCAACGGATCCGCTACATTCAGTCCGTATGTACTTTACAAATCTCTATGTTCCATCTTGAACATTTTCACGAATGGAGTTGAAGCGACGCTTGATGTGCCTGTCTTCTTGTGAAACCTGGCCCTTGGCAAGTGCAATAGCTCCAAAGGTTGTCACGTAAGAGTTTGATTGGGCCCACGCATTGGGTATGACTCAGGTCGGTGATGAACCTTCACCCATATTGCTTCATGTGCTGCCTCCAGGCTGCCATGTACTCCGCTCACATGTAGATCCCGCCACGCACGCTTGCAACTGCACTACCATGCCTCCCCACCATTCAAAATATACACGATCCGTCTGTGACTTAGAGTCATCAGATCTGTGGTAAGCTTAGGCCGACGAACCCTTTACGACGTAGCTCTTCGTCACCTCCATAAACGAGAAACATTTTTAGTCCTTTCGTGTACTTTAGGATATTCTTGACCGCTGTTCAAAGGTTCCTGTCGGGATTACTTTGGTACCTTCCTACCAAACTTACGCAAGGTTTACATCAGTGTCCGTACACAAAGATGGCATACATAATAGAACCTATGGTGAGGCATAGGGATGACACTCATCTCTTCTATATCTTCTCGCCGTGGTCGGACATTGAGCTGAGCTCAATTTCACACCTTGTAACACGCAAGAACCCTTCTTAGATTGATCCATATTGAACTTCTTCAATATCTTATCAAGGTATGTGCTTTGTGAAAGACCTATGAGGCGCCTTGATCTATCTCTATAGATCTTGATGCCTAATATATAAGCAGCTTCTCCAAGTTCCTTCATTGAAAAACTCTTATTCAAATAGGCCTTGATGTCAGACAAGAGTTCTATATCATTTCCCATCAAAAGTATGTCATCTACATATAGTATGAGAAATGCTACAGAGCTCCCACTCACTTTCTTGTAAACGCAGCTTCTCCATAAGTCTGCAGAACCCAAACGCTTTGATCATCTCATCAAAGCGAATGTTCCAACTCCGAGATGCTTGCACCAGCCCATAAATCAGCTGAGCTGTACACCTTGTTAGCATTCTTAGGATCGACAAACCTTCCGGATGCATCATATACAATTCTTCCTTAAGGAAACCATTAAGGAATGCCGCTTTTGACGCCCATTTGCCATATCTCATAATCGAGAATGCGCAATTGCTAACATGATTCGGACGGACTTCAGCTTTCTACCGTGAGAAAGTCTCATCGTAGTCAACCCCTTGAACTTGTCGATAACCCTTAGCTTAAGCCGAGCTTTATAGATGGTCACATTACCATCCGCCTGCCTTCTTCTTAAAGATCCATTTATTTTCTATGGCTCGCCGCTCAACGGGCAAGTCACCAAAGTCCATACTTCTTTCATACATGGATCCTATCTCGGATTTCATGGCTTCTAGCCATTTGTCGAATCCGGCCCGCCATCGCTTCTTCATAGTTCAAGGTTCACCATTGTCTAACAACATGATTTCCAAGACAGGTTGCCGCATTCACTGTGCGGAACGTGTCCTTGTGGACCTTCGATCAAGAGGAGCTTGATCAAGTATCTTGATCATCATCATTAACTTCCTCTCTAGTCGGTGCACCTCAGAACATTTTCTTGAGTTGTTTATTTTCCGTTCAAGAGGTAACACTTCATCAAGTTCTACTTTCCTCCCACTTACTTTCGAGAGAAACTTTTCTCTAGAAAGAATCCATTCTTGGCAACAAAGATCTTGCCTTCGGATCTGAGGTAGAAGGTATACCCAATAGTTTCTTTAGGGTATCGTGAAGACGATTTTTCCGATTTGGGTTCGAGCTTTCAGTTGAAGTTTCTTGACATAAGCATCGTGATCCCCAAACTTTTAGAAACGCATACTTAGGTTTCTTCCCAAACCACAATTCAAACGTGTCGCCTCAACGGATTTCGACGAGTCCTATTTAAAGTGAATGCGCAGTTTCTAAAGCATAGCCCCAAAAGATAGCGTAAATCGGTAAGAGACATCATAGATCGCACCATATCTAATAGAGTGCGACACGACGCTCGACACACCATTACCGAGGTGTTCCAGCGGCGTGAGTTGTGAAACATTCCACGCTTAGGTGTGCTAAATTGTGACTCAAGTATTCTCCTCCACGATCCGATCAGAGAAACTTGATTTTCCTGTCACGTTGATTCTCAACCTCACTCTGAAATTCCTTGAACTTTTCAAAGGTTTCAGACTTGTGTTTCATTAAATAGATATACCCATATCTACTCAAATCATCGTGAGGGTGAGAACATAACGATAGCCACCATGAGCCTCAACACTCATTGGACCGCACACATCAAGATGTATGATTTCCAATAAGTTGGTTGCTCGCCCATTGTTCCCGAGAACGGAGTCTTGGTCATCTTACCCATGAGGCATGGTTCGCACGTGTCAAATGATTCGAATCAAGAGACTCTAAAGTCCATCCGCATGAAGCTTCTTCATGCTTGACACCTATGTGACTAAGGCGGCAAAGGCTACAAGTATGTGGGACTATCATTATCAACTTTACATCTTTTGGTACTCACACTATGAATATGTGTAGCATTACGCCGAGATTCATTAAGAATAAACCATTCACCATAGGAGCATGACCATAAAACATATCTCTCATATAAATAGAACAACCATTATTCTCGGATTTAAATGAGTAGCCATCTCAATTAAACGAGATCCCGATACAATGTTCATGCTCAAAGCTGGCACTAAATAACAATTATTAAGGTTTAAAACTAATCCCAAGGTAAACATAGAGGTAGCGTGTCACGGCGATCACATTGACCTTGGAACATTCCCGACGCGCATCGTCACCTCGCCCTTGCTGGCCTCCTTATTCCGCTTGAGTTACAAATGAGCAATCGACCGTATCAAATACCTGTGAGCTACTACGGTACTAGTTAGGTACACATCAATTACATGTATATCATATATACCTTTTGTTTTGCGGCCTTCTTGTCCGCTAAGTATTTGGGGCAGTTCCGCTCAAAGGACCACTTCCTTGCAATAAAAGCACTCGCCTCCTGCTTGGGTCCATTTTGGCTTCTTCCCGCAGCTTGTTTGGCGCGGCAACTCCCTTGTCGCCCTTCTTGAAGTTCTTTTACCTTTGCCCTTCTTGAACTTAGTGGTTTTATTGACCATCAACACTTGATGTTCCTTCTTGACTTCTACCTCTACCGATTTCAGCATAGCAAATACTTCAGAATGGTCTTTCCATCCCCGATATTGAAGTTCATCACAAAGCTCTTGTAGCTCGTGGAGCGATCGAGGATTCTCACATGACCGTGATCATCCGGGAGATTAACTCAAACTGAGTCAAGCGGTTATGTAACCCGTATATAGTGAGTATGTGCTCACCGACGTAACTATTTTCCTCCATCTTACAACAAGAATTTGTCGAGACTTCATATCTCTCGACCCGGCATGAGCTTGAAAACCATTTTCAGCTCTTCAACATCTCATATGCTCCATGTCTCTCAAAACGCTTTTGGAGCCCCTGCCTAGGCTGTAAAGCATGCCGCACCGAACGAGGGAGTAGTCATTGGTACGCGCTCGCCAAGCTGCTCATAACGCCTTGTTCCGCAGAGAGAAAAGGCCACCAACGGTGCTTGTAGGACATAATCTTTCTTGGCAGCTATGAGGATGATCTCAGTTCCGACCCAGTCCGTGATAGTTGTTGCCATCGCCTTTCAGCTTGGTTTTCTAGGAACGCTGAAGTTGAGGACTACGCTGGCCATTTGATCTACAAGACATATTGTAAAGATTTTAGACTAAGTTCATGATAATTAAGTTCATCTAATCAAATTATTCAATGAACCCACTTAGATAGACATCCCCTTCTAGTCATCTAAGTATAACATGATCCGAGTCAACTAGGTCGTGGTCCGATCATCACGTGAGACGGACTAGTCAACGCCGTGAACATCTTCATGTTAATCGATCTTCTATACGACTCATGCTCGACCTTTCGGTCTTCGTGTTCGAGGCCATGTCTATACACATGCTAGGCTCGCAAGTCAACCTAAGTGTTTGCATGTGTAAATCTGTCTTACACCCGCTGTATGTGAACGCTTTGAATCAAACACCATCATCACGGTGCATTGAAACAACGAACCGTCGCAACGGCGTACGAGGGGGAACACTTTCTTGAAATTATTATGAGGGATCATCTTATTCACTACCACGTTCTAAGTAAACAAGATGCAAAACATGATAAACATCAAATGCAATCAAATAATAATAGTGACATGATATGGCCAATATCATAGCTCCTTTGATCTCCATCTTGGGGCTCCATGATCATCTTGTCACCGCTTGACACCATGATCTCCATCATCATGATCCCCATCATCGCGGTTCCATGAAGTTGCTCGCCAACTATTACTTTACTACTATGGCTAACGCCTTAGCAATAAAGTAAAGTAATTTATATGATGCTTCTCAATGACACGCAGGTCATACAAAAATAAAGACAACTCCTATGGCTCCCGTTGTCATACCTCATCGACATGCAAGTCGTGATTCCTATTACAATAGCATGAACATCTCATACATCATATAGATCATTCATCATTCATCGCAACTTTGGCCATATCATATCATTAAAGCACTTGCTGCAAAAACAAGTTAGACTTCTAATTGTTGTTGCATGTTTTACGTGGCTGAAGTAGGGTTCTAGCAAGAACGCTTTACCACGAAAACCACAACGTGATTTGTCAACTTCTATTTACCCTTCATAAGGACCCTTTCATCGAATCCGCCCAACTAAAGTAGAGAGACAGACACCGCCAGCCACCTTATGCAACTAGTGCATGTTAGTCGGTGGAACCGGTCTCACGAAGCGCACGGTAAGGTTGGTCCCGCCGCTTCATCCCACAATACCGCTGAAGCAAGATAAGACTAGTAGCGCAAGAAAGTTGACAACATCTACGCCCAACAAATTGTGTTCTACTCGCAGCAAGAAGAACTACGATAGACCTAGCTCATGATGCCACCGCGGGTAACGAAAGGTAAAACAAAAATTTCCTACGGTTTCACCAAGATCCATCTAGGAGTTCATCTAGCAACGAGTGATTAGATGCATCTACGCATCTTGTAGATCGCGAGCGGAAGGCAAAGAACGGAGATGAGGTAGTTGAACACGACGTGATCCAAATCACCGGAGATCCTAGCACCGAACGGACGCACCTCCGTGTTCAACACACGATTTGAAGGTAACGCCTCCTCTTCTTGATCCAGCAAGAGGGAAGGAGAGGTTGAGGAAGATGGCTCCAGCAGCAGCACGACGGCGTGGTGATGGTGAAGCTGCAGATTCGGGCTGCTACGCCAAGCACTATGTAGGAGGAGGAGGTGTTGGAGAGGGAGAAGGAGGCAACCAAAGGCGTGGGAGAAAAGCCCTCCCCCACTATATAGGAGGAGGCTGGGCGCCGCCCTAGGAGATCTAATCTCCTAGGGGTGCTGGGAGGAATCCTTCCTCCCAAGGCACCTAGGAGCCTTCCTCCTAGGACTCTTCCCTTGAAACCCTAGGCGATGGGCCTTCTTATTGGTGCCCTTGGCCCATGTAGGCCAAGGCGCCCCTACAGCCCATGTGGCCCCCGGACAGGGGCCCCACCCGGTGGACCTCGGGACCTTCCGTGGTCCCAGACAATACCGATAACCCCAAACTTGTCCCGATGGTCAAATAGCACTTCCCATATATAATTCTTTACCTCCGACCATTCCGAACTCCTCGTGACGTCCGGATCTCATCCGGACTAACAACATTCGGGTTACTGCATACATATCCCTACAACCCTAGCGCCACCGAACCTTATGTGTAGACCCCACGTTCGGAGACATGTAGACATGACCGTGATCGCTTCCTCGTAATAACCAACAGCGGATCCGATACCCATGTTGGCTCCTACATGCTCCTCGATGATCTCATCGGATGAACCATGATGTCGAGGATTCAAGCACCCCCGTACAATTCCCTTTGTCAATCGATATGTTACTTGCCCGAGATTCGATCGTCGGTATCCCAATACCTCGCTCAATCTGTTACCAAGTCACTTTACTCGCACTGAATGCATGATCCCGTGACCGCACACTTGGTCACTTTGAGCTCATTATGATGATGCATTACCGAAAGGGGCCTAAGGATACCTCTCCGCCATAACGGAGTGACAAATCCCAATCTTGATCCATGTCAACCCAATGACACTTTCGGAGATACCCGTAGCTACCTTTATAGTCACCCTACGCCAGACGCTGGTATACCCAAAGCACTCCTACGGTATCCGGAGTTACCATCTCATGGTCCAAGGAAAGATACTTGACATTGGAAAACTCTAGCAAACGAACTATACGATCTTCGCCTATGTTTAGGATTGTCTTGTCCATCACATCATTCTCCTAATGATGTGATCTCGTTATCAATGACATCCAATGTCCATAGTCAGAAACCATGACTATCTCGCTGATCAACGAGCTAGTCAACTAGAGGCTTACTAGGGACATGTTGGTGTCTCGTTATTCACACATGTATTACGATTTCCTGATAACACAATTATAGCATGAATAAAGACAATTATCATGAACAAGGAAATATAATAATAATGCTTTTATTATTGCCTCTAGGGCATATTTCCAACAAACATGCCCTCCAAAAAAGTTAGACGTCCTCTACTTTTGTTGCAAATTTTACGGGTCACACGGGTCGAGCAAGAACCGCCCTACCTACGATCAAAAAGCACAAGATAGTTTGTCAAGTTGGTGCTGTTTTAACCTTCGAAGGACCGCGAGCCACACTCTTTGCTCAACTAAAGTGAGAGAGATGACACCTGGCCAAATACCTTTAAGCAACGAGTGCTCGCGAGCGGTAAACCAGTCTCGTAGCGACAAAGGTAATGTCGGTCCGGGCCGCTTTATCTCACAATACCGCCAACCAAAGTATGACATGCCGGTAAGCAGATGACTTGTATCGCCCACAACTCACTTATGTTCTACTCGTGCATATAACATCAACGGATAAAACCAGGCTCGGATGCCATCGTTGGGAAAAAGTAATTTCAAAAATTTCTACGCACACGCAAGATCATGGTGATGGCATAGCAACGAGAGGGGAGAGTATTGTCCACGCACTGTAGACCGTAAGCGGAAGTGTTATGACAACACGGTTGATGTAGTCGTGACGCTTCACGATCCGACCGATCCAAGTACCGAACGACGGCACCTCCGAAGTTTAGCACACGCTCAGCCGATGACGATCCACGGCTCCGATCCAGCAAAGCATCGGGATGAGTTCCACAAGACTACGGCGGGTGACGATGATGATGCTCTATCGCACAAGGCTTCGCTTAAACTCCGCGATATATGATCGAGGTGGAATATGGTGGAAGGGGCACCGACACGGCTAAGGAACGATCCGTAGATCTACTTGTGTGTCATGGGTGCCCCTTGCCCCCGCTTATAAAGAGAGAGGGGAGGCGGCCGCCCTGGGTGCGCCGAGGAGTCCTACTCCACCGGAGTAGGACTCCCCTCTGCCTTGTTGGAGAAGGAAAGCGGGAGGGAAAGAGGAAGGGGGCGCCGCCTCTCCTTGTCCTATTCGGACTAGGGAGGGGGCGCGGCCTGCCCCCGCCGGCCCTCCTCTTCTCCCTCATGGCCCACTAATCCATTATCCCCTGGAGGGTTCCCAGATCTCGTGTTCGTAAAAACTCGATTTCACCCGAACCATTCCGATATCCAAATATAGGCTTCCAATATATCAATATTTATGTCTTGACCAGTTCGAGACTCGCCACGTCCGTGATCACATCCCAGACTCAACAAACTTCGTACATCAAAACTTATAAACTCATAATAAACTGCATCATAACGTTGTTGCAAGGACCCTACCGGTTCGAGAACTATGTAGACATGACCTAGAACTATTCTCGGTCAATAACCAATAGCGGAACCGGATGCCCATATTTGTTCCTACATATTCTACGAAGATCTTTATCGGTCAAACCACATAACGACATATGTTGTTCCCTTTGTCATTGGTATGTTACTTGCCCGAGATTGGATCGCTTGGATCCAATACCTAGTTCAATCTCGCTCGGCAAGTCTCTTTACTCGTTCAATACATCATCTCGTAATTAACTTATTAGTTGCAATGCTTGCAAGGCTTATGTGATGTGTATTACCGAGAGGGCCAGAGATACCTCTCCGACAATCGGAGTGACAAAACCTAATCAAATACGCCAACCCAACATGTACCTTTGGAGACACCCGAGTACCCTTTATAATCACCCCATTACGCCAGGACGCTTTGGTAGCGCCAAAGTGTTCCTCCCAAACGGGAGTTGCATAATCTCATAGTTACAGGAACATGTATAGGTCATGAAGAAAGCAATAGCAATATACTAAATCAATGTGCTAGGCTAACGGAATGGGTCATGTCAATCACATCATTCTCCCATGATGTGATCCCATTAATCAAATAACAACACATGTCTATGGTTAGGAAACGAACCATCTTTGATTAATGAGCTAGTCAAGTAGAGGCATACTAGTGACTATATGTTTGTCTATGTATTCACACATGTATCATGTTTCCTGTTAATACAATTCTAGCATGAATAATAAACATTTAAAGGAAAAGAATGAAGAAACTTCACTCAATAAAATGGATACTTGATTAAGAAATCGAGTCCTTGAAGAAAAAGGGTGGAGGGTGGAAAACCTAAAACAACTTGGGTCGGATGAAACGAACACCGCTGAGAAAAAAGCTTAGAATTGATCTGCTAATGTTGCAATGATCGGATTTACTTGGAGAGAAGCACACGGTTGGCAAAGATTGAAAAGACGACCTTGATGAACAAGAAGGATTAGCATCCACATAGAAATATGAGAACACCGCTTCAATAAGGTATGGAATCAACACTTGGCATTGAAGCAACTCAATACCACAACTTAAACAAAACAAAGGAGTGGCTTGCAGAATAATGGAATATACATATGATAGAGATTTACCCAATCCCATATCATGCATCCGCTCGGAAAGATATTCTAGGAGCTACTTGAATTCCCACCTATAAACTCCCAAAACTTTCGGTTATGCAATCGTGTTGGGGATACAGGGACACAAAATATATCACCCAAACTAACAATACCTAGATCCAATTGTATCCATCCTTCAACACATAACCAAGAAAACCCCGAAATCATTTACTCGACCTTCAAAAGCATCCGTTATAATCGAGTCATGGAAATACTCGAGCTCGCCAAAGATCGGGTTATCGAGGTTATCTCACCAACAACTGCATAAAAGAGATTTTCGATGTCGGAAAAGCTCGTATTCCAGAATCGCAACGATAAAATTGTGACGACAACACCCGGAGCTCAACTCCCGGACACCGCCACAACCCCTAAATGTCGAGGCACCAAGAACAATGTTCACACAAAACCATCGGAACGATTCCAAGATACCCGTGTGATCCTAAAAACTTTTTAGTGAAATTTGAGAAGAGAAAGAGTCAAAACTCTACGTCAGATACCTCGCCAAAGCTATTTAAGGGACCGAGGAGTAAAAAGAATCCTACTCTCCGATATATATAATCCTAAGACTCAAAACATTTTCCGTCTAGACTCAACAACGCCAAGAAACAATCAAGTAGGGGGCTCCTAATTGGGAAGGCTCGATTACCAACTTGTAACGCCTCGATGCGGTTATATCTCCACGTGTCGGGCACGACTTAGAGGCATAACCACATTGAAAGCAATGTCGCAAGTGAGGTAATCTTCACACAACCCATGTATTACATAAGGAAAGAGATACATAGTTGGCTTACAATCGCCACTTCACACAATACATGAGTAAAGCATTACATCATACAGATACAATCAAGGTCCGACTACACGGAACCAAAATAAAAGAAGATACCCCAAATGCTACATGATCCCGATCGTCCCAACTGGCTCCACTACCGATCAATCAAACGAAACAACATAATGAACAAGGTCTTCATCGAGCTCCTCCTTGAGCTCAAAAGGCCACCGCATGGTTTCATCGGCACCGCAAACTGGTTTCGAAGTATCCGTGAGTCACGGGACTCAGCAATCTCACACCCATGAGATCAAGACTATTTAAGCTTAAAGGTAGGACAGGTAGTGAGGTGGAGCCAGCAAATACTCAGCATATCCGTGTCTAACACGCAAAAGAGAGCGAGAAGAGGAGGCAAAGCACGGTCGTGAAGCTAGTAGCGATCAAGAAGTGATCCTGAAACTACTTACGCCAACATAACTCCAACACCGTGGTTCTTCCCGGACTCCGCCGATAAAGTTCTTTCGAACTTCTCATGCCCTTGTTTGGGTGCTTGCTTGAGTCCATACAAAGACTTGACAATTTGCACACTTTCCTTCTTGACCATCTATTACAAACCCATCTGGTTGTTCCATATAAATTTCCTCATCTAATTCTCCATTTAGGAAAGCAGTCTTAACATCCATCGGTGAGCAGAAGACCATGTGAGGCAGCTAGTGAAAGTAGAACTCGAATAGTGGTCAATCGAGCCACGGTGAGTAAGTATCAAAGAAGTCTTCACCTTCCTTTTGGGTATAACCCTTAGCCACGAGCCGAGCCTTGTACTTTTCGATAGTACCATCAGGCCTAAGCTTCTTCTTGAATACCCATTTGCATCCTATAGGTTTGCACCCATAGGGACGATCAGTTATCTCCCAAGTTTCATTCGCCAAGATGGAATCCATCTCACTACTTAACTGCTTCCTTCGAAGAGTCAAGCATCTTGAGATGCATAGGCCTCTGAAATAGAACTGGAATGTCATCTATGAGATACACAAGAAAATCATCACCAAAGGATTTTGCAGTCCTCATCTCTTGCTCCTAGTAGGAACTTCATTGTTCTCCTCCACGGGACTTTCAAAATGTTCCATCGAAATGCCAGTTCGTAATTGTATGGCTGGTTCTGATTCGATGAACTAGGCATCTCCTGATTAGATGAGGTAGCCATATCCTTCATGGGAAAGATATCTTCAAAGAAAGTCGCATCATTCGACTCCATGATCGTACCGACATGCATGTCGGTACCTCAGATTTACAACCAAGAATCTATAGCCAATGCTATGAAAAGCATATCAGAAAACACAATCCACGTCTTTGGTCCAAGCTTCCGCTTCTTTGGAATTGGAACATTGACTTTCGCCAAACAACCCCATGTTCGCAGATAAGAGAGTTTTAACCTTTTCTTCTCCCATTCCTCGAATGGAGTTATCTCTTTGTTCTTTGTGGGGACTCGATTTAGGACATGACATGCTGTCAATATCGCCTCCCCCACCATGCCTTGAGAGACCCGATGTGTCTAACATGGCGTTAACCAAATCAGTTAGAGTACGGTTCTTTCTTTCGGCCACCCCATTTGGTGAGGTGAGTAGGGAGGCGTCCTCTCATGGATTATACCATGTTCGCACAAAAAGCATCAAATTCATTGGAAAAATACTCTCCACCACGGTGGGACCTAAGCCTCTTGATTTTCCGATCAAGTTGGTTTTCCACTTCAGCTTTATAGATCTTGAAAAGTTCAAAGCCTCATCCTTAGATTTCGGAAGATACACACGACGGTATCTAGTGGAGTCGTCAATTAACGTCATGAAATATTTCTTTCCACCTTTTGTCAAAACACCATTCATTTCACATAGATCTGAATGTATAAGTTCTAGTGGTGCAAGATTTCTCATCTCCCGATCACGTGAGACTTACGAGGTTGCTTAGCTTGCACACACACTTGACACTTAGATCCCTTGACAGTGGTGAAACTAGGGATTAAGTTCAACTTAGCTAGTCGCGACATGCAACCAAAGTTAACATGACAAAGGCGTGAATGCCACACATTTGATTCACTATTGTTGCAAATATGATTAACAACTTTATTGCAAGCGTCGATAAGGATAAGCGAAACAGGCCTCCGACTCATAGCCTTTACCGACAAAGGTTCCATACTTGGATATTACAAATTTATTCGACTCAAAGACAAGCTTGTAGCCATCTCTACGTAAGAGATCCGCTAACAAGATTTTTATTGACGGAGCGGACATAATACACGTTCTTCACCGCATACGATCTTCCCCAAGTAAACTGCAGATCGACCGTACCAACACCACGAACGAAGCACTTGAACCGTTGCCCATCAAGACGGTTGAAGTCCTATGATCCGATAAGGCGAAAACATGGAAATATCACCGCATACATGCACATTAGCACCGTGTCAATCAACCGGTCAGAGAATGACATCTTGAAAGAATAGTGGAAATATACCATACCCAAAGCATCCTTAATGTCGGTGTCTCCAATGACAACATTAGCGGTCTTGCCGCCTTTCCCGAGATAGCGCTTGTCATAGCGATTAGGGCAACTAGGAGCCCAATGATCAGGATCTCCACACATGACAAGCACCTTTCTTCTTGCCATTCTTCTTCTTGAAGTTCGTGTGTTGCACAGCCTTGTCCTTTCCATCAAACTTTGCTTTACTATCAAACTTGCCCTTGTTCTTGAACTTGTGGGGCTGGAAGTTCGCTTACATACCACATTGGCACTAGATCCTCCTCAATACCTCGAGCACGCGTGTCCTTTGCTCTCACCTTTTCTTCCACATCAAGAGTACCAATGAGACCGGAACGGAAAACTCCTGTCTCTTATGCTTGAGAAGGTAGCAAAGTTCCTCCATGAAGGAGGGAGCTTAGTGATGATTCCCGCAACAAATTTGTCCGTAGCATGCAATTGAAGTGCTCAAGTTCTCTAGCAAATGATCTGTATCTCATGAGCCTGCTCAACCACGGGCGCTCTTGGTTATCCTGTAATCATAGAATTGCTCCATGATGTACAGCTCAATGCGGCATCCGAGACCCCAAACTTGGCCTCGAAAAGTCGCCCCACATATCTTTTCCATTATCAATTGGCGATAAGCATCAACTATGTTCTCACCAAGAACACTCAAGAGAGCAGCCTTAAACAAGGTATCCATTTTCGAAAAGCTTGTGCTGTTGGGCATCTTGCTCTCCTTGAGTTTGCCAAAAGTGGCGTCATAACAACTCATGGTGCGAAACCATAAGACTGCTCTCACGCCACCTCTTATAGTGGATACCCTCAAACATAGGAGGTCTCATGGAAGCAGCAAAACCACTTGGGGTAAATTGCCTGTAATAAGGTTTTTGGATTGTTGGAAATATGAGCAATTTGCCGAATAATTTTATTAACAGAAATTGTAGATAAAGCATGACTAAAATAGCAAATATAGAGCAAGTCATGCAATCTGACAAAGAGAAGGTAAATATCGTCTGCATATATGAACTTGAGGTAAACTCATCTAGAACAGACACTAGATGAAGATGCTTATCTGAAATAGAACCTAACATCGTAGGATGAGACTAGAGCCAAGAACTGTAGGAGGACTTCTAATGAAAGGAGAAGAACACGACGGCACAGCAGCAGCAGCAGAAGAGCGGACTTGGGATCGTGTGTCCGCGCTGCCATGTCGTCGAGGAGGTCGTGGGCGTCGGGGAAAAAGTCGTCGTCGGGGAAGTAGTCGTCGGCGACCGGATCGTCCGTGATGATGAAACAGCCAGTAGTCGCGCTGAGCGCTCCCCAAAAACCTTATCACCCTTCTCCCGTACAGGAGTGCGGTCTCGGAGGCCTACTGTCCCGACCAGCGGTGCACGCCGCAAGCCGGGATGAGGAAGAACGTAGCAGCAGCGCAGTGTCAGGAACCCGCGGCGCGGCGCGGCGTGTCGTGACGAGGCGGGCGGCGGAGGAGGAGCGCGCGTGGATGTCCCTCTTGTTCTCATGCTCATACAAGTGAGGAAAGAACCCCCCTTATAAGGAGGTCCAACTCCCACTAAACTAGCAATGTGGGACTAAACTTTTAGTAGTATCCCTTGCCTTGCATAAATGGGCTAAGTGGGCCTCTAGGATTTATTAGGAATTTCTGAAATAGTTATTGGGCTGCCCAAAATAGACTAAATTCAGCAATCCCCACAGATCGAGGCACATAGAAATTTGCCTTTGGTTCCAAAACACTATTTTATATACCGTGCTGCGGTGGAGACTGTTAAGTTGAACTTCCACCTAGAACTCTATGCTACACTAGTAAGCAACTTGAGCAGTGGATGGGCCTTGAGCGCAAGTTTTGTGCGAATCTAGCTTCACATAAAGCCTTGACCGACACGTGGCTACCGTGGGTCTTCCCAGCTGGTGGAGCTTATCGTCATACTCCGTGACCTTTCATGAGTTTACTAGAGAGAACCCTACTCTCATAGATTGCGACGTTTAACAATCAGACTCATATAGGTGTGTTCTTCAAAAGATGTTCTCGCAGGACAACATCTCGCTTCAAAGAGCCACTTAGAACACATTAAGATATACATCAACCTGCCATGCAGATTAGGAGAGTATTGCATCTTCATGGAGTGGTATTTTAACGATGGATACTCTCCTCTCGGTTGACCAACAGCTTGTCTTCCACATCTAATTCACGGGATCTCCGATCACAAAGAATAGGTTACCACTGTGAACAACTCATATTGTGGGTCTCATACCCATTTCCCTCGATGCATTATCTATCACATTACGCGATAGACCCTTAGTAAAAGGATCTGCCAGATTTTTAGGCGTTTGGATATAATCCAGCGCAATAACTCGGAGTTTTCATTTTCTGACAGACTTTAACCTTCTCTGAGCGTGTCTTGATGACTTCATGTTATCCTTTGAGCTGCTCACTTTCGTGATCACAGTTTGATTGTCACAGTTCATAAGGACACCCGTACAGGTTTCTCAACAACCGCAAGTCATTCAAGAGCCGAAGCCAATCTACTTCAACAAAGAGCTGTATCTAGTCTTTGTGAGTTCTGCTTCCATTGTTGACCTCGTTAAGATGGTCGCTTGCAAGACTTCAAGAAACAGCGCCACCTCCATGAGTGAATACATATCCGCTCGTGGCCTTTATCTCATCGACATCTAAGATCCAGTTTGAGTCACTATACCCTTCAAGCACCTTTGGGTGCCCGTGTAGTGAATTCCATAATTTGATGCCTTTCAAATAACGCAAAACTCTCTAGAGCTTTCAATGCACATCTCCTGGTTTTGAGACAAACCGACTCGGTTTGCTAACAGCAAAAGAGATGTCAGTCTTGTAGCAGCGGCTAAGTACACAAGCGAGCCAATAATATGAGAATACTTCAATTGATCTCTAGCAATTCTTGATTCTTTCAAGCAAAGACGCTAGCATCATATGGTGTTGGAGAGGGCTTGCGGTCACTATAGCCAAAGCGACTCAAGATCTTTTCCACATAGTGAGATTGAAGCAATGTAATCCCACCATCATCATCTCTCAACAACTTGATGTTCGAATGACATTAGCCACTCCTAAATCCTTCATCTCAAAACAACAAGATAGGAAATCCTTGACCTCCTTAATAACATTCAGATTTGTTCGAAAATCAGTATGTCATCAACATACAAGCAAAGCATAACTCCCTCGCCCCCACCATGACGATAGTACACACATTTATCAACCGTTCACAACAAAGCTGCAGCTGTTAAAGTTCTTTCAACTTCTCATGCCCTTGTTTGGGTGCTTGCTTGAGTCCATACAAAGACTTCACAATTTGCACACTTTCCTTCTTGACCATCTATTACAAACCCATCTGGTTGTTCCATATAAATTTCCTCATCTAATTCTCCATTTAGGAAAGCAGTCTTAACATCCATCCGGTGAGCGAGAAGACCATGTGAGGCAGCTAGTGAAAGTAGAACTCGAATAGTGGTCAATCGAGCCACGGTGAGTAAGTATCAAAGAAGTCTTCACCTTCCTTTTGGGTATAACCCTTAGCCACGAGCCGAGCCTTGTACTTTTCGATAGTACCATCAGGCCTAAGCTTCTTCTTGAATACCCATTTGCATCCTATAGGTTTGCACCCATAGGACGATTAGTTATCTCCCAAGTTTCATTCGCCAAGATGGAATCCATCTCACTACTTAACTGCTTCCTTCCAAGAGTCGGCATCTTCGATGCATAGGCCTCTGAAATAGAACTGGAATGTCATCTATGAGATACACAAGAAAATCATCACCAAAGGATTTTGCAGTCCTCATCTCTTGCTCCTAGTAGGAACTTCATTGTTCTCCTCCACAGACTTTCAAAATGTTCCATCGAAATGCCGAGTTGGTAATTGTAATCGGTTCTGATTCGATGAACTAGGCATCTCTGATTAGATGAGGTAGCCATATCCTTCATGGGAAAGATATCTTCAAAGAAAGTCGCATCATTCGACTCCATGATCGCACCGACATGCATGTCGGTACCTCAGATTTTACAACCAAGAATCTATAGCCAATGCTATGAAAAGCATATCCCAGAAAACACAATCCACAGTCTTTGGTCCAAGCTTCCGCTTCTTTGGAATTGGAACATTGACTTTCGCCAAACAACCCCATGTTCGCAGATAAGAGAGTTTTAACCTTTTCTTCTCCCATTCCTCGAATGGAGTTATCTCTTTGTTCTTTGTGGGGACTCGATTTAGGACATGACATCTTTGTCAATATCGCCTCCCCCACCATGCCTTGAGAGACCGATGTGTCTAACATGGCGTTAACCAAATCAGTTAGAGTACGGTTCTTTCTTTCGCCACCCCATTTGGTGAGGTGAGTAGGGAGGCGTCCTCTCATGGATTATACCATGTTCCGCATAAAAAGCATCAAATTCATTGGAAAAATACTCTCCACCACGGTCGGACCTAAGCCTCTTGATTTTCCGATCAAGTTGGTTTTCCACTTCAGCTTTATAGATCTTGAAAAGTTCAAAGCCTCATCCTTAGATTTCAGAAGATACACACGACAAGATCTAGTGGAGTCGTCAATTAACGTCATGAAATATTTCTTTCCACCTTTTGTCAAAACACCATTCATTTCACATAGATCTGAATGTATAAGTTCTAGTGGTGCAAGATTTCTCATCTCCATGATCACGTGAGACTTACGAGGTTGCTTAGCTTGCACACACTTGACACTTAGATCCCTTGACAGTGGTGAAACTAGGATTAAGTTCAACTTCGCTAGTCGCGACATGCAACCAAAGTTAACATGACAAAGACGTGAATGCCACACATTTGATTCACTATTGTTGCAAATATGATTAACAACTTTATTGCAAGCGTCGATAAGGATAAACAAACAGGCCTCGACTCATAGCCTTTACCGACAAAGGTTCCATACTTGGATATTACAAATTTATTCGACTCAAAGACAAGCTTGTAGCCATCTCTACACGTAAGAGATCCGCTAACAAGATTTTTATTGACGGAGGGACATAATACACGTTCTTCACCGCACGATCTTCCCGAAGTAAACTGCAGATCGACCGTGCCAACACCACTTAACGAAGCACTTGAACCGTTGCCCATCAGCACGGTTGAAGTCCCCGCTGTCCGATAAGACGAAAACATGGAAATATCACCGCATACATGCACATTAGCACCGTGTCAATCAACCGGTCGGAGAATGACACACCGAAAGAATAGTGGAAATATACCATACCCAAAGATCCTTAATGTCGGTGTCTCCAATGACAACATTAGCGGTCTTGCCGCCTTTCCTGAGATGACGCTTGTCATAGCGATTAGGGCAACTAGGAGCCCAATGATCAGGATCTCCACACACATGACAAGCACCTTTCTTCTTGCCATTCTTCTTCTTGAAGTTCGTGTGTTGCACTGCCTTGTCCTTTCCATCAAACTTTGCTTTACTATCAAACTTGCCCTTGTTCTTGAACTTGTGGGGCTGGAAGTTCTGCTTCTGTACCACATTGGCACTAGATCCTCCCTCAATACCTCGAGCACGCGTGTCCTTTGCTCTCACCTTTTCTTCCACATCAAGAGTACCAATGAGACCCGGAACGGAAAACTCCTGTCTCTTATGCTTCAGTAAGGTAGCAAAGTTCCTCCATGAAGGAGGGAGCTTAGTGATGATTCCCCCGGCAACAAATTTGTCCGGTAGCATGCAATTGAAGTGCTCAAGTTCTCTAGCAAATGACTGTATCTCATGAGCCTGCTCAACCACGGAGCGCTCTTCAGTTATCCTGTAATCATAGAATTGCTCCATGATGTACAGCTCAATGCCGACATCCGAGACCCCAAACTTGGCCTCGAGTGCGTCCCACATATCTTTTCCATTATCAATTGACGCATAAGCATCAACTATGTTCTCACCAAGAACACTCAAGAGAGCAGCCTTAAACAAGGTATCCATTTTCTGAAAAGCTTGTGCCTGTTGGGCATCTTGCTCTCCTTCAGGTTTGCCAAAAGTGGCGTCATAACAACTCATGGTCTGAAACCATAAGACTGCTCTCACGCGCCACCTCTTATAGTGGATACCCTCAAACATAGGAGGTCTCATGGAAGCAGCAAAACCACTTGGGGTAAATTGCCTGTAATAAGGTTTTTGGATTGTTGGAAATATGAGCAATTTACCGAATAATTTTATTAACAGAAATTGTAGATAAAGCATGACTAAAATAGCAAATATAGAGCAAGTCATGCAATCTGACAAAGAGAAGGTAAATATAAATGCATATATGAACTTGAGGTAAACTCATCTAGAACAGACACTAAATGAAGATGCTTATACTGAAACAGAACCTAACATACGAGGATGAGAGACTAGAGCCAAGAACTGTAGGAGGACTTCTAACGAAAGGAGAAGAACACGACGGCAAGCAGCAGCAGCAGAAGAGCCGGACTTGGGATCGGTGTCCTCGCCGCCATGTCGCCGAGGAGGTCGTGGACGCCGGGGAAAAGTCGTCGCCGGGAAGTAGTCGTCGGCGACCGGATCGTCGTGATGATGAAACAGCGATGAGTCGCGCTGAGCGCTCCCAAAAACCTTATCACCCTTCTCCTGCACAGAGTGCGGTCTCGGAGGCCTCTTGTCCCGACCAGCGGTGCACGCCGCAAGCCGGGATGAGGAAGAACGAGCAGCAGCAAGCAGATGTCGTGAACTTTGTGGCGAGAGGAGGAAGAGATTCAGTGCGTCTCTATGAGAGGAGCGACCTCCCTTTATAGGCGCAAGAGTAGGAGGCGAGAGGTTGCGCTGGGAGCTGAAAGGAATGCGGAGGCAAGCGAAGCAGACAGCAGCCAAGAGGCGCGCTGTTCGATTCGATGTCCACTACTGAAAAAATGTTTCAGCTTGGAGTGACCTTTCGTGACCGTAGTGCGTGGCAAAAATTAGACATCGGCTCGGCTCATTCCCGCAACCCGCGGCGCGTCGTGACGAGGCGTGGCGTGGCGAGGCGGGCGGCGGAGGAGGAGCGCGCGTGGATGTCCCTCTTGTTCTCATGCTCATACAAGTGGGGAAAGAACCCCCCTTATAAGGAGGTCCAACTCCCACTAAACTAGCAATGTGGGACTAAACTTTAGTAGTATCCCTTGCCTTGCACAAATGGGCTAAGTGGGCCTCTAGGATTTATTAGGAATTTCTGAAATAGTTATTGGGCTGCCCAAAATAGACTAAATTCAGCAATCCCCACGAGATCGTGAGGCACATAGAAATTTGCCTTTGGTTCCAAAACACATTTTATATACCGATGCTGCGGTGGAGACTGTTAAGTTGAACTTCCACCTAGAACTCTATGCTACACTAGTAAGCAACTTGAGCAGTGGATTGGGCCTTGAACTGCAAGTTTTGTGCGAATCTAGCTTCACATAAAGCCTTGACCGATACGTGGCTACCGTGGGTCTTCCCAGCTGGTGGAGCTTATCGTCATACTCCGTGACCTTTCATGAGTTTACTAGAGAGAACCCTACTCTCATAGATTGCGACGTTTAACAATCAGACTCATATAGGTGTGTTCTTCAAAAGATGTTCTGCAGACAACATCTACGCTTCAAAGAGCCACTTAGAACACATTAAGATATACATCAACCTGCCATGCAGATTAGGAGAGTATTGCATCTTCATGGAGTGGTATTTTAACAAGAAGGATACTCTCCTCTCGGTTGACCAACAGCTTGTCTTCCACATCTAATTCACGGGATCTCCGATCACAAAGAATAGGTTACCACTGTGAACAACTCATATTGTGGGTCTCATACCCATCTCCTCGATGCATTATCTATCACATTACGCGATAGACCCTTAGTAAAAGGATCTCGCCAGATTTTTAGACGTTTGGATATAATCCAACGCAATAACTCCGAGTTTTTCATTTTCCGACAGACTTTAACCTTCTCTGAGCGTGTCTTGATGACTTCATGTTATCCTTTGAGCTGCTCACTTTCGTGATCACAGTTTGATTGTCACAGTTCATAAGGACACCCGGTACAGGTTTCTCAACAACCGGCAAGTCATTCAAGAGCCGGCGAAGCCAATCTGCTTCAACCGCAGTTGTATCTAGTGTTGTGAGTTCTGCTTCCATTGTTGACCTCGTTAAGATGGTGCGCTTGCAAGACTTCAAGAAACAGCGCCACCTCCATGAGTGAATACATATCCGCTCGTGGCCTTTATCTCATCAGCATCTAAGATCCAGTTTGAGTCACTATACCCTTCAAGCACCTTTGGGTGCCCGGTGTAGTGAATTCCATAATTTGCAGTGCCTTTCAAATAACGTAAAACTCTCTCTAGAGCTTTCCAATGCACATCTCCTGGTTTTGAGACAAACCGACTCAGTTTGCTAACAGCAAAAGAGATGTCAGGTCTTGTAGCACTGGCTAAGTACACAAGCGAGCCAATAATATGAGAATACTTCAATTGATCTCTAGCAATTCTTGATTCTTTCAAGCAAAGACGCTAGCATCATATGGTGTTGGAGAGGGCTTGCAGTCACTATAGCCAAAGCGACTCAAGATCTTTTCCACATAGTGAGATTGAAGCAATGTAATCCCACCATCATCATCTCTCAACAACTTGATGTTCAGAATGACATTAGCCACTCCTAAATCCTTCATCTCAAAACAACAAGATAGGAAATCCTTGACCTCCTTAATAACATTCAGATTTGTTCCGAAAATCAGTATGTCACCAACATACAAGCAAAGCATAACTCCCTCGCCCCCACCATGGCGATAGTACACATTTATCAACTTCGTTCACAACAAAGCTGCAGCTGTTAAAGTTCTTTCGAACTTCTCATGCCTTTGTTTGGGTGCTTGCTTGAGTCCATACAAAGACTTGACAATTTGCACACTTTCCTTCTTGACCATCTATTACAAACCCATCTGGTTGTTCCATATAAATTTCCTCATCTAATTCTCCATTTAGGAAAGCAGTCTTAACATCCATCTGGTGAACGAGAAGACCATGTGAGGCAGCTAGTGAAAGTAGAACTCGAATAGTGGTCAGTCGAGCCACAGGTGAGTAAGTATCAAAGAAGTCTTCACCTTCCTTTTGGGTATAACCCTTAGCCACGAGCCGAGCCTTGTACTTTTCGATAGTACCATCAGGCCTAAGCTTCTTCTTGAATACCCATTTGCATCCTATAGGTTTGCACCCATAGGGACGATCAGTTATCTCCCAAGTTTCATTCGCCAAGATGGAATCCATCTCACTACTTAACTGCTTCCTTCCGAAGAAGTCGGCATCTTGGATGCATAGGCCTCTGAAATAGAACTGGGAATGTCATCTATGAGATACACAAGAAAATCATCACCAAAGGATTTTGCAGTCCTCTGTCTCTTGCTCCTAGTAGGTGAAGGAAATATGCCCTAGAGGCAATAATAAAGTTATTATTTATTTCCTTATATCATGATAAATGTTTATTATTCATGCTAGAATTGTATTAACCGGAAACATAATACATGTGTGAATACATAGACAAGCAGATAGTCACTAGTATGCCTCTCTTGGACTAGCTCATTAATCAAGATGGTTATGTTTCCTAACCATAGACATGTGTTGTCATTTGATTAATGGGATCACATCATTAGGAGAATGATGTGATTGACATGACCCATTTCATTAGCTTAGCACTTGATCGTTTAGTATGTTGCTTATGCTATCTTCATGACTTATACAAAGTTCCTGCAACTATGAGATTATGCAACTCCGTTTACGGAGGAACACTTTGTGTGCTACCAAGCGTCACAACGAATCTGGGTGATTATAAAGGTACTCTACAAGTGTCTCCGAAAGTATATGTTGAGTTGGCATGAATCAAGATTAGGATTTGTCACTCCGATTGTCGGAGAGGTATCTCTAGGCCTTCTCGGTAATACACATCAAATAAGCCTTGCAAGCATTGCAACTAATGAGTTAGTTGTGAGATGATGTATTACGGAACGAGTAAAGAGACTTTCGATAACGAGATTAAACTAGGTATTGGATACCGACGATCGAATCTCGGGTAAGTAACATACCGATGACAAAGGGAACAACGTATGTTGTTATGCGGTTTGACCGATAAAGATCTTCAGTAGAATATGTAGGAACCAATATGGGCATCCAGGTTCCGCTATTGGTTATTGACCGAGAATGGTTCTAGGTCATGTCTACATAGTTCTCGAACCGTAGGGTCCGCACGCTAAGGTTTCAATGACGGTTATATTATGGGTTTATGTATTTTGATGTACCGAAGGAGTTGAGTCCCGGATGTGATCACGGACATGACGAGGAGTCTCGAAATGGTCGAGACATAAAGATTGATATATTGTATGGTTATATTCGGACACGGAAAGGTTCCGAAGTTTCGGAGAAAACGGAGTGGGAGGGTTACGGAACCCCGGGAAGTTATGGGCCTTATTGGGCCAAGAGGGGAGAGAGGGCTGCACCGGGAGGTGGCGCGCCTCCATGGGGAGTCGAATTGGACTAGGGGGGGGCGCAGCCCCCTTCCTCTCCCTCTCCCTCTCTTTCCTTCCCCTTCCCTCTTCCTAGTAGGACTAGGAAAGGGAGTCCTACTCCTACTAGGAGGAGGACTCCCCTCCCTTGGTGCGCGCCCAAGGGCTGGCCGCCCTCCCCTTGCTCCTTTATATACGGGGCAGGGGGCACCCTAGAACACACAAGTTGATCTTCGTGATCGTTCCTTAGCGTGGCGGTGCCCCCTCCACCATATTCCACCTCGGTCATATTGTTGCGGTGCTTAGGCGAAGCCTCGCGACGGTAGAACATCAAGATCGTCACCACGCCGTCGTCTTGTGGAACTCCTCCCCGACGCTTTGCTGGATCGGAGCCCGGGATCGTCATCGAGCTGAGCGTGTGCTAAGAACTCGGAGGTGCGAGTAACGGTGCTTGGATCGGTCGGATCGTGAAGACGCGTCGACTACATCAACCGCGTTGATATAACGCTTCCGCTTTCGGTCTACGAGGGTACGTGGACGGACACTCTCCCCTCTCGTTGCTATGCCATCACCATGGTCTTGCGTGATCGTAGGAAAATTTTTGAAATTACTACGTTACCCAACAGTGGTATCAGAGCCAGGTTTTATGCGTTGATGTCATATGCACGAGTAGAACACAAGTAAGTTGTGGGCGATACAAGTCATACTACCTACCAGCATGTCATACTTCGGTTCAGCGGTATTGTGAGATGAAGCGGCCCGGACCGACATTACGCGTACGCTTACGCGAGACTGGTTTCACCGCTGTGAGCACTCGTTGCTTAAAGGTGACTGGCGGGTGTCTGTCTCTCTCACTTTAGTTGAACCAAGTGTGGCTACGCCCGGTCCTTGAGAAGGTTAAAACGGAGTCTATTTGACGAAGTATCGTTGTGGTTTTGATGCGTAGGTAAGAACGGTTCTTGCTCAGCCCGTAGCAGCCACGTAAAACTTGCAACAACAAAGTAGAGGACGTCTAACTTGTTTTTGCAGGGCATGATGTGATGTGATATGGTCAAGACATGATGCTATATTTTATTGTATGAGATGATCATGTTTTGTAACGAGTTATCGACAATGGCAGGAGCCATATGGTTGTCGCTTTATTGTATGAAATGCAACGCCATGTAATTGCTTTACTTTATCACTAAGCGGTAGCGATAGTCGAGAAGCAATAGTTGGCGAGGCGACAACGATGCTACGATGGAGATCAAGGTGTCGCGCCGGTGACGATGGTGATCATGGCGGTGCTTCGGAGATGGAATCACAAGCACAAGATGATGATGGCCATATCATATCACTTATATTGATTGCATGTGATGTTTATCCTTTATGCATCTTATCTTGCTTTGATTGACGGTAGCATTATAAGATGATCTCTCACTAAAATTATCAAGTAGTGTTCTCCCTGAGTATGCACCGTTGCCAAAGTTCGTCGTGCGAGACACCACGTGATGATCGGTGTGATAAGCTCTACGTCCATCTACAACGGGTGTAAGCCAGTTTTGCACACGCAGAATACTCAGGTTATGCTTGACGAGCCTAGCATATGCAGATATGGCCTCGGAACACGGAGACCGAAAGGTCGGCGTGAATCATATAGTAGATATGATCAACATAAGATGTTCACCATTGAAAACTACTCCATCTCACGTGATGATCGGTTATGGTTTAGTTGATTTGGATCACGTGATCACTTAGATGACTAGAGAGATGTCATCTAAGTGGGAGTTCTTAAGTAATATGATTAATTGAACTTAAATTTATCATGAACTTAGTACCGATAGTATTTTGCTTGTCTATGTTTATTGTAGATAGATGGCTCGTCTTTGTTGTTCCGTTGAATTTTAATGCGTTCCTTGAGAAAGCAAAGTTGAAAGATGATGGTAGCAATTACACGGACTGGGTCCGTAACTCGAGGATTATCCTCATTGCTGCACGGAAGAGTTACGCCTGGATGCACCGCTAGGTGCAGACTCTCGCTGATGTAACCGACGACGTTAAGAACGTCTGGCGAGCAAAGCGATGACTACTCTATAGTTCAGTGTGCCATGCTTTACGGCTTAGAACCGGGTCTTCAACGACGTTTTGAACGTCATGGAGCATATGAGATGTTCCAGAGTTGAAGTTGATATTTCAACAGAATGCCCGGATTGAGAGATATGAAGTCTCCAATAAGTTCTATAGCTGCAAGATGGAGGAGAATAGTTACGTCGGTGAGCACATACTCAAAATGTCCGGGTATTATAATCACTTGAATCAACTGGAGTTAATCTTCCGGATGATTGTGTCATTGATGTAATTCTTCAATCACCGCCACCAAGCTACAAAGGCTTCGTGATGAACTATAATATGCAAGGGTTAGTGAAGACTATGCTCGAGCTCTTCGCAATGCTAAAAGCTGCGGAGGTAGAAATCAAGAAGGAGCATCAAGTGTTGATGGTCAATAAGACCACTAGTTTCAAGAAGAAAGGCAAAGGGAAGAAGAAGGAACTTCAAAAGAACAGCAAACAAGTTCTGATCAAGAGAAGAAACCCAAGTCTGGACCTAAACCTGAAATCGAGTGCTTCTCCGCAAGCGGACTCGGCCGGAAGCGGAACTGCCCCAAGTATTTGGCGGATAAGAAGGATGGCAAGGTGAACAAAGGTATATGTGATATACATGTTATTGATGTGTACCTTACTAGAGCTCGCAGATAGTACACAGGTATTTGATCTGGTTCATTGCTAATATTTGCAACTCAAACAGGGACTACGGATTGCGAACACGGCAAAGGACGAGGTGACGATCGCGCGTGGGAAATGGTTCCAAAGTCGATGTGATCGCAATCGGCACGCTACCTCTACATCTACCTTCGGATTAGTTTTAGACCTGAATAATTGTTATTTGGTGCGGCGTTGAGCATGAACATTATATCTGGATCTTGTTTGATGCGAGACGGTTATTCATTTAAATCGAGAATAATGGTTGTTCTATTTATATGAATAATATCTTTTATGGTCATGCACCCTTGAAGAGTGGTCTATTTTAATGAATCTCGATAGTAGTGATACACATATTCATAATGTTGAAACCAAAAGATGCAGAGTTGATAATGATAGTGCAACTTATTTGTGGCATTGCCGTTTAGGTCATATCGGTATAAAGCGCATGAAGAAACTCCATACCGATGGACTTTTGGAGCCACTTGATTATGAATCACTTGGCACTTTCGAACCGTGCCTCATGGGCAAGATGACTAAAACCCGTTCTCGGTACTATGGAGAGAGCAACAGATTTGTTGGAAATCATACATACTGATGTATGTGGTCCGATGAATGTTGAAGCTCGTGGCGGATATCGTTATTTTCTCACCTTCACAGATGATTTAAGCAGATATGGGTATATCTACTTAATGAAACATAAGTCTGAAACATTTGAAAAGTTCAAAGAATTTCAGAGTGAAGTTGAAAATCATCGTAATAAGAAAATAAAGTTTCTACGATCTGATCGTGGAGGCGAATATTTGAGTTACGAGTTTGGTCTACATTTGAAACAATGCGGAATAGTTTAGCAACTCACGCCACCCGAACACCACAGCGCAATGGTGTATCCGAACGTCGAATCGCACTTTATTGGATATGGTGCGATCTATGATGTCTCTTACAGATTTACCGCTATCATTTTGGGGATATGCTCTTGAGACGGCCGATTCACGTTAAATAGGACACCGTCAAAATCCGTTGAGACGACGCCTTATGAACTATGGTTTAGCAAGAAACCAAAGTTGTCGTTTCGAAAGTTTGGGGTTGCGATGCTTATGTGAAGAAACTTCAACCCGATAAGCTTGAACCCAAATCGGAAAATGTATCTTCATAGGATACCCAAAGGAGACAATTGGGTACACCTTCTATCACAGATCCGAAGGCAAGACATTCGTTGCTAAAATGGATCCTTTCTAGAGAAGGAGTTTCTCTCGAAAGAAGTGAGTGGGAGGAAAGTGGAACTTGATGAGGTAATAGTACCAGCTCCCTTATTGAAAGTAGTTCGTCACGTAAATCAGTTTACGTAACACCTACACCAGCTTAGTGAGGAAGATAATGATAAAGATCATGAAACTTCAGATCAAGTTGTCACCGAACTCAGAGATCAACCAGAACAAAATCCGCACTGAGTGGTACGGTAATCCTATTTCGAAATCATGCTACTAGATCATGGTGAACCTACGAACTATGAAGAAGCGATGGTGAGCCCAGATTCGCAAAATGGCTTGAAGCCATGAAATCTGAGATGGGATCCATGTATGAGAACAAAGTATGGACTTTGGTAGACTTGCCCGATGATCGGCAAGCTATTGAGAATAAATGGATCTTTAAGAAGAAGACTCGACGCGATGGTAATGTAGCTGTCTACAAAGCACGACTTGTTGCAAAAGGTTTTCGACAAGTTCAAGGGGTTGACTACGATGAGACTTTCTCACCCGAAGCGATGCTTAAGTCCGTCCGAATCATGTTAGCAATTGCCGCATTTTATGATTATGAAATTTGGCAAATGGATGTAAAACTGCATTCTTGAATGGATTTCTAGAAGAAGAGTTGTATATGATGCAACAGAAGGTTTTGTTGATCCAAAGGGTGCTAACAAAGTGTGCAAGCTCCAACGATCAATTTATGGTCGGTGCAAGCCTCTGGAGTTGGAATAAACGCTTTGATAGTGTGATCAAAGCATATGGTTTTATCTGCACTTTTGGAGAAGCCTGTATTTACAAGAAAGTGAGTGGGAGCTCAGTAGCATTTCGATATTATATGTGGACGACATATTGTTGATTGGAAATGATATAGAATTTCTGGATAGCATAAAAGGATACTTGAATAAAAGTTTTTCAATGAAAGACCTCGGTGAAGCTGCTTACATATTGGGCATCAAGATCTATAGAGATAGATCAAGACGCTTAATAGGACTTTCACAAAGCACATACCTTGATAAAGTTTTGAAGAAGTTCAAAATGGATCGAGCAAAGAAAGGTTTTTACTGTAGTACAAGGTGTAAGATTGAGTCGACTCAATGCCCGACCACAGCAGAAGATAGAGAGAAAATGAAAATGTTCCTATGCTTCAGCCATAGGCTCTATCATGTATGCAATGCTGTGTACCAGACCGACGATGCTTAGCTGTAAGCTTGGCAGGAAGGTACCAAAGTAATCCAGAGTGGATCATCTGGACAGCGGTCAAGAACATCCTGAAATATACGAAAAGGACTAAGGATATGTTTCTAGTATATGGAGGTGACAAAGAGCTAGTCGTAAATGGTTACGCCGATGCAAGCTTTGACACCGATCCGGACGATTCTAAATCGCAAACCGGATCGTATTTTTATTAAACGGTGGAGCTGTCGGTTGGTGCAGTTCTAAACAAAGCGCCGTGGCGGGATCTACATGTGAAGCGGAGTACATAGCTGCTTCGAAGCAGCAAATGAAGGAGTCGGATGAAAGAGTTCATTTCCGATCTAGGTGTTATACCTAGTGCATCGGGACCAATGAAGATCTTCGTGACAATATGGTGCAATTGCCTTGGCAAAGGAATCCAGATTTCACAAGAGGACCAAGCATATCAAAAGACGCTTCAATTCCATTGGGACCAAGTCCAAGTGGGAGACATAGAGATTTGCAAAATACATACGGATCTGAATGTTGCAGACCGTTGACTAAGCCTCTTCCACGAGCAAAACATGATCAGCACCAAGACTCCATGGGTGTTAGAATCATTCTTGTGTAATCTAGATTATTGACTCTAGTGCAAGTGGGAGACTGAAGGAAATATGCCCTAGAGGCAATAATAAAGTTATTATTTATTTCCTTATATCATGATAAATGTTTATTATTCATGCTAGAATTGTATTAACCGGAAACATAATATATGTGTGAATACATAGACAAACAGATAGTCACTAGTATGCCTCTCTTGGACTAGCTCATTAATCAAGATGGTTATGTTTCCTAACCATAGACATGTGTTGTCATTTGATTAATGGGATCACATCATTAGGAGAATGATGTGATTGACATGACCCATTTCATTAGCTTAGCACTTGATCGCTTAGTATGTTGCTTATGCTATCTTCATGACTTATACAAAGTTCTGCAACTATGAGATTATGCAACTCCCGTTTACGGAGGAACACTTTGTGTGCTACCAAATGTAACAACGAATCGGGTGATTATAAAGGTACTCTACAAGTGTCTCCAAAGTATATGTTGAGTTGGCATGAATCAAGATTAGGATTTGTCACTCCGATTGTCGGATAGGTATCTCTAGGCCTTCTCGGTAATACACATCAAATAAGCCTTGCAAGCATTGCAACTAATGAGTTAGTTGTGAGATGATGTATTACGGAACGAGTAAAGAGACTTTCCGATAACGAGATTAAACTAGGTATTGGATACCGACGATCGAATCTCGGGTAAGTAACATACCGATGACAAAGGGAACAACGATGTTGTTATGCGGTTTGACCGATAAAGATCTTCAGTAGAATATGTAGGAACCAATATGGGCATCCAGGTTCCGCTATTGGTTATTGACCGAGAATGGTTCTAGGTCATGTCTACATAGTTCTCGAACCGTAGGGTCCGCACGCTTAAGGTTTCAATGACGGTTATATTATGGGTTTATGTATTTTGATGTACCAAGGAGTTGAGTCCCGGATGTGATCACGGACATGGCGAGGAGTCTCGAAATGGTCGAGACATAAAGATTGATATATTGGATGGTTATATTCGGACACGGAAAGGTTCCGGAAGTTTCGGAGAAAACGGAGTGCTGGGAGGGTTACTGGAACCCCCGGGAAGTTATGGGCCTTATTGGGCCAAGAGGGGAGAGAGGGCTGCACCAGGAGGTGGCGCGCCTCCATGGGGAGTCCGACTGGACTAGGAGGGGGGCAGCCCCTTTCCTCTCCCTCTCCTCTCTTTCCTTCCCCTTCCTCTTCCTAGTAGGACTAGGAAAGGGAGTCCTACTCTACTAGGAGGAGGACTCCCCCTCCTTGGTGCGCCCCAAGGGCTGGCCGCCCTCCCCTTGCTCCTTTATATACGAGGCGGGGGGCACCCTAGAACACACAAGTTGATCTTCGTGATCGTTCCTTAGCTGTGGCGGTGCCCCCTCCACCATATTCCACCTCGGTCATATTGTTGCGGTGCTTAGGCGAAGCCTGCGACGGTAGAACATCAAGATCGCCACCACGCTGTCGTCCGACGGAACTCCTCCCCGACGCTTTGCTGGATCGGAGCCCGGGATCGCCATCGAGCTGAACGTGTGCTAAGAACTCGGAGGTGCCGGAGTAACGGTGCTTGGATCGGTCGGATCGTGAAGACGCACGACTACATCAACCGCGTTGATATAACGCTTCGCTTTCGGTCTCACGAGGGTACGTGGGCGACACTCTCCCTCTCGTTGCTATGCCATCACCATGGTCTTGCGTGATCGTAGGAAATTTTTGAAATTACTACGCTACCCAACATGGTATCGAGCCAGGTTTTATGCGTTGATGTCATATGCACGAGTAGAACACAAGTAAGTTGTGGGCGATACAAGTCATACTACCTACCAGCATGTCATACTTCGGTTCAGCGGTATTGTGAGATGAAGCGGCCCGGACCGACGACATTACGCCAGACGCTTACGCGAGACTGGTTTCACCACTGTGAGCACTCGTTGCTTAAAGGTGGTGGCGGGTGTCTGTCTCTCTCACTTTAGTTGAACCAAGTGTGGCTACGCCCGGTCCTTGAGAAGGTTAAAACGGAGTCTATTTGACGAAGTATCGTTGTGATTTTGATGCGTAGGTAAGAACGGTTCTTGCTCAGCCCGTAGCAGCCACGTAAGGAAAGATATCTTCAAAGAAAGTCGCATCATTCGACTCCATGATCGTACCGACATGCATGTCAGGTACCTCAGATTTTACAACCAAGAATCTATAGCCAATGCTATGAAAAGCATATCCCAGGAAAACACAATCCACAGTCTTTGGTCCAAGCTTCCGCTTCTTTGGAATTGGAACATTGACTTTCGCCAAACAACCCCATGTTCGCAGATAAGAGAGTTTTAACCTTTTCTTCTCCCATTCCCTCGAATGGAGTTATCTCTTTGTTCTTTGTGGGGACTCGATTTAGGACATGACATCTTTGTCAATATCGCCTCCCCACCATGCCTTGAGAGACCCGATGTGTCTAACATGGCGTTAACCAAATCAGTTAGAGTACGGTTCTTTCTTTCGCCACCCCATTTGGTGAGGTGAGTAGGAGGCGTCCTCTCATGGATTATACCATGTTCCGCACAAAAAGCATCAAATTCATTGGAAAATACTCTCCACCACGGCCGGACCTAAGCCTCTTGATTTTTCGATCAAGTTGGTTTTCCACTTCAGCTTTATAGATCTTGAAAAGTTCAAAGCCTCATCCTTAGATTTCGAAGATACACACGACAAAGTATCTAGTGGAGTCGTCAATTAACGCCATGAAATATTTCTTTCCACCTTTTTCAAAACACCATTCATTTCACATAGATCTGAATGTATAAGTTCTAGTGGTGCAAGATTTCTCATCTCCATGATCACGTGAGACTTACGAGGTTGCTTAGCTTGCACACACACTTGACACTTAGATCCCTTGATGTGGTGAAACTAGGATTAAGTTCAACTTCGCTAGTCGCGACATGCAACCAAAGTTAATATGACAAAGACGTGAATGCCACACATTTGATTCACTATTGTTGCAAATATGATTAACAACTTTATTGCAAACGCGTCGATAAGGATAAACGAAACAGGCCTCGACTCATAGCCTTTACCGAAAAAGGTTCCATACTTGGATATTACAAATTTATTCGACTCAAAGACAAGCTTGTAGCCATCTCTACACGTAAGAGATCCGCTAACAAGATTTTTATTGACGGAGGGACATAATGCACGTTCTTCACCGCACGATCTTCCCCAAGTAAACTGCAGATCGACCGTGCCAACACCACTTAACGAAGCACTTGAACCGTTGCCCATCAGCACGGTTGAAGTCCCCGCGGTCCGATAAGACGAAAACATGGAAATATCACCGCATACATGCACATTAGCACCCGTGTCAATCACCCGGTCAGAGAATGACATCCGAAAGAATAGTGGAAATATACCATACCCAACATCCTTAATGTCGGTGTCTCCAATGACAACATTAGCGGTCTTGCCGCCTTTCCTGTGATGACGCTTGTCATAGCGATTAGGGCAACTAGGAGCCCAATGATCAGGATCTCCACACACATGACAAGCACCTTTCTTCTTGCCATTCTTCTTCTTGAAGTTCGTGTGTTGCACAGCCTTGTCCTTTCCATCAAACTTTGCTTTACTATCAAACTTGCCCTTGTTCTTGAACTTGTGGGGCTGGAAGTTATGCTTCTGTACCACATTGGCACTAGATCCTCCCTCAATACCTCGAGCACGTGTGTCCTTTGCTCTCGCCTTTTCTTCCACATCAAGAGTACCAATGAGATCCGGAACGGAAAACTCCTGTCTCTTATGCTTCAGTAAGGTAGCAAAGTTCCTCCATGAAGGAGGGAGCTTAGTGATGATTCCCCCGGCAACAAATTTGTCCGGTAGCATGCAATTGAAGTGCTCAAGTTCTCTAGAAAATGGTATCTCATGAGCCTGCTCAACCACGGAGCGCTCTTCAGTCATCCTGTAATCATAGAATTGCTCCATGATGTACAGCTCAGTGCCGGCATCCGAGACCCCAAACTTGGCCTCGAAAGGCCCCACATATCTTTTCCATTATCAATTGACGATAAGCATCAACTATGTTCTCACCAAGAACACTCAAGAGAGCAGCCTTAAACAAGGTATCCATTTTCGAAAAGCTTGTGCTGTTGGGCATCTTGCTCTCCTTCAGGTTTGCCAAAAGTGGCGTCATAACAACTCATGGTCTGAAACCATAAGACTGCTCTCACGCGCCACCTCTTATAGTGGATACCCTCAAACATAGGAGGTCTCATGGAAGCAGCAAAACCACTTGGGGTAAATTGCCTATAATAATGGTTTTGGATTGTTGGAAATATGAGCAATTTACCGAATAATTTTATTAACAGAAATAGTAGATAAAGCATGACTAAAATAGCAAATATAGAGCAAGTCATGCAATCTGACAAAGAGAAGGTAAATATCGTCTGCATATATGAACTTGAGGTAAACTCATCTAGAACAGACACTAGATGAAGATGCTTATACGAAACAGAACCTAACATACGTAGGACAGAGACTAGAGCCAAGAACTGTAGGAGGACTTCTAACAGAAAGGAGAAGAACACGTACGACACAGTAGCAGCAGAAGAGCCGGACTTGGGATCGGTGTCCTCGCCTGCCATGTCGTCGAGGAGGTCGTGGACGTCGGGGAAAAAGTCGTCGTTGGGGAAGTAGTCGTCGGCGACCGGATCGTCCGTGATGATGAAACAGCCAGTAGTCGCGCTGAGCGCTCCCCAAAAACCTTATCACCCTTCTCCCGTATAGGACTCAAAAGGTGCGGTCTCGGAGGCCTACTGTCCCGACCAGCGGTGCACGCCGCAAGCCGGGATGAGGAAGAACATAGCAGCAGCGTAGTGTCAGGAACTTTTGTGGCGAGAGGAGGACGAGATTCTGGTGCGTCTCTATGAGAGGAGCGACCTCCCTTTTATAGGCGCAACAGTAGGAGGCGAGAGGTTGCGCTGGGAGCTGAAAGGAATGCGGGAGACGAAACGAACAGACAGCTGCCGAAGAGGCGCGCCGTTCGGATTCAGTGTCCACTATAGAAAAAATGTTTCAGCTTCGGAGTGACCTTTCGCATACCCGTAGTGCGTGGCAAAAAATTAGACATCGGCTCGGCTCATTCCCGCAACCCGCGGCCCGTCGTGACGAGGCGAGGCGTGGCGTGGCGAGGCGGGCGGCGGAGGAGGAGCGCGCGTGGATGTCCCTCTTGTTCTCATGCTCATACAAGTGGGGAAAGAACCCCCCTTATAAGGAGGTCCAACTCCCACTAAACTAGCAATGTGGGACTAAACTTTTAGTAGTATCCCTTGCCTTGCACAAATGGGCTAAGTGGGCCTCTAGGATTTATTAGGAATTTCTGAAATAGTTATTGGGCTGCCCAAAATAGACTAAATTCCAGCAATCCCCCACCAGATCCCGTGAGGCACACGAAATTTGCCTTTGGTTCCAAAACACTGCTTTTATATACGGCACTGCAGTGGAGACTGTTAAGTTGAACTTCCACCTAGAACTCTATGCTACACTAGTAAGCAACTTGAATAGTGGACTGGGCCTTGAACTGCAAGTTTTGTGCGAATCTAGCTTCACATAAAGCCTTGACCGATACGTGGCTACCGTGGGTCTTCCCCGCGGGTGGAGCTTATGCGTCATACTCCGTGACCTTTCATGAGTTTACTAGAGAGAACCCTACTCTCATAGATTGCGACGTTTAACAATCAGACTCATATAGGTGCGTTCTTCAAAAGATGTTCTGCAGGACAACATCTCTTGCTTCAAAGAGCCACTTAGAACACATTAAGATATACATCAACCTGCCATGCAGATTAGGAGAGTATTGCATCTTCATGGAGTGGTATTTTAACAAGAAGGATACTCTCCTCTCGGTTGACCAACAGCTTGTCTTCCACATCTAATTCACGGATCTCCGATCACAAAGAATAGGTTACCACTGTGAACAACTCATATTGTGGGTCTCATACCCATCTCCTCGATGCATTATCTATCACATTACGAGATAGACCCTTAGTAAAAGGATCGCCAGATTTTTAGACGCTTGGATATAATCCAACGCAATAACTCCGGAGTTTTTCATTTTCCTGACAGACTTTAACCTTCTCTGAACGTGTCTTGATGACTTCATGTTATCCTTTGAGCTGCTCACTTTCGTGATCACAGTTTGATTGTCACAGTTCATAAGGACACCCGTACAGGTTTCTCAACAACCGCAAGTCATTCAAGAGCCGTGGCCAATCTGCTTCAACCGCAGCTGTATCTAGTCTGTGAGTTCTGCTTCCATTGTTGACCTCGTTAAGATGGTGCGCTTGCAAGACTTCCAAGAAACAGTGCCACCTCCATGAGTGAATACATATCCGCTCGTGGCCTTTATCTCATCAAGATCGAGATCCAGTTTGAGTCACTATACCCTTCAAGCACCTTTGGGTGCCCGTGTAGTGAATTCCATAATTTGCAATGGTTTTCAAATAACGCAAAACTCTCTAGAGCTTTCCAATGCACATCTCCTGGTTTTGAGACAAACCGACTCAGTTTGCTAACAGCAAAAGAGATGTCAGTCTTGTAGCATCGCTAAGTACATAAGCGAGCCAATAATCTGAGAATACTTCAATTGATCTCTAGCAATTCTTTGATTCTTTCAAGCGAAGACGCTAGCATCATATGGTGTTGGAGAGGGCTTGCGGTCACTATAGCCAAAGTGACTCAAGATCTTTTCCACATAGTGAGATTGAAGCAATGTAATCCCACCATCATCATCTCTCAACAACTTGATGTTCGTAATGACATTAGCCACTCCTAAATCCTTCATCTCAAAACAACGAGATAGGAAATCCTTGACCTCCTTAATAACATTCAGATTTGTTCAAAATCAGTATGTCATCAACATACAAGCAAAGCATAACTCCCTCGCCCCCACCATGACGATAGTACACACATTTATCAGCTTCGTTCACAACAAAGCCTGCAGCTGTTAAAGTTCTTTCGAACTTCTCATGCCACTGTTTGGGTGCTTGCTTGAGTCCATACAAAGACTTCAGCAATTTGCACACTTTCCCTTCTTGACCATCTATTACAAACCCATCTGGTTGTTCCATATAAATTTCCTCATCTAATTCTCCATTTAGGAAAGCAGTCTTAACATCCATCTGGTGAACGAGAAGACCATGTGAGGCAGCTAGTGAAAGTAGAACTCGAATAGTGGTCAGTCGAGCCACAGGTGAGTAAGTATCAAAGAAGTTTTCACCTTCCTTTTGGGTATAACCCTTAGCCACGAGCCGAGCCTTGTACTTTTCGATAGTACCATCAGGCCTAAGCTTCTTCTTGAATACCCATTTGCATCCTATAGGTTTGCACCCATAGGGACGATCAGTTATCTCCCAAGTTTCATTCGCCAAGATGGAATCCATCTCACTACGAACTGCTTCCTTCCAAGAGTCAAGATCTTCGATGCATAGGCCTCTGAAATAGAACTGGAATGTCATCTATGAGATACACAAGAAAATCATCACCAAAGGATTTTGCAGTCCTCTCTCTTGCTCCTAGTAGGAACTTCATTGTTCTCCTCCACAGACTTTCAAAATGTTCCATCGAAATGCCAGGTTCGGTAATTGTAATGGTTCTGATTCGATGAACTAGGCATCTCCGATTAGATGAGGTAGCCATATCCTTCATGGGAAAGATATCTTCAAAGAAAGTCGATCATTTGACTCCATGATCGCACCGACATGCATGTCGGTACCTCAGATTTTACAACCAAGAATCTATAGCCAATGCTATGAAAAGCATATCCCAGAAAACACAATCCACGCTCTTTGGTCCAAGCTTCCTTCTTTGGAATTGGAACATTGACTTTCGCCAAACAACCCCATGTTCACAGATAAGAGAGTTTTAACCTTTTCTTCTCCCATTCCTCGAATGGAGTTATCTCTTTGTTCTTTGTGGGGACTCGATTTAGGACATGACATGCTGTCAATATCGCCTCCCCCACCATGCCTTGAGAGACCCGATGTGTCTAACATGGCGTTAACCAAATCAGTTAGAGTACGGTTCTTTCTTTCGCCACCCCATTTGACCGAGGTGAGTAGGAGGCGTCCTCTCATGGATTATACCATGTTCCGCACAAAAAGCATCAAATTCATTGGAAAAATACTTCCACCACGGTCGGACCTAAGCCTCTTGATTTTCCGATCAAGTTGGTTTTCCACTTCAGCTTTATAGATCTTGAAAAGTTCAAAGCCTCATCCTTAGATTTCAGAAGATACACACGACAAAGTATCTAGTGGAGTCGCCAATTAACGCCATGAAATATTTCTTTCCACCTTTTGTCAAAACACCATTCATTTCACATAGATCTGAATGTATAAGTTCTAGTGGTGCAAGATTTCTCATCTCCATGATCACGTGAGACTTACGAGGTTGCTTAGCTTGCACACACACTTGACACTTAGATCCCTTGACAAAGTGGTGAAACTAGGATTAAGTTCAACTTCGCTAGTCGCGACATGCAACCAAAGTTAACATGACAAAGACGTGAATGCCACACATTTGATTCACTATTGTTGCAAATATGATTAACAACTTTATTGCAAACGTCGAAAGGATAAACGAAACAGGCCTCCCGACTCATAGCCTTTACCGACAAAGGTTCCATACTTGGATATTACAAATTTATTCGACTAAAGACAAGCTTGTAGCCATCTCTACACGTAAGAGATCCGCTAACAAGATTTTTATTGACGGAGGGACATAATGCACGTTCTTCACCGCACGATCTTCCCCAAAGTAAACTGCAGATTGACCGTGCCAACACCACGAACAGAAGCACTTGAACTGTTGCCCATCAGCACGGTTGAAGTCCTGCGGTCCGATAAGACGAAAACATGGAAATATCACCGCATACATGCACATTAGCACCGTGTCAATCAACCAGTCAGAGAATGACATCTTGAAAGAATAGTGGAAATATACCATACCCAAAGATCCTTAATGTCGGTTTCTCCAATGACAACATTAGCGGTCTTGCCGCCTTTCCCGGGATGACGCTTGTCATAGCGATTAGGGCAACTAGGAGCCCAATGATCAGGATCTCCACACACATGACAAGCACCTTTCTTCTTGCCATTCTTCTTCTTGAAGTTCGTGTGTTGCACAACCTTGTCCTTTCCATCAAACTTTGCTTTACTATCAAACTTGCCCTTGTTCTTGAACTTGTGGGGCTGGAAGTTCTGCTTCTGTACCACATTGGCACTAGATCCTCATTCAATACCTCGAGCACGTGTGTCCTTTGCTCTCGCCTTTTCTTCCACATCAAGAGTACCAATGAGATCCGGAACGGAAAACTCCTGTCTCTTATGCTTCAGTAAGGTAGCAAAGTTCCTCCATGAAGGAGGGAGCTTAGTGATGATTCCCCCGGCAACAAATTTGTCCGGTAGCATGCAATTGAAGTGCTCAAGTTCTCTAGCAAATGATTGTATCTCATGAGCCTGCTCAACCACGGAGCGCTCTTCAGTCATCCTGTAATCATAGAATTGCTCCATGATGTACAGCTCAAAGGCGGCATCCAAGACCCCAAACTTGGCCTCGAAAAGGCCCCACATATCTTTTCCATTATCAATTGACGATAAGCATCAACTATGTTCTCACCAAGAACACTCAAGAGAGCAGCCTTAAACAAGGTATCCATTTTCGAAAAGCTTGTGCTGTTGGGCATCTTGCTCTCCTTCAGTTTGCCAAAAGTGGCGTCATAACAACTCATGGTCGAAACCATAAGACTGCTCTCACGCGCCACCTCTTATAGTGGATACCCTCAAACATAGGAGGTCTCATGTAAGCAGCAAAACCACTTGGGGTAAATTGCCTATAATAAGGTTTTTGGATTGTTGGAAATATGAGCAATTTACCGAATAATTTTATTAACAGAAATAGTAGATAAAGCATGACTAAAATAGCAAATATAGAGCAAGTCATGCAATCTGACAAAGAGAAGGTAAATATAAATCGCATATATGAACTTGAGGTAAACTCATCTAGAACAGACACTAGATGAAGATGCTTATCTGAAACAGAACCTAACATACGGGGATGAGACTAGAGCCAAGAACTGTAGGAGGACTTCTAACAGAAAGGAGAAGAACACGTACGGCACAGCAGCAGCAGAAGAGCCGGACTTGGGATCGGTGTCCTCGCCTGCCATGTCGTCGAGGAGGTCGTGGACGTCGGGGAAAAAGTCGTCGTCGGGGAAGTAGTCGTCGGCGACCGGATCGTCCGTGATGATGAAACAGCCAAGAGTCGCTGAGCGCCCCAAAAACCTTATCACCCTTCTCCGCACAGGACTCAAAAGGTGCGGTCTCGGAGGCCTACTGTCCCGACCAGCGGTGCACGCCGCAAGCCGGGATGAGGAAGAACGTAGCAGCAGCGCAGTGTCAGGAAATTTTGTGGCGAGAGGAGGAAGAGATTCTGGTGCGTCTCTATGAGAGGAGCGACCTCCCTTTTATAGGCGCAAGAGTAGGAGGCGAGAGGTTGCGCTGGGAGCTGAAAGGAATGCGGGAGACGAAACGAACAGACAGCAGCCGAAGAGGCGCGCCGTTCGGATTCAGTGTCCACTACAGAAAAAATGTTTCAGCTTCGAGTGACCTTTCAGATACCGTAGTGCGTGGCAAAAATTAGACATCGGCTCGGCTCATTCTCGCAACCCGCCGCCGTGACGAGGCGAGGCGTGGCGTGGCGCAGGCGGGCGGCGGAGGAGGAGCGCGCGTGGATGTCCCTCTTGTTCTCATGCTCATACAAGTGGGGAAAGAACCCCTTATAAGGAGGTCCAACTGCCACTCAACTAGCAATGTGGGACTAAACATTAGTAGTATCCCTTGCCTTGCACAAATGGGCTAAGTGGGCCTCTAGGGTTTATTTAGGAATTTCTGAAATAGTTATTGGGCTGCCCAAAATAGACTAAATTCCAGCAATCCCCCACCAGATCCCAGAGGCACACAGAAATTTGTCTTTGGTTCCAAAACACTGTTTTATATACGATGCATGCGGTGGAGACTGTTAAGTTGAACTTCCACCTAGAACTCTATGCTACACTAGTAAGCAACTTGAATAAGTGGATGGGCCTTGAACTGCAAGTTTTGTGCGAATCTAGCTTCACATAAAGCCTTGACCGATACGTGGCTATCGTGGGTCTTCCCCGCGGGTGGAGCTTATGTGTCATACTCCGTGACCTTTCGTGAGTTTACTAGAGAGAACCCTACTCTCATAGATTGCGACGTTTAACAATCAGACTCATATAGGTGCGTTCTTCAAAAGATGTTCTGCAGACAACATCTACGCTTCAAAGAGCCACTTAGAACACATTAAGATATACATCAACCTGCCATGCAGATTAGGAGAGTATTGCATCTTCATGGAGTGGTATTTTAACAAGAAGGATACTCTCCTCTCGGTTGACCAACAGCTTGTCTTCCACATCTAATTCACGGATCTCCGATCACAAAGAATAGGTTACCACCGTGAACAACTCATATTGTGGGTCTCATACCCATCTCCTCGATGCATTATCTATCACATTACGCGATAGACCCTTAGTAAAAGGATCTGCCAGATTTTTAGACGCTTGGATATAATCCAACGCAATAACTCGGAGTTTTTCATTTTCCGACAGACTTTAACCTTCTCTCGAACGTGTCTTGATGACTTCATGTTATCCTTTGAGCTGCTCACTTTCGTGATCACAGTTTGATTGTCACAGTTCACAAGGACACCCGTACAGGTTTCTCAACAACGGCAAGTCATTCAAGAGCCGTGAAGCCAATCTGCTTCAACCGCAATGTATCTAGTCTTGTGAGTTCTGCTTCCATTGTTGACCTCGTTAAGATGGTCTGCTTGCAAGACTTCCAAGAAACAGCGCCACCTCCATGAGTGAATACATATCCGCTCGTGGCCTTTATCTCATCAAGATCGAGATCCAGTTTGAGTCACTATACCCTTCAAGCACCTTTGGGTGCCCGTGTAGTGAATTCCATAATTTGCAATGTTTTCAAATAACGCAAAACTCTCTAGAGCTTTCCAATGCACATCTCCTGGTTTTGAGACAAACCGACTCGGTTTGCTAACAGCAAAAGAGATGTCAGTCTTGTAGCACAGCTAAGTACATAAGTGAGCCAATAATCTGAGAATACTTCAATTGATCTCTAGCAATTCTTCGATTCTTTCAAGCAAGATGCTAGCATCATATGGTGTTGGAGAGGGCTTGCAGTCACTATAGCCAAAGCGACTCAAGATCTTTTCCACATAGTGAGATTGAAGCAATGTAATCCCACCATCATCATCTCTCAACAACTTGATGTTCAGAATGACATTAGCCACTCCTAAATCCTTCATCTCAAAACAACGAGATAGGAAATCCTTGACCTCCTTAATAACATTCAGATTTGTTCCGAAAATCAGTATGTCATCAACATACAAGCAAAGCATAACTCCCTCGCCCCCACCATGACGATAGTACACATTTATCAACTTCGTTCACAACAAAGCTCAGCTGTTAAAGTTCTTTCAACTTCTCATGCCACTGTTTGGGTGCTTGCTTGAGTCCATACAAAGAATTCAGCAATTTGCACACTTTCCCTTCTTGACCATCTATTACAAACCCATCTGGTTGTTCCATATAAATTTCCTCATCTAATTCTCCATTTAGGAAAGCAGTCTTAACATCCATCTGGTGAACGAGAAGACCATGTGAGGCAGCTAGTGAAAGTAGAACTCGAATAGTGGTCAGTCGAGCCACAGGTGAGTAAGTATCAAAGAAGTCTTCACCTTCCTTTTGGGTATAACCCTTAGCCACGAGCCGAGCCTTGTACTTTTCGATAGTACCATCAGGCCTAAGCTTCTTCTTGAATACCCATTTGCATCCTATAGGTTTGCACCCATAGGGAAGATCAGTTATCTCCCAAGTTTCATTCGCCAAGATGGAATCCATCTCACTACGAACTGCTTCTTTCCAGTAGTCAGCATCTTCAGATGCATAGGCCTCTGAAATAGAACTGGGAATGTCATCTATGAGATACACAAGAAAATCATCACCAAAGGATTTTGCAGTCCTCTGTCTCTTGCTCCTAGTAGGAACTTCATTGTTCTCCTCCACAGGACTTTCAAAATGTTCCATCGAAATGCCAGGTTCGGTAATTGTAACTCGTTCCTGATTCGATGAACTAGGCATCTCCTGATTAGATGAGGTAGCCATATCCTTCATGGGAAAGATATCTTCAAAGAAAGTCGCATCATTCGACTCCATGATCGCATCGACATGCATGTCGGTACCTCAGATTTTACAACCAAGAATCTATAGCCAATGTTATGAAAAGCATATCCCAGAAAACACAATCCACGTCTTTGGTCCAAGCTTCCGCTTCTTTGAATTGGAACATTGACTTTCGCCAAACAACCCCATGTTCGCAGATAAGAGAGTTTTAACCTTTTCTTCTCCCATTCCTCGAATGGAGTTATCTCTTTGTTCTTTGTGGGGACTCGATTTAGGACATGACATGTTGTCAATATCGCCTCCCCCACCATGCCTTGAGAGACCCGATGTGTCTAACATGGCGTTAACCAAATCAGTTAGAGTACGGTTCTTTCTTTCGCCACCCCATTTGGTGAGGTGAGTAGGAGGCGCCCTCTCATGGATTATACCATGTTCCGCATAAAAAGCATCAAATTCATTGGAAAAATACTTCCACCACGGTCGGACCTAAGCCTCTTGATTTTCCGATCAAGTTGGTTTTCCACTTCAGCTTTATAGATCTTGAAAAGTTCAAAGCCTCATCCTTAGATTTCAGAAGATACACACGACAAGATATCTAGTGGAGTCGCCAATTAACGTCATGAAATATTTCTTTCCACCTTTTTCAAAACACCATTCATTTCACATAAATCTGAATGTATAAGTTCTAGTGGTGCAAGATTTCTCATCTCCGCAGTCACGTGAGACTTACGAGGTTGCTTAGCTTGCACACACACTTGACACTTAGATCCCTTGACAAAGTGGTGAAACTAGGATTAAGTTCAACTTCGCTAGTCGCGACATGCAACCAAAGTTAACATGACAAAGACGTGAATGCCACACATTTGATTCACTATTGTTGCAAATATGATTAACAACTTTATTGCAAACGCGTCGATAAGGATAAACGAAACAGGCCTCTCGACTCATAGCCTTTACCGACAAAGGTTCCATACTTGGATATTACAAATTTATTCGACTCAAAGACAAGCTTGTAGCCATCTCTACACGTAAGAGATCCGCTAACAAGATTTTTATTGACGGAGGGGACATAATGCACGTTCTTCACCGCACGATCTTCCCCAAGTAAACTGCAGATCGACCGTGCCAACACCACGAATGAAGCACTTGAACCGCTGCCCATCAGCATGGTTGAAGTCCCGCGGTCCGATAAGATGAAAACATGGAAATATCACGCATACATGCACATTAGCACCCGTGTCAATCAACCAGTCAGAGAATGACATCTTGAAAGAATAGTGGAAATATACCATACCCAAAGATCCTTAATGTCGGTGTTCCAATGACAACATTAGCGGTCTTGCCGCCTTTCCTGTGATGACGCTTGTCATAGCGATTAGGGCAACTAGGAGCCCAATGATCAGGATCTCCACACATGACAAGCACCTTTCTTCTTGCCATTCTTCTTCTTGAAGTTCGTGTGTTGCACAGCCTTGTCCTTTCCATCAAACTTTGCTTTACTATCAAACTTGCCCTTGTTCTTGAACTTGTGGGGCTGGAAGTTACATTCTGCACCACATTGGCACTAGATCCTCCTCAATACCTCGAGCACGTGTGTCCTTTGCTCTCGCCTTTTCTTCCACATCAAGAGTACCAATGAGATCCGGATGGAAAACTCCTGTCTCTTATGCTTGAGAAGGTAGCAAAGTTCCTCCATGAAGGAGGGAGCTTAGTGATGATTCCCCGCAACAAATTTGTCCGTAGCATGCAATTATAAGTGCTCAAGTTCTCTAGCAAATGATCAGATCTCATGAGCCTGCTCAACCACGGAGCGCTCTTCACCATCCTGTAATCATAGAATTGCTCCATGATGTACAGCTCGGTGCCGCATCCGAGACCCCATACTTGGCCTCGAAAAGGCCCCACATATCTTTTCCATTATCAATTGACGATAAGCATCAACTATGTTCTCACCAAGAACACTCAAGAGAGCAGCCTTAAACAAGGTATCCATTTTCGAAAAGCTTGTGCTGTTGGGCATCTTGCTCTCCTTCAGTTTGCCAAAAGTGGCGTCATAACAACTCATGGTCTGAAACCATAAGACTGCTCTCACGCGCCACCTCTTATAGTGGATACCCTCAAACATAGGAGGTCTCATGGAAGCAGCAAAACCACTTGGGGTAAATTGCCTATAATAAGGTTTTTGGATTGTTGGAAATATGAGCAATTTACCGAATAATTTTATTAGCAGAAATAGTAGATAAAGCATGACTAAAATAGCAAATATAGAGCAAGTCATGCAATCTCAATCTGACAAAGAGAAGGTAAATATCGTCTGCATGTATGAACTTGAGGTAAACTCATCTAGAACAGACACTAGATGAAACAGAACCTAACATAAGAGCCAAGAACTGTAGGAGGACTTCTAACAGAAAGGAGAAGAACACGTACGGCACAGCAGCAGCAGAAGAGCCGGACTTGGGATCGGTGTGCTCGCCTGCCATGTCGTCGAGGAGGTCGTGGACGTCGGGGAAGTAGTCGTCGGCGACCAGCGGTGCACGCCGCAAGCCGGGATGAGAAAGAACGTAGCAGCAGCGCAGTGTCAGGAACTTTTGTGGCGAGAGGAGGAAGAGAATTTAGACATCGGCTCGGCTCATTCCCGCAACCCGCGTCGCGTCGTGACGAGGCGAGGCGAGGCGAGGCGAGGCGAGGCGAGGCGGGCGGCGGAGGAGCGCGCGTGGATGTCCCTCTTGTTCTCATGCTCATACAAGTGGGGAAAGAACCCCCCTTATAAGGAGGTCCAACTCCCACTAAACTAGCAATGTGGGACTAAACTTTTAGTAGTATCCCTTGCCTTGCACAAATGGGCTAAGTGGGCCTCTAGGATTTATTAGGAATTTCTGAAATAGTTATTGGGCTGCCCAAAATAGACTAAATTCCAGCAGTACTAATACGCAAAATTGAAATACTCAAGGGAATCCAAGTGTCGCCAATAATGATCCTCTTTGGGAAAACAAATGGGAATGGGTGATCCCAGATTTCTGGTAGCCGCTGGAAGAAGGAACGGAAGTCTACCAGGCCGGCCGGCAGGCCACCTCTAGAATTTTTCGCGTTTAAAATTATCAGAAAAATTCTCCCTGAAACCGTGAATTCAGCGTCCCGACTCTTTTTTTCTTTTGAGATCAGCGTCCCGACTCTCAACCGCCCAACATGAACATGAAAGATATTGTACACCAGACACCATGGAGCGTGGATCCAGTGCCTCAGCTATTCAACCACCAAACATCAACATGAAAGGAATTGGTTTCTCGTTGTCAGTTGTCTCGTCAGAGAAGCTTCTTGTTGTTACCAACTTAGCTTGACATATTCATACCCAGCTGAAACTTTTAAATAAATAAAAATAGCCAGTTCATACGTGCGTTGTTCAGACAAATTAAGAGATGCACGGCCCAAATAATGTTGTGAGTAGATGTTGTATGTCGATCGAGGAATTGTAGCTCGATGCCTACGCCTACGGTGGTTAGCGGACAAGACGAAGTAAAGAACGAGTCAATCATTGGGCTGACGAAAGGCCCCGTGCCGCTCCCGCGAGCGGCCCGGGCGCAACCCTAGGCGGCACCGCCGGCAGCCCCCTCTTCGCAGCTCACCTCCCTCGCCGCGGCCGGAGGGCGCCGCGGGCAAAGACGCGCGGCGTTGGCGGCGGCGGGGCTCTTTCTCCATCCTCCATGGGGCGGTCGAGCGGTGCGGGCGGCTCGGTCGCGTGGAGGTGAGGCGCTGCTACTACTCGGGCGCGTCGGCGAGGCTTCTTCGAGGGGGCGGCTTGGGGCGGCGCGGCTGTGGCGCTTAGGGGCGGCTGGTGCTCCCGGGCTTCGGGCGGCATGGATCTGGCGAGGCACGTCCCCGCTGCTCTGCTTCGGGTTGCTGGGCGCGCAGGAAGGCCACGGCGGCAATGTGTGGGGTCGAGTGGGGGTCTCGAGCATGGTGGTAAAGGGGCTCGAGCACAGACGATGCTGCAAGGGTCTCCGTCGAAGCTTGCAGCCAGCTAGGGGCCCGAGGCGAAGTGCGGCGGGCGCGGCCGATCTGGTCATGGCGGGTACTCGGTGTGCGTGGTGCTCGCCGGCGCGCCTGATGTTTGGCTGTGGCTCGGAACCGTGGTGGTTCCTAGCCTCGGGCAGCGCTCATGGCAGTCCGGCGGTCATGCGTCCGGTCGGCCGCTGATTGTTCTGGTGCCTGTGGCGGTTCTTCGTGCTTCTTCGTCCTCGGGCAGGTTCGACCGTGGTGATGGTTGGTGGGCTTGTCGGCGCCGGTGTTGTTTTGAGGTGTGGCCGAGGGTGTGCGGGGAGCTTGGGTGAAAACCCAGTCTCGGCCTGGTGTTGTGAATAGTGATGGCGGCGGCTGCGGCCGTCGTTCACCTTCCTGGAGGCACCGCTACATTGCTGCCGCACCCCTCCCGCATGGATCCGGCATCACGGCCTCTTCGGTGGAAACCCTTGATCTTTATGATCGGACGATAGCGGCACCTTGGTGTCGTTTTCCCTCTTGGGGGCTTCGTCTTTGGAGCTCGGCATCGGCGAGCGGGACCGGTGGATGGTGGCGGTTGTGGCACCAGACTTCTGTGGCAACGATAATGGTGGGAGCGATGTCTACAACGCGGCAATGGTTGCGGTAGTTGGCTCTTCTCTGGCGTGTCCGCGAGATTGCCTCGGTTTGACTATTGCTGTGAAGTCGAAACTGCGGCGGCGAGGCCCTGCGGTGTACGATGACTGGTTGCAGATGGGCCGTTCGGTGATCTTTCGTGGCGCCAGCCGTGCCTGGTTTTGTCCTTCGTAGTTCTCCGTTAGAGTCGAAGCTGTGTTGTCTGGTTGCAGGTGGCTGAGTTCTGGCGCAGATCCTCATGGAACTCCACTCGACCCCTTCGTGGTGGGTTGAGTCGACGATCGCCTACGGCGAAGTCGGAGTTGTTTGCTCAAAGTTTAGGGATGGCGAAGACGCCTTCTAGGGGAGGAGTGATGACAATGACGCTTGCGTGCTGTCTCGTCAAGGCCCTCTTTGGAGTGGATGTGTGGGGTATCTCGTGTGCCGCTCAGCGGTTGTGACGGTTTTAGTCCGGTTTTCCACTAATTAATCAGACAACTCTCTTCTGCTTAATTAATAGATGAGGCAACTTGAGGGAGTCCTGGATTAGGGGGTGTCCAGATAGCCGAACTATCATCGTTGGCCGGACTCCTGGACTATGAAGATACAAGATTGAAGACTTCGTCCCGTGTCCGGATGGGACTTTCCTTGGCGTGGAAGGCAAGCTTGGCGATACGGATATGTAGATCTCCTACCATTGTAACCGACTGTGTAACCCTAACCCTATTAGGTGTCTATATAAACCGAAGGGTTTTAGTCCGAGGACTAACAACAATCATACCATAGGCTAGCTTCTAGGGTTTAGCCTCCTTGATCTCGTGGTAGATCTACTCTTGTACTACCCATATCATCAATATTAATCAAGCAGGAGTAGGGTATTACCTCCATCGAGAGGGCCCGAACCTGGGTAAAAACATCGTGTCCCTTGTCTCCTGTTACCATCCGCCTAGACGCACAGTTCGGGACCCCCTACCCGAGATCCGCCGGTTTTGACACCGACACAACTCTTTTGCCTCCGTTTCAAAAAAAAATTCATTGGGCTGACACACTGGCCAAATACCTAGCTGGACCCACGAGTCTGGTGGCATTGAATTTTCGTCGTATGATTAAGGCTGGCCATAGTGGGGGTAACATAACCGGTAACATGCACTTGGGACTAGCAAACATGCTTATGTGGCACACAATTAAAGAAGAGAGAGATTTAGAGTAACATAGGTAGATACCGTATCATGTTAAATGCTATGTTACTTTGGGTCATGCATGAGAATAAGTATGATCATGTATGACACTACTTTATGATACTATGCACTATGGAGATAGTATCATACACTAGTATCGTATGCATGATACTAGTATATGATACTCCCCACTATGAGTAGCCTAATCGAACAAACAAGAGTTGTTTGTTCCGTATAAGGCTAGTCATAGTGGGAGTAACTTAAGTAGTACATAGTGCACTTCAAAAAATATTAGCTTATGTGGCATGTAGTTTATGAGGAGAGAGGTGTTTAGTAACATAATATGCTATTGTAACATAGCGCTTCCCGACAAATGATGAGTCTACAAGCTAATAAATAAAGCCATCTATGACACTAGTACTATGTTACTTTGCACTATGGAGGTAGTAACTTAGACTAGTGCCATCCCCACTATGACCAGCCTAAGGCCAACTCCAGCACGCGACCCCATCCTGTCTGGGTGCGTCCGCTTGGGGCAAAACGGACAAATCAGACGACCCAATGCGCGGGCGCAGACGAACTTTTGTCCATTTTCTATCCGCTTTCGACCCATCCTCGGCCCAAGTTTGCGCCGTTTTTGCGGTGAAACAAACAGTGTGCGGATGTGCGGGCACTTGTCCGCGGAGACTTGATCTTCGACGAATTCGAGCCACAGCCGAGTGTGCCGCACTGTCTCGATGGGTACGATCTAGCTCGCCCGCGAACGGTGCCACTCGAGGTCAAGACACGATGCCGCTCCGACCCTTAATCCGGAGCCGATTTCGTCGATCGAGGACGGTTGGTTGCACACCGCCTCGGGGGCTTAAATCTCTACGGCGATTGAGCCGAACACCATCCCTGTCCTTTGCAAAGCTCGTGACTCCCAGGTGCCGGACTCCAAACCTCCCACGCTCCTGCCAGTCGAATCCGACTGGGCGCCGGTTATGGAGTTCACCGCCACGGACATCTTTCAGCACTCGCCTTTTGGCGATATCCTGAACTCATTAAAGTCTCTCTGTTTGTCAGGGGAGCCCTGGCCGAACTACGGTCAGGAAGGTTGGGATTCGGACGACGAAGAAATTCAACGCCCACCCACCACCCACTTTGTAGCCACTGTCGATGACTTAACAGACATGCTCGACTTCGACTCCGAGGACATCGACGATATGGACGACGACGCCGGAGACGACCAAGAACCAGCGCCCACCGGGCACTGGATGGCCACCTCAACTTACGATATATATGGTGGACACACCTAAGGGAAGCGATAACGAGGAAGGATGAGACGCTGAAAGAAAATTCCCTCAGAAGCAGTCAAAGCGGCGCGTAAGCGCCGCTCAAAACCCACCTCGACAAAGATAGCGCCTACACGGACCCAGCCATAGAGCAGGGTGAGCCGCCGACGGCGAACATGCCATTGAGCAACCATTCGAACAGGCCAACTTGGACAAACAACCCGTCCCGGCAAGGACAATAGTCCGGACGATCTCACGCCGGACACGTCATTGGATCAAGAACCTCCACAAAGAGCTCCTCGCCATCGCGTAGCTTGAAAAAGTAGAAACAGAGGCTCGGAACAGCGGAAGACGACTCAATGAGATGGAGTAAATTACTCAAGACTGCAGACAAATATGGCGACAGCCGCCAAGCAAAGAGCTACCCAAAGCACAAACTACTGCCCGAATTCGATGAGGAGGCCGTAGAGCCCCCACAATCAAAAAACAAAGAGGTCGTCGGATCGGATAGATGACCACATGGCAAACGTAGAGCGGCAAGCGGCGCTGCACACAAGCCGGCACGCGATCCGCATAAGGATTCGCACCAAAGGGATGGCCCAGTTAGATCTATCTACGGGCCAAGGAAACAAGTTCTGGCGAGCAATACAACACGTCAAATATCCGAACATCACGGCACACCCAAATACAGGGGCGCCGCGCACCCTCTATGTTTCACCGACGAGGTCTTGGATCATGAATTTCCAGCGGGATTCAAGCCCGTAAACATAGAGGCATACGACGGAACGATGCACTCGAGTCTGGATTGAGGATTATATCCTCCACATACACATGGCAGAGGAGATGATCTCCACGCCATAAAATACCTACCCTCAAGCTCAAAGGGCCAGCCCGGCATTGGCTTAAAAGCCTCCCGAAAACACCATTGGTAGTTGGGAAGAGCTTGAGGATGCTTTTGGGCCAATTTGTGGAACTCGTGTCCGACCCGGACGTGAGACGATCTAAGTCACATAACCCAACAGCCCGGAGAGTCAGCTCGAAAATTCTGGAACAGGTTCCTCACCAAAAAGAACCAAATAGTCGACTGTCCGGACGCCGAAGCCTTAGCAGCTTTTAAACACAACGTCTGAGACGAATGGCTCACCAGACACCTTGGCCAAGAAAAGCCAAGAACAATGGCCGCACTAACAAGCCTCATGACCCACTTTTGCGCTGGAGAGGATAGCTGGCTAGCAAGATGTAGTACCAGTGACCCAAGTACATCCGAAGTCAGGGATGGGAATGGGAAACCACGACGCAGCAAGGACCAACGCCGGATTAAGGGGAACGGTCCAAAGAGCGCGGTAGTCAATGCCGGATTCAAAAGCTCACGGCAGAACAATAAAAAACTGCCCCTTAAGGACAATAGCGATGAGCTATCCAACTTAAACAAAATCTTGGACAAGATATGCCAAATCCACAAGACTCCGGAAGCCCGCAAACCATACCCACAGAGATTGTTGGGTCTTCAAGCGATCCGCAGACTCAACGCCGAACACAAGGGGCTCGACACACCAAGTGAGGATGATGACGAGCACTACAAGCAGAGCCCCAGAAAACAAAATAATTTCCCACAAGAGGTCAAAACAGTAAACTTACTTCAAGTAACAAAAGGGGAAAACAGAGCGGCACCCATTGAATTACGCGCGCGCACAATCTACCCCAATGAGTCCCAACACTGGTTGTCAAAACCAATTACCTTCGACCATCAGGACTACTCCGAAAGTATCCGGAACGCAGGATGGACTGCCTTGATACTAGAACCTATAATCGACGGTCTTCAATTTACGCAAGTCCTAATGGACAGCGGCAGTGATTTAAACCTGCTATGTCAGGACACAATCCACAACATGGGGATAAACCCAAACAGGATTAGCCATAGCAACACTTCCTTCCAAGGAATAATGCCAGGCACATATGCCCATTGTACGGGCTCCCTACTATTGGAAGTTATGTTTGGCTCACCCGACAACTTCCGTCGAGAAAAGTTGGTCTTCCACATCGCCCCATTTAAAAGTAGCCATCAAGCACTACTGGGACGCGAAGCTTTCACCCGCTTTAACGCAATACCGCATTATGCATCTCTTAAACTTAAAATGCCCGGTCCACGAGGCATCATTTCATTAAAGGGAAGCTGCGCGTGTCCCTCAAGGAAAGAATGTGAGACTGCCTTAACAGTCTCACACTAATATGGCCTTGCTGGCCAAAAGCTTCTAAAGCAGGTCGTTCAGACCCGGACACGCTTAAGCGAGTCCGGCATAAATAAACATGATGCGTACTAGCGCGCACCCCCTTACAAGGGCTCCACGATGTACAACAAGAGACAATAAAGCTCAATTTTACTCATTTTGAATCATACTCTATTTTATTACATTTTAGCGCGATCTTTTTCAAACTAAGTTCCTCTCTTTTACAGATGAACGCCGTGCTATACCCGTCCAGGATACGGAACAACGGAGACACAGGCGCAGACATGCAGCAGGGACCCGTTGCAAGGATTCTTTTCAGATTAAGACCCTGCGTAAACCTTTTTCACTGTCTCTTGTTGTTACTCATCCCCCGGTCTCCTATTATAACCGAGGAGGAGGCTGTCGTTTTGGCATCGGCCGCGTCAGAAGTTTGCATGTACCTGGACACCAGGGGCTTGTTACCAAGGGCATTGTTCGGCCCGCTTTATAAAAGACCAAATACCTTAGGGAGTGTTCGACGTCTCGAGTTAGGCCTTATATGCATCAGCTCCGAATCATGTCTTTGGTCAAACGTTGGGTTTGCCCGGCTCCTATGTTTTGCTGCCTTACGTTCCGTTCTATCGGCTAACGCGACACCAGAAGAACTACTGCGATTGTGCCCCGGTTCGGCCGGCGAGCACCTCAGTAGAGAAAGCCAAACTGACTGTCATGATATAGCGAGAGACTGGTCAACCACTCGATGACTCACCGGAATGTTTAGAATTCCTCCGCATTAACGAAGGACCGTTTTCCGGTCAGGCACATACGCACACCGAATTCGGGAGAGTGCGGTGCCCCCAGGGGCTATATAGTAGCCCCACCGTCGAACTCCTATGGCTAAGTGAAAGTGATAAAGCATTATAGTCCGGTTGCCTAGTTTGCTACGCTGCCACCTCCTTTATAGGACCAAGACGTTGGATTAAGTGTGAAAGAGCGACTTCTTTGCAAACACCCCTGCACTATGTGCGTGGGGGCTGAAGCCGAAGACTGCCATCTTTCAGGTTATATACATATATACATCAACGGCCGCACATGAGGTAGTTTGCTACTTGAAGGGACAAGTATAAGAAGCTCTTACATTAAATTGAAACGTTGTTTCATAAAATTATACATGTCATTCAAACATAACATCCTTCGAGCACTGCGTCTCTATTAAACGAGCGCCCGGAAGAACTTCCTCAAAATAGCGCCGTTGGTACTCGGCTGCCGTCCGAATCTGGGGACGCAATATCGGTGGCCCTCATCTCAGCCCAGTATGCCTTGACACGGGCAAGAGCCATCCCCGCCCCCTCAATACACGTCGACCGCTTCATTGCGTTGATACGCGGTACCGCACCAAGGAACTGCTGCACTAAGCCAAAATAACTCTTCGGCTGGGGTCCGCCTGGCCACAAATGAGTCATGACATGCTGCATGGCAAGTCCGGATAATCGATTCAGCTCGGCCCATTCGGCCAACCGATCGGTCAACGGAAGAGGACGCTCCGGACTATGGAATTGCAACCAAAATAGCTCTTCCCTTCGTGCCCTTCCGCCTCGGAAGTGCTCAATCGCGTTATCGCAACTTCGCCGCTAAGTCCAGATAAGCATCCTCCGAACTCCACAGCTTGTCCAACTCGAGCATACCGGATCCGTATATTTCTCCGCAGCGTAAACGGTTTTCCACCGCAATATCGGCCCCGACTCAGCTCCTCCTTGGCAGCTCTCATAGCGGAACGGGCATCCTTGGATTGGCAGTGGCCTTTTTCAGTCCTCTTGTTCCGCTTGACGTTTTTTTCAAGAACCTCGCAGCGGTCGGTAGTATTCTTCAGATTTCAGGCCAAACGGCCATTTCCCTTTGCTTCGGCGGTGAGCAGCCCGTTAAACTTTCAGCTCTTCGCCGCCTTTAAGCGCGCCATTACTCTTTTGGCTTGCTCTTTAGCTCGGGCAAGTTTCGCCCGCAGCCTCTCCACAGCAGCGGCACCGTCTGCATCAAAGCATACAAGTTGTAAGGCACGGGCGTCTAGCTCCCTTACCAGGTGTCCGCGGAGAAGTCACAAACCTTGTGACTCGTCAAACCGTTTATTGACCAGTGTGATGTCCGCATCCGCCTCGTCAAGTTGCCGCTTTAGTTCGGCAAATTCATCAGTCCGGCTAGCCACCGGACGCCCCGCCACCTACATAGGAACGGCGACATGTTAGTACCGAGATTATGATCCTCGGCACGCTGTCAGTTGTGACAGCATACCGAGTCTCAGGGGCTACTATCTATACAGGGCGCAATCTATATGCATAACTGTCAGAAGGTACATCATTTTTTTCGTACCTCAAACCCCGTTAGTGAACTTCTGGCGGCTTCATGCAATCCGCTCTCAGCGGACGCAATTCTTTCAATTACCGTAGCCGTTAGCGCACGGTGATCTTCTGAGATATACGCTTGTTCGAGCAGGTCCTTCACTCCTCCGACCAAGACGCCCGGTTGGCGCCGGACCGTCTGGCCCGCGGACTCGGAAAACTCTCCGTGGCGACACTTTAGGGTCGCCTACCGCACGAAGGCGCGATAGGTGGAGGCGTTTGCTCTCTATCATCTCCGGACGAAGATCCTCAAGACGAGCTCACGAGAAGGGTTGAGATCTGAACTACAAGGTACAATTTCGTTATCTTCGAAATAAATACAGGATGTTCTTTATTCACAAGACCCTTCTTTTTACTTACGGCTCATTGAGGGCTGATCCCTTGGGGAAATAGTGCAGCTGGGGTACTTCCGGCCGGACTTTTCGACGAAGACTTCTTTCCCGCTTTGAGGCCTTGGCTTCCGGTCTTGAAGCGGTCCTTTTCTCCCTTGGAGGAGGATCCTGATCCCTCTTCCTTGAAAGCCTCCTTCACGGAGGCGCTTGCTTCCCTGCTCCCCCTTCGCCTTCTTTAAAAGGCGGCCTTCAACATCTTGGTCAAGCATGGGATCCGGCGTGGTCTCGGGAGGGAGCCGGACACCTTATCAACTTTGCCTTGGCTATCCACTCTGTTCAAGAAACGGCTCCCTTAAAGGGCATATATATGATAAATGAATGAACAACCTGTCGGTTCTGAGGTTACTTACTTGAGTATCTGGGTGATTGCAGCTTAGACCTGCGTCCTCGGTTAAGTCCGGACACTTCTCTTGTGATCCGAAGAACAATTTGTACATCTCCTTGGGCGTCGCGTCCATAAAATGTTGAGAGCTCGTGGTCCCTCCGGATTAAACTCCCATGCACGGAGGGGCGGCGTTTGCAGGCGAAGCGCCGAATCAGCATAACCTGCGCCGCCACGACCAGATTGATCTCTCTTTCTTGGAGGTCTCGAACACGGCCCTGCAATGAGGAACGCCCTTGGACGGCCCCCGTTGAGCCCCCGGTTGACCCATGATGCCAGCCGCTGTGGTGGACCTGAGGGAAGGCGGGTGGCGCCACCCATTTGGTGCCCCAGGAGCGGTGATATAAAACCACTCCCGTTGCCACAAACCAAGCTCCTCTTGAAAAGAGCCCTCGGCCACGGAGCATCAGCACACTTGCTTATGACCACCCCTCCAAGACTCGCTTGTTGCCCCTCGATCGTCTTGGCTCCACCTTGAAGGTCTTTAGCCACAATCCAAAGTGAGGGTAATATGGAGGAAGGCTTCACATCGACAATGAATGACGAGATATGGAGGATGGACTCAGATTCAAGTCATGGAAATCCAGCCCATAATAAAACATGAGCCCCCGCACAAAGGGATCCGTCGGAAGCCTAAACCCGAAGGAAGTGAGACACGAACACCACGCTCTCGCCGGGCTCGGGAGTGGGAATGACCTGCCCCGAGCAGGCAGCCTATCTAAAGCTCGCCGGTTAGATACACGGCGTCTCGCAGCTTTAGCACATCTTCTTTGTGACGGAAGAAGACGTCCATCGGCCGAGCTGGTCGGAGCGGACATCGTCGAAGGTCAAGCGCCTAAATCTGAAGCTTTGGGTGTTAGAACTCGAGCGAGGCTAATTCGATGGAGGGTGGAAAAAAGAAGAGGGCCTTGGTCTCATTATAAAGAGGTTGAATACCAAGAGCCCTCCCCATGGTCGATTGGGACTCGCCTTCAATAGAGAAGGCGTGCCAACGGGCACGGTTGGGTTACCCACGTCCGCATTGATGAGAATCCCGGAATAAGGGGGCACGATCTCCGCTTTGATAAGACGTGCCAAGGAAACCGCCTCGCTAAACGCGCTGAGGTGGACAATAAAAATGATTCGTATGAAGGCCTGGCTGTGGTGTGATGTCACACCGCGGAATACGTCAGCAGATCTGTGCAAAAGTTATTCTCTCTATGGTGGTATGTGGAACTTGTTTTGCAGAGCCGGACACTATCCTTGTGTTCAAAATCTTCTATGAAGTATTCGGAAGAGGAACCCGCCTTGCAATGCCGAAGACAATATCGCGTCGGACTCGTCAGAATTGAAGCCTAGTTCAGGGGCTCTTAGGAGTCTGGATTAGGGGTGTTGGATAGCGAACTATCATCGTTGGCGGACTCTGGACTATGAAGATACAAGATTGAAGACTTCGTCCGTGTCCGCATGGGACTTTCCTTGGCGTGGAAGGCAAGCTTGGCGATACGGATATGTAGATCTCCTACCATTGTAACCGACTCTGTGTAACCCTAACCCTATTCGGTGTCTATATAAACCGAAGGGTTTTAGTCCATAGGACGAACAACAATCATACCATAGGCTAGCTTCTAGGGTTTAGCCTCCTTGATCTCGTGGTAGATCTACTCTTGTACTACCCATATCATCAATATTAATCAAGCAGGAGTAGGGTATTACCTCCATCGAGAGGGCCCGAACCTGGGTAAAAACATTGTGTCCCTTGTCTCCTGTTACCATCCGCCTAGACGCACAGTTCGGGACCCCCTACCCAAGATCCGCCGGTTTTGACCCCGACACAACTCTATTGCCTCCGTTTCAAAAAAAAATTCGTTGGCCTGACACACTGGCCAAATACCTTGCTGGGCCCACGAGTCTGGTGGCATTGAATTTTCGTCGTATGATTAAGGCTGGCCATAGTGGGGGTAACATAACCGGTAACATGCACTTGGGACTAGCAAACATGCTTATGTGGCACACAATTAAAGAAGAGAGAGATTTAGAGTAACATAGGTAGATACCGTATCATGTTAAATGCTATGTTACTTTGGGTCATGCATGAGAATAAGTATGATCATGTATGACACTACTTTATGATACTATGCACTATGGAGATAGTATCATACACTAGTATCGTATGCATGATACTAGTATATGATACTCCCCACTATGAGTAGCCTAACCGAACAAACAAGAGTTGTTTGTTCCGTATAAGGCTAGTCATAGTGGGAGTAACTTAAGTAGTAACATAGTGCACTTCAAAAAATATTAGCTTATGTGGCATGTAGTTAATGAGGAGAGAGGTGTTTAGTAACATAATATGCTATTGTAACATAGCACTTCCCGACAAATGATGAGTCTACAAGCTAATAAATAAAGCCATCTATGACACTAGTACTATGTTACTTTGCACTATGGAGGTAGTAACTTAGACTAGTGCCATCCCCACTATGACCAGCCTAAGGCCAACTCCAGCACGCGACCCCATCCTGTCTGGGTGCGTCCGCTTGGGGCAAAACGGACAAATCAGACGACCCAGCGCGCAGGCGCAAATGAACTTTTGTCCATTTTCTATCCGCTTTCGACCCATCCTCGACCCAAGTTTGCGCTGCTTTTGGGGTGAAACGAACTGTGTGCGGATGGGCGGGACGCGCGCACGCTTGTCCTCCCCTTTCCCGCCCGTCGGTGGAACAAGGCAAGCCCCCTCCCTCCCCCCCCCCCCCTCGCGCCCCATTTGGCGCCATTTCCGCAAACCCTCCACGCCCCCCCAGCCGATTTGGCGGGCCGCCGTCGACCCGCCCGGAAAGGTGAAGAAGAAGGCGGCTAAGGGTGCAAGGAATCCTTGGTCAGAATGCACGCCGGAGGATCTCGCCAACTTTGACACGGAATCGGCGAAGAGGAGGAACCGGAGGGCGGCTGTCAAGGGCAAGACCGCCGCGGCCAAGTTCGCCGCCGAGCGTGATGCGATGGAGGCCGCGCGGCACAAGACCGAGGTCAAGGAGAACGAGGCCATCGCCAACAAAGCGCACGCCCTCCTCATGCTTGGCATTTGCCGTCCGGCGGGTTTCTCTGCAGCAGCCGTCGGCCCGACGAGCACAGGCTCATCGGTCGCCAGGCCTCCACACTGCCAGTCAACGACATCGCGGACCATGCCTATGTCGCCCGGCTTTCCCCCGCCAAGGCACGACGGCCAGACCCGTTTTTCAGGGTCGACATGAAGGAAATATGCCCTAGAGGCAATAATAAAGTTATTATTTATTTCCTTATTTCATGATAAATGTTTATTATTCATGCTAGAATTGTATTAACCGGAAACATAATACATGTGTGAATACATAGATAAATATAGTGTCACTAGTGTGCCTCTACTTGACTAGCTCGTTAATCAAAGATGGTTAAGTTTCCTAACCATAGACATGAGTTGTCATTTGATTAACGGGATCACATCATTAGGAGAATGATGTGATTGACTTGACCCATTCCGTTAGCTTAGCACTTGATCGTTTAGTGTGTTGCTATTGCTTTCTTCATGACTTATACATGTTCCTATAACTATGAGATTATGCAACTCCCGTTTACTCGAGGAACACTTTGTGTGCTACCAAATGTCACAACATAACTGGGTGATCATAAAGGTTCTCTACAGGTGTCTCCAAAGGTACTTGTTGTGTTGGCGTATTTCGAGATTAGGATTTGTCACTCCGATTGTCGAAGAGGTATCTCTGGGCCCACTCGATAATGCACATCACTATAAGCCTTGCAAGCATTGTAACTAATGAGTTAGTTGCGGGATGACGTATTACGGAACGAGTAAAGAGACTTGCCGGTAACGAGATTGAACTAGGTATTGAGATACCGACGATCGAATATCGAGCAAGTAACATACCGATGACAAAGGGAACAACGTATGTTGTTATGCGGTTTGACCAATAAAGATCTTCGTAGAATATGTGGGAGCCAATATGAGCATCCAGGTTCCGCTATTGGTTATTGACCGAAGACGTGTCTCGGTCATGTCTACATAGTTCTCAAACCCGTAGGGTCCGCACGCTTAAAGTTCTGTGACGATTTGTATTATGAGTTTATGTGTTTTGATGTACCGTAGGTAGTTCGGAGTTCCGGATAAGATCGAGGACATGACAAGGAGTCTCGAAATGGTCGAGACGTAAAGATCGATATATTGGACGACTATATTCGGACATCGGAAAGGTTCCGAGTGATTCGGGTATTTTCGGAGTACTAGGGAGTTACGGGAATTCACCGGGAGAAGTATTGGGCCTTATTGGGCCATACGGGAATAGAGGAGACAGGCCAAAAGGAAGGAGGCACCCCCCCCCTCTAGTTCGAATTGGACAAGGGGTGCAGCCCCCTTTTCCTTCTCCCTCTCCCCCTCTTTCCGTCTCTCCTACTCCGGAAAGGAAAGGGGAATCCTACTAGGACTTGAGTCCTAGTAGAGCTCCCCACACTTGGAGTGTGGCGCGCCCCCTCTAGGGCCGGCCTCTCAATCCCTCTTTTATATAGGGGGGCAGGGGGCACCTCTAGACACAACAATTGATCTCTTGATCTCTTAGCCGTGTGCGGTGCCCCCCTCCACCATAATCCACCTCGATCATATCGTAGTGGTGCTTAGGTGAAGCCTTGTGTCGGTAGCATCATCATCACCGTCATCACGCCGTCGTGCTGACGGAACTCTCCCTCGAAGCTCTGCTGGATCGGAGTTCGTGCGACGTCATCGAGCTGTGCTGAAATCGGAGGTGTCGTGCGTTCGGTACTTGGATCGGTCGGATCGTGAAGACGTACCACTACATCAACCGCGTTGTGCTAACGCTTCCGCTTTCGTTCTACGAGCGTACGTGGACACACTCTCCCCTCTCGTTGCTATGCATCACCATGATCCTGTGTGTGCGTAGGAATTTTTTTGAAATTACTACGTTCCCAACAGTGGCATCCGAGCCTGGTTTTATGCGTATATGTTTATGCATGAGTAGAACACAAGTGAGTTGTGGGCGATACAAGTCATACTGCTTACCAGCATGTCATACTTTAATTCGGCGGTATTGTTGGATGAAGCGGCCCGGACCGACATTACGGATAAGCTTACACGAGACTGGTTCTACCGACGTGCTTTGCACATAGGTGGCTGGCGGGTGTCAGTTTCTCCAACTTTAGTTGAGCCGAGTGAGGCTATGCCCGGACCTTGAGAAGGTTAAAACAACACTAACTTGACGAACTATCGTTGTGGTTTTGATGCGTAGGTAAGAACGGCTCTTGCTCAGCCCGTAGCAACCACGTAAAACTTGCAACAACAAAGTAGAGGACGTCTAACTTGATTTTGCAGGGCATGTTGTGATGTGATATGGTCAAGGCATGATACTATATTTTATTGTACGAGATGATCATGTTTTGTAACCGAGTTATCGGCAACTGGGAGGAGCCATATGGTTGTCGCTTTATTGTATGCAATGCAATCGCCCTGTAATGCTATACTTTATCACTAAGCGGTAGCGATAGTCGTAGAAGCAATAGTTGGCGAGACGACAACGATGCTACGATGGAGATCAAGGTGTCGCGCCGGTGACGATGGTGATCATGACGGTGCTTCGGAAATGGAGATCACAAGCACAAGATGATGATGACCATATCATATCACTTATATTGATTGCATGTGATGTTTATCCTTTATGCATCTTATTTTGGTTTGATTGGCGGTAGCATTATAAGATGATCTCTCACTAAACTTCAAGATAAAAGTGTTCTCCCTGAGTATGCACCGTTGCCAAAGTTCGTTGTGCCGAGACACCACGTGATGATCGGGTGTGATAAGATCTACGTTCATCTACAACGGGTGCAAGCCAGTTTTGCACACGCGGAATACTCGGGTTAAACTTGACGAGCCTAGCATATGCAGCTATGGCCTCGGAACACTGAGACCGAAAGGTCGAGCGTGAATCATATAGTAGATATGATCAACATAGTGATGTTCACCATTGAAAACTACTCCATCTCACGTGATGATCGGACATGGTTTTGTTGATATGGATCATGTGATCACTTAGATGATTAGAGGGATGTCCATCTAAGTGGGAGTTCTTAAGTAATATGATTAATTGAAGTTAATCATGAACTTAGTCCTGGTAGTATTAGCATATCTATGTTGTAGATCAATAGCTCGCGTTTAGCTCCCCTGTTTTATTTTTGATATGTTTCTAGAGAAAACTAAGTTGAATGATGTTAGTAGCAATGATGCGGATTGAATCCGTGATCTGAGGATTATCCTCATTGATGCACAGAAGAATTATGTCCTTAATGCACTGCTAGGTGACAGACCGATTGCAGGAGCAAATGCAGACATTATGAACGTTTGGCAAGCTCGATATGATGACTACTTGATAGTTTAGTGCACCATGCATTACGACTTAGAATTGGGGCTTCAAAGACGTTTTGAACGCCACGGAGCATACGAGATGTTCCAAGAGTTGAAATTAGTATTTGAGACTCATGCCCATGTCAAAAGGTATGAGACCTTTGACAAGCACTTTGCCTACAAGATGGAGGATAATTGCTCAGCTAGTGAGCATGTGCTCAGAATGTCTGAGTACTACAATCACATGAATCCAGTGGGAGTTAATCTTCCAGATAAGATAGTGATTGACAGAATTCTCTAGTCACTATCACCAAGTTACTTGAACTTCGTGATGAACTATAATATGCAAGGGATAACAGAAACGATTCCCAAGCTCTTCGTGATGCTGAAATCGACGAAGGTAGAAATCAAGAAAAGCATCAAGTGTTGATGGTTGACAAGACCACTGGTTTCAAGAAAATGGCAAAGGGAAGAAGGGGAACTTCAAGAAGAACGGCAAGCAAGTTGCTGCTCAAGTGAAGAAGCCCAAGTCTGGACCTAAGCCTGAGACGAAGTGCTTCTACTACAAAGGAACTGGTCACTGGAAGCGGAACTGCCCCAAGTATTTGACGGATAAGAAGGATGGCAAAGTGAACAAAGGTATATTTGATATACATGTTATTGATGTGTACTTAATGAAGGAAATATGCCCTAGAGGCAATAATAAAGTTATTATTTATTTCCTTATATCATGATAAATGTTTATTATTCATGCTAGAATTGTATTAACCGGAAACATAATACATGTGTGAATACATAGACAAACAGAGTGTCACTAGTATGCCTCTACTTGACTAGCTCATTGATCAAAGATGGTTATGTTTCCTAGCCATAGACATGGGTTGTCATTTGATTAACGAGATCACATCATTAGGAGAATGATGTGATTGACTTGACCCATTCCGTTAGCTTATCATTCGATTGTTTAGTATGTTGCTATTGCTTTCTTCATGACTTATACATGTTCCTATGACAATGAGATTATGCAACCCCCGTTTACCGGAGGAACACTTTGTGTGCTACCAAACGTTACAACGTAACTAGGTGATTATAAAGGTGCTCTACAGGTGTCTCCGAAGGTACTTGTTGGGTTGGCGTATTTCGAGATTAGGATTTGTCACTCCGATTGTCGGAGAGGTATCTTTGGGCCCTCTTGGTAATGCACATCGCTTAAGCATTGCAACTAATGAGTTAGTTGCGGGATGATGTATTACAGTATGAGTAAAGAGACTTGCCGGTAACGAGATTGAACTAGATATTGAGATACCGACGATCAAATCTCGGTAAAGTAACATACCGATGACAAAGGGAAAAACATATGTTGTTATGCGGTTTGACCAATAAAGATCTTCGTAGAATATGTGGGAGCCAATATGAGCATCCAGGTTCCGCTATTGGTTATTGACCGGAGATGTGTCTCGGTCATGTCTACATAGTTCTCGAACCCGTAGGGTCCGCACGCTTAAGGTTTCGATGACAGTTATATTATGAGTTTATGAGTTTTGATGTACCAAAGGAGTTCAGAGTCCCGGATGAGATCGGGGACATGACGAGGAGTCTCGAAATGGTTGAGACGTAAAGATTGATATATTGGACGACAATATTCGGACTACGGAAAGGTTCCGGGTGATTCGGGTATTTTTCGAAGTACCGGAGAGTTACGGGAATTCGCCGGGGAGTATGTGGGCCTTATTGGGCTATACGGGAATAGAGGAGAGAGGCCAAAACGAAGGAGGCCTGTGCCCCCCCCCCCCTCTGGTCGGAATTGGACAAGGGGTACAGCCCCCTTTTCCTTCTCCCTCTCCTCCTCTTTCCTTCTCTCCTACTCCAACAAGGAAAGGAGGAGTCCTACTCCCAGTGGGAGTAGGACTGCCCCCTTGGCGTGCAATTGATCTCTTGATCTCTTAGCCGTGTGCGGTTTCCCCCCTCCACCATAGTCCTCCTCGATAATATTGTAGCGGTGCTTAGGCGAAGCCCTGCGACGGTAGTCATCAAGATCGTCACCACGCCGTCGTGCTGACGGAACTCTCCCTCGACACTCGGCTGGATCGGACTACGAGGGACGTCATCGAGCTGAACGTGTGCTAGAACTCAGAGGTGCCGTAGTTTCGGTGCTTGATCGGTCGGGCCGTGAATACATACGACTACATAAACCGCGTTGTTCTAACGCTTCCACTTTCGGTCTAAGAGGGTACGTGGACACACTCTCCTCTCTCGTTGCTATGCATCACCATGATCTTGCGTGTGCGTAGGAATTTTTTTGAAATTAGTACGCTCCCAACAGTGGCATTCGAGCCTAGGTTTTATGCGTAGATGTTATATGCACGAGTAGAACACAAGTGAGTTGGGGCGATACAAGTCATAATGCTTACTAGCATGTCATACTTTGGTTCGGCGGTATTGTTGGATGAAGCGGCCCGGACCAACATTACGCGTACGCTTACGCGAGACTGGTTCTGCCGACGTGCTTTGCACACAGGTGGCTGGAGGGTGTCAGTTTCTCCAACTTTAGTTGAACCGAGTGTGGCTACGCCCGGTCCTTGAGAAGGTTAAAACAACACTAACTTGACGAACTATCGTTGTGGTTTTGATGCGTAGGTAAGAATGGCTCTTGCTCAGCCCGTAGCAACCACGTAAAACTTGCAACAACAAAGTAGAGGACGTCTAACTTGTTTTTGCAGGGCATGTTGTGATGTGATATGGTCAAGACGTGATGCTATATTTTATTGTATGAGATGATCATGTGTTGTAACCGAGTTATTGGCAACTGGTGGGAGCCATATGGTTGTCGCTTTATTGTATGAAATTCAAGCGCCCTGTAATTGCTTTACTTTATCACGAAGCGCTAGCGATAGTCGTAGAAGCAATAGATGGCGGAACGACAACGATGCTACGATGGAGATCAAGGTGTTGCGCCGGTGACGATGGTGATCACGACGGTGCTTCGGAGATGGAGATCACAAGCACAAGATGATGATGGCTATGTCATATCACTTATATTGATTGCATGTGATGTTTATCCTTTATGCATCTTATTTTTCTTTGATTGATGGTAGCATTATAAGATGATCTCAAACTAATTATCAATAAGTGTTCTCCCTGAGTATGCACTGTTGCGAAAGTTCTTCGTGCTGAGACACCACGTGATGATCGGGTGTGATAGGCTCTACGTTCAAATACAACGGGTGCAAAACAGTTGCACACGCGGAATACTCAGGTTAAACTTGACGAGCCTATCATATACAGATATGGTCTCGGAACACGGAGACCGAAAGCTCGAGCGTGAATCATATAGTAGATATGATCAACATAGTGATGTTCGCCATTGAAAACTACTCCATCTCACGTGATGATCGGACATGGTTTAGTTGATTTGGATCACGTGATCACTTAGATGACTAGAGAGATGTCTGTCTAAGTGGGAGATCTTAAGTAATATGATTAATTGAACTTAAATTTATCATGAACTTTGTCCTGGTAGTATTTTGCAAATTATGTTGTAGATCAATAGCTCGCGTTGTTGCTTTCATATGTTTATTTTGATATGTTCCTAGAGAAAATTGTGTTGAAAGATGTTAGTAGCAATGATGCGGATTGGATCCATGATCTGAGGTTTATCCTCATTGCTGCACAGAAGAATTATGTCCTTAATGCACCGCTAGGTGACAGACCTATTGCAGGAGCAGATGCAGACGCTATGAACGTTTGGCTAGCTCAATATGATGACTACTTGATAGTTTAGTGCACCATGCTTAACGGCTTAGAATCGGGACTTCAAAGACGTTTTGAACGTCATAGACCATATGAGATGTTCCAGGAATTGAAGTTAATGTTTCAAGCAAATACCCGAGTTGAGAGATATGAAGTCTCCAACAAGTTCTATAGCTAAAAGATGGAGGAGAATCGCTCAACTAGTGAGCATGTGCTCAGATTGTTTGGGTACTATAATCGCTTGAATCAAGTGGGAGTTAATCTTCCAGATAAGATAGTGATTGACAGAGTTCTCTAGTCACCATCACCAAGTTACTAGAACTTCGTGATGAACTATAGTATGCAAGGGATGACGAAAACGATTACCGAGCTCTTCGTGATGTTGAAATCGACGAAGGTAGAAATAAAGAAAGAGCATCAAGTGTTGATGATTGACAAGACCACTAGTTTCAAGAGAAGGGCAAAGGGAAAGAAAGGTAACTTCAAGTAGAATGACAAGCAAGTTGTCACTCCCGCGAAGAAGACCAAAGCTGGACCAAAGCCTGAAACTAAGTGCTTACACTGCAAAGGAAATGGTCACTGGAAACGGGATTGCCCTGAATATTTGGTGGATAAGAAGGATGGCAAAGTGAGCAAGAGTATATTTGATATACAGGTTATTGATGTGTACCTTACTAGTGTTTATAATAGCCCCTGAGTATTTGATACTTGTTCGGTTGCTAAAAATTAGTAACTCGAAACAGGAGTTACAGAATAAACAGAGACTAGTTGAGGGTGAAGTGATGATGTGTGTTAGAAGTGGTTCCAAGATTGATATGATCATCATCGCACAGTCCCTATACTTTCGGGATTAGTGTTAAACCTAAATAAATGTTATTTGGCGTTTGCGTTGAGCATGAATATAATTTGATCATGTTTATTGCAATAAGATTATTCATTTAAAATCAGAGAATAATTGTTGTTCTGTTTACATGAATAAAACCTTCTATGGTCATACACACCAACGAAAATGGTTTGGTTGATCTCGATTGTAGTGATACACATATTCATAATATTGAAGCCAAAAGATGCAAAGTTAATAATGATAGTGCAACTTATCTGTGGCACTGCCATTTAGGTCATATTGGTGTAAAGCGCATGAAGAAACTCCATGCTGATGGGATTTTGGAATCACTTGATCATGAATCACTTGATGCTTACAAACCATGCCTTATGGGGAAGATGACTAAAACTCTGTTCTTCCAAACAATGGATCAAGCAACTGGCTTATTGGAAATAATACATACTGATGAATGTGAACCGATGAGTGTTGAGGCTCGCGGCGGGTATCGTTATTTTCTGACCTTCACAGATGATTTGAGCAGATATGGGTATATCTACGTGATGAAACATAAGTCCGAAACATTTGAAAAGTTCAAAGAATTCCAGAGTGAAGTGGAAAATCATCGTAAACAAGAAAATAAAAGTTTCTATGATCTGATCGCGGAGACAAATATTTGAGTTACGACTTTGGTCTTCAATTAAAACAATGTGGAATAGTTTCACAAATTCGTGCCACCTAGAACTGAAGGAAATATGCTCTAGAGGCAATAATAAAGTTTTTATTTATTTCCTCATATCATGATAAATGTTTATTATTCATGCTAGAATTGTATTAACCGGAAACATGATACATGTGTGAATACATAGACAAACTTAATGTCACTAGTATGCCTCTACTTGACTAGCTCATTAATCAAAGATGGTTATGTTTCCTAACCATAGACTTATGTTGTCATTTGATTAACGAGATCAGTTCATTAGGAGAATGATGTGATTGACTTGACCCATTCCGTTAGCTTAGCACTTGATCGTTTAGTATGTTGCTATTGCTTTCTTCATGACTTATACAAGTTCCTATAACTATGAGATTATGCAACTTCCGTTTACCGGAGGAACACTTTGTGTGCTACCAAACGTCACAACGTAACTGGGTTATTATAAAGGAGCTCTAAAGGTGTCTCCAAAGGTACATGTTGAGTTGGCGTATTTCAAGATTAGGTTTTGTCACTCCGATTGTCGGAGAGGTATCTCTGGGCCCTCTCGGTAATGCACATCACTATAAGCCTTGCAAGCAATGTAGCTAATGAGTTAGTTACGGAATGATGCTTTATGTAACGATTAAAGAGACTTGCCGGTAACGAGATTGAACTAGGTATTGAGATACCGACGATCGAATCTCGGGCAAATAACATACCGATGACAAAGGGAACAACGTATGTTGTTATGCGGTTTGACCGATAAAGATCTTCGTAGAATGTGTAGGAACCAATATGAGCATCCAGGTTCCGCTATTGGTTATTGACCCGGAATGGTTCTCGGTCATGTCTACATAGTTCTCGAACCCGTAGGGTCCGCACGCTGAAGGTTTCGATGACAGTTATATTATGAGTTTATGAGTTTTGATGTACCAAAGTTTGTTCGGAGTCCCGTATGTGATTACGGACATGACGAGGAGTCTCGAAATGGTCGAGACATGAAGATTGATATATTGGACGACTATATTCGGACACCGGAAGTGTTCCGGAGAAGTTTCGGATAAAACCGGAGTGCCGGAGGGTTATCGGAAACCCCGAGGGAACTAATGGGCCTCGATGGGCCTTAGTGGAGAGAGATAGGGGCGGCCAGGGCAGGCCGCGCGCCCCCTCCCCCTCTGGTCCGAATTGGACTAGGAGAGGGGGGGGGCCCTTTCCTTCTCCCCCTCTCTCCAAGTCCTAGTAGGATTCCCCTCTTGGGGGGTGCGCCATAGAGGGCCGGCTGGCCTCCCCCTTGCTCCTTTATATACGGGGGCAAGGGGGCACCCCAAAGACACAACAATTGATCCTTGAGATCTCTTAGCCGTGTTTGGTGCCCCCCTCCACCATAGTTCTCCTCGATAATATTGTAGCGGTGCTTAGGCGAAGCCCTGCGACGGTAGAACATCAAGATCGTCACCACGCCGTCGTGCTGACGGAACTCTTCCCCGACACTTTGCTGGATCGTAGTCCGGGGAACGTCAGCAAGCTGAACGTGTGCAAGAACTCGGAGGTGCCGTAGTTTCGGTGCTTGATCGGTCAGGCCGTGAAGACGTTCGACTACATCAACCGCGTAGTGCTAACGCTTCCGCTTTTGGTCTACGAGGGTACGTGGACAACACTCTCCCCTCTCGTTGCTATACATCACCATGATCTTGCGTGTGCGTAGGAATTTTTTTGAAATTACTACGTTACCCAACAGTGGTATCAGAGCCTGGTTTTATGCTTAGATGTTATATGCACGAGTAGAACACAAGTGAATTGTGGGCGATACAAGTCATACTGCTTACCAGCATGTCATACTTTGGTTCGACGGTATTGTTGGATGAAGCGGCCCAGACCGACATTATGCGTACGCTTACGCGAGACCGGTTCTCCCGACGTGCTTTGCACAGAGGTGGCTAGCAGGTGTCAGTTTCTCCAACTTTAGTTGAACCGAGTGTGGCTACGCCCGGTCCTTGCGAAGGTTAAAACAACACTAACTTGACGAACTATCGTTGTGGTTTTGGTGCGTAGGTAAGAACTGTTATTGCTTAGTGCGTAGCAGCCACGTAAAATTTGCAACAACAAAGTAGAGGACGTCTAACTTGTTTTTGCAGGGCATGTTGTGATGTGATATGGTCAAGGCGTGATGCTATGTTTTATCGTATGAGATGATCATGTTTTGTAACTGAAGTTATCGGCAACTGGCAGGAGCCATATGGTTGTCGCTTTATTGTATGAAATGCAAATGCCCTGTAATTGCTTACTTTATCACTAAGCGGTAGCGATAGTCGTAGAAGCAATGGATGTCGTAAACGACAACGATGCTACGATGGAGATCAAGGTGTCGCACCGGTGACGGTGGTGATCAAAACGGTGCTTCGGAGATGGAGATCACAAGCACAAGATGATGATGGCCATATCATATCACTTATAATGATTGCATGTAATGTTTATCCTCTATGCATCTTATCTTGCTTTGATTGACGGTAGCATTTTAAGCTGATCTCTCACTAACTATCAAGAAGTGTTCTCCCTGAGTATTCACCGTTGCAAAAGTTATTCGTGCTAAGACACCACGTGATGATCGGGTGTGATAGGCTCTACGTTCAAATACAACGGGTGCAAAACAATTGCACACGCATAATACTCAGGTTAAACTTGACGAGCCTAGCATATACAGATATGGCCTCGGAACACGGAGACCGAAAGGTCGAACGTGAATCCTATAGTAGATATGATCAACATAGTGATGTTCACCATTGAAACTACTCCATCTCACGTGATGATCGGACATGGTTTAGTAGATTTGGATCACATGATCACTTAGATGACTAGAGAGATGTATGTCTAAGTGGGAGTTCTTAAGTAATATGATTAATTGAACTTAAATTTATCATGAACTTAGTACCTGATAGTATTTTGCTTGTCTATGTTTGTTGTAGATAGATGGCTCGTGCTGTTGTTCCGTTGAATTTTAATGCGTTCCTTGAGAAAGCTAAGTTGAAAGATGATGGTAGCAATTACACGGACTGGGTCCGTAACTTGAGGATTATCCTCATTGCTGCACGTAAGAATTACGCTCGAAGCACCGCTGGGTGCCAGGCCTGCTGCAGATGCTGGCGACGACGTTAAGAACATCCGCGAGCAAAGCTGATGACTACTCAATAGTTCATTGTGCCATGCTTTACGGCTTGGAACCGGGTCTTCAACGACGTTTTGAACGTCATGGAGCATATGAGATGTTCCAGGAGTTGAAGTTAATATTTCAAGCAAATGCCCGGATTGAGAGATATGAAGTCTCCAATAAGTTTTATAGCTGTAAGATGGAGGAGAATAGTTCTGTCAGTGAACATATACTCAAAATGTCTGGGTATAATAATCACTTGATTCAACTGGGAGTTAATTTTCCTGATGATAGTGTCATTGACAGAATTCTTCAATCACTGCCACCAAGTTACAAGAGCTTCGTGATGAACTATAATATGCAAGGGATGGACAAGACTATTCCCGAGCTCTTCACAACGCTAAAGGCTGCGGAGGTAGAAATCAAGAAGGAGCATCAAGTGTTGATGGTCAATAAGACCACCAGTTTCAAGAAAAAGGGTAATGGGAAGAAGAAGGGGAACTTCAAGAAGAACAACAAGCAAGTTGCTGCTCAAGAGAAGAAACCCAAATCTGGACCTGAGCCTGAGACTGAGTGCTTCTACTGCAAGTAGACTGGACACTGGAAGCGGAACTGCCCCAAGTATTTGGCGGATAAGAAGGATGGCAAGGTGAACAAAGGTATATGTGATATACTCCCTCCGTCCCATAATGTAAGACGTTTTTAACACTAGTGTAGGTTCAAAAAATGTCTTACATTATGGGACGGAGGGAGTACATGTTATTGATGTGTACCTTACAAATGCTCGCAGTAGCACCTGGGTATTTGATACTGGTTCAGTTGCTAATATTTGCAACTCGAAACAGGGACTACGGATTAAGCGAAGACTGGCTAAGGACGAGGTGACGATGCGCGTGGGAAATGGTTCCAAAGTTGATGTGGTCGCGGTCGGCACGCTACCTCTACATCTACCATCGGGATTAGTTTCAGACCTAAATAATTGTTATTTGGTGCCAGCGTTGAGCATGAACATTATATCCGGATCTTGTTTGATGCGAGACGGTTATTCATTTAAATCAGAGAATAATGGTTGTTCTATTTATATGAGTAATATCTTTTATGGTCATGCACCCTTGAAGAGTGGTCTCTTTTTATTAAATCTCGATAGTAGTGATACACATATTCATAATGTTGAAGCCAAAAGATGCAGAGTTGATAATGATGGTGCAACTTATTTGTGGCACTGCCGTTTGGGTCATATTGGTGTAAAGCCCATGAAGAAACTCCATACTGATGGACTTCTGGAATCACTTGATTATGAATCACTTGGTACTTGCGAACCGTGCCTCATGGGCAAGATGACTAAAACATCGTTCTCCGGAACTATGGAGAGAGCAACAGATTTGTTGGAAATCATACATACAGATGTATGTGGTCCGATGAATGTTGAAGCTCGTAGGATATCGTTATTTTCTCACCTTCACAGATGATTTAAGCAGATATGGGTATATCTACTTGATGAAACGTAAGTCTGAAACTTTTGAAAAGTTCAAAGAGTTTCAGAGTGAAGTTGAAAATCATCGTAACAAGAAAATAAAGTTTCTACGATCTGATCGTCGAGGAGAATATTTGCATTACGAGTTTGGTCTACATTTGAAACAATGCGGAATAGTTCCGCAACTCACGCCACTCGGAACACCACAGCGTAATGGTGTGTCCGAACGTCGTAATCGTACTTTACTAGATATGGTGCGATCTATGATGTCTCTTACTGATATACCGCTATCGTTTTGGGGTTATGCTTTAGAGACGGCCGCATTCACATTAAATAGGGTACCATCAAAATCCGTTGAGACGACGCCTTATGAACTGTGGTTTGGCAAGAAACCAAAGTTGTCGTTTCTTAAAGTTTGGGGCTGTGATGCTTATGTGAAGAAACTTCAACCAGATAAGCTCAAACCCAAATCGGAGAAATGTGTCTTCATAGGATACCCAAAAGAGACTATTGGATACACCTTCTATCACAGATCTGAGGGCAAGATTTTTGTTGCTAAATTCGGATCCTTTCTAGTGAAGGAGTTTCTCTCGAAAGAAGTGAGTGGGAGGAAAGTAGAACTTGATGAGGTAACTATACCTACTCCCTTATTGGAAAGTAGTTCATCACAAGAACCGGTTCCTGTGACGACTACACCAATCAGTGAGGAAGCTAATGATAATGATAATGAAACTTCAGATCAAGTTACTACCGAACTTCGTAGGTCAACCAGAGTGAGATCCGCACCAGAGTGCTACGGTAATCCTATTCTAGAAGTCATGTTACTTGACCATGGCGAACCTACGAACTATGAGGAAGCGATGATGAGCCCAGATTCCGCAAAATGGCTTGAGGCCATGAAATTTGAGATGGGATCCATGTATGAGAACAAAGTATGGACTTTGGTTGACTTGCCCGATGATCGACAAGCCATCGAGAATAAATGTATCTTCAAGAAGAAGACTGACTCTGATAGTAATATAACTGTCTACAAAGCTCGATTGTTGCAAAAGGTTTTCGACAAGTTCAAGGGGTTGACTACGATGAGACTTTCTCACCCGTAGCGATGCTTAAGTCTGTCTGAATCATGTTAGAAATTGCCGCATTTTATGATTATGAAATATGGCAAATGGATGTCAAAACTGCATTCCTGAATGGATTTTTGGAAGAAGAGTTGTATATGATGCAACCGGAAGGTTTTTTCGATCCAAAAGGTGCTAACAAAGTGTGCAAGCTCCAGCGATCCATTTATGGACTGGTGCAAGCCTCTCGGAGTTGGAATAAATGCTTTGATAGTGTGATCAAAGCATATGGTTTTATACAGACTTTTGGAGAAGCCTGTATTTACAAGAAAGTGAGTGGGAGCTCTGTAGCATTTCTGATATTATATGTAGATGACATATTATTAATTGGAAATGATATAGAATTTCTGGATAGCATAAAGGGATACTTGAATAAAAGTTTTTCAATGAAAGACCTCGGTGAAGCTGCTTACATATTAGGCATCAAGATCTATAGAGATAGATCAAGATGTTTAATTGGACTTTCACAAAGCACATACCTTGATAAAGTTTTGAAAAGGTTCAAAATGGATCAGGCAAAGAAAGGGTTCTTGCATGTATTACAAGGTGTGAAGTTGAGTCAGACTCAATGCCCGACCACAACAGAAGATAGAGAGAAAATGAAAGATGTTCCCTATGCTTAAGCCATAGGCTCTATCATGTATGCAATGCTGTGGACCAGACCTGACGTATGCTTTGCAATAAGTTTGGCAGGGAGGTACCAAAGTAATCCAAGAGTGGATCACTGGACGGCGGTCAAGAATATCCTGAAATACCTGAAAAGGACTAAGGATATGTTTCTCGTTTATGGAGATGACAAAGAGCTAGTCGTAAATGGTTACATCGATGCAAGCTTTGACACTGATCTGGACGATTCTAAATCACAAACCGGATACGTGTTTATATTGAACGGTGGAGCTGTCAATTGGTGCAGTTCTAAACAAAGTTTTGTGGTGGGATCTACATGTGAAGCGGAGTACATAGCTGCTTCGGAAGCAGCAAATGAAGGAGTCTGGATGAAAAAATTCATTTCCGATCTAGGTGTCATAACTAGTGCATCGGGACCAATGAAGATCTTTTGTGACAATACTGGTGCAATTGCCTTGGCAAAGGAATCTAGATTTCACAAGAGGACCAAGCACATCAAGAGACGCTTCAATTCCATCCGGGACCAAGTCCAGTTGGGAGACATAGAAATTTGCAAGATACATACGAATCTGAATGTTGCAAACCCGTTGACTAAGCCTCTTCCACGAGCAAAACATGATCAGCACCAAGACTCCATGGGTGTTAGAATCATTACTATGTAATCTAGATTATTGACTCTAGTGCAAGTGGGAGACTGAAGGAAATATGCCCTAGAGGCAATAATAAAGTTATTATTTATTTCCTCATATCATGATAAATGTTTATTATTCATGCTAGAATTGTATTAACCGGAAACATGATACATGTGTGAATAAATAGACAAACTTAATGTCACTAGTATGCCTCTACTTGACTAGCTCGTTGATCAAAGATGGTTATGTTTCCTAGCCATAGACATGGGTTGTCATTTGATTAACGAGATCACATCATTAGGAGAATGATGTGATTGACTTGACCCATTCCGTTAGCTTATCATTCGATCGTTTAGTATGTTGCTATTGCTTTCTTCATGACTTATACATGTTCCTACGACTATGAGATTATGCAACCCCCGTTTACCGGAGGAACAGTTTGTGTGCTACCAAACGTCACAACGTAACTGGGTGATTATAAAGGAGCTCTACTGTTGTCTCCAAAGGTACATGTTGAGTTGGCGTATTTCGAGATTAGGTTTTGTCACTCCGATTTTCGGAGAGGTATCTCTGGGCCCTCTCGGTAATGCACATTACTATAAGCCTGGCAAGCAATGTATCTAATGAGTTAGTTACGGAATGATGCATTATGTAACAAGTAAAGAGACTTGCCGGTAACGAGATTGAACTAGGTATTGAGATACCGACGGTCGAATCTCGGACAAGTAACATACCGATGACAAAGGGAACAACGTATGTTGTTATGCGGTTTGACCGATAAAGATCTTCGTAGAATATGTAGGAACCAATATGAGCATCCAGGTTCCGCTATTGGTTATTGACCCGGAATGGTTCTCGGTCATGTCTACATAGTTCTCGAACCCGTAGGGTCCGCACGCTTAAGGTTTCGATGACAGATATATTATGAGTTTATGAGTTTTTATGTAACGAAATTTGTTCGGAGTCCCGTATGTGATTACAGACATGACGAGGAGTCTTGAAATGGTCGAGACATGAAGATTGATATATTGGACGACTATATTCGGACACCGGAAGTGTTCCGGAGAAGTTTCGAATAAAACCGGAGTGCCGGAGGGTTATCGGAAACCCCTGGGAAACTAATGGGCCTCGATGGGCCTTATTGGAGAGAGAGAGGGGCGGCCAGGGCAGGCCGTGCGCCCCCTCCCCCTCTGGTCCTAATTGGACTAGGAGAGGGGGGGGCGGCGCCCCCTTTTCCTTCTCCCTCTCCCTCTCCTTCCTTCCCCCTCTCTCCCTTTAGGTGGAAACCTACTAGGACTTGGAGTCCTAGTAGGATTCCCCTCTTGGGGGGCGCGCCATAGAGGGCCGGCCGGCCTCCCCCTTGCTCCTTTATATACGGGGGCAGCGAGCACCCCAAAGACACAACAATTGATCCTTGATATCTCTTAGCCGTGTGTGGTGCCCCCCTCCACCATAGTTCTCCTCGATAATATTGTAGCGGTGCTTAGGCGAAGCCCTGCAACGGTAGAACATAAAGATCGTCACCATGCCGTCATGCTGACGGAACTCTTCCCCGGGACTTTTTTGGATCGGAGTCCGGGGAATGTCATCAAGCTGAACGTGTGCAAGAACTCAGAGGTGCCGTAGTTTTGGTGCTTGATCGGTCGGGCCGTGAAGACGTTTGACTACATCAACCACGTTGTGCTAACGCTTCCGCTTTCGGTCTACGAGGGTACATGGACAACACTCTCCCCTCTTGTTGCTATACATCACCATGATCTTGCGTGTGCGTAGGAATTTTTTTGAAATTACTACGTTACCCAACAGGAACACCACAGTGTAATGGTGTGTCCGAACGTCGTAACCGTACTTTATTAGATATGGTGCGATCTATGATGTCTCTTACCGATCTACCACTATAGTTTTGGGGTTATGCATTAGAGACAGCTGCATTCACGTTAAATAGGGCACCATCAAAATCCGTTGAGACGACGCCTTATGAACTGTTGTTTGGCAAGAAACCAAAGTTGTCGTTTCTTAAAGTTTGGGGCTATGATGCTTATGTGAAAAAGTTTCATCCTGATAAGCTCAAACCCAAATCGAAGAAATGTGTCTTCATAGGATATCCAAAGGAGACAGTTGGGTACACCTTTGAAGGTCGAGGATGTCGCCTAGAGGGGGGGGGGTGAATAGGCGCTTTAAAATAATTACGGTTTAGGCTTGAACAAATGGGGAATAAACCTAACGGTTAATTTGTCAAGCACAAAACCTACAACAACTAGGCTCACCTATGTGCACCAACAACTTATGCTAAGCAAGATAAGCAACCATGTGATAGCAAGATATATGACAAAGAACAATATGTCTATCACAAAGTAAAGTGCATAAGTAAAGGGGCTCGGGTAAGAGATAACCGAGGCACGCGGAGACGACGATGTATCCCGAAGTTCACACCCTTGCGGATGCTAATCTCCGTTTGGAGCGGTGTGGAGGCACAATGCTCCCAAGAAGCCACTAGGGCCACTGTAATCTCCTCACGCCCTCAAGACAATGCAAGATGCCGTGATTCCACTAAGGGACCCTTGAGGGCGGTCACCGAACCCGCACAAATGGCAACCCTTGGGGCGGTCACGAACCCGTACACTTTGGCAACCCTTGGGGGCGCTCACCGGAACCCGTCAAATTGCTCGGGGCGATCTCCACAACCTAATTGGAGACCCGACGCTTGCAGGAGCTTTACACCACAATGATTGAGCTCCGAACACCACCAACCGTCTAGGGCGCCCAAGCACCCAAGAGGAACAAGCTCAAGGGCACCAAGCACCCAAGAGTAATAAGCTTCTCAACTTGTAACTTCCACGTATCACCGTGGAAAACTCAAACCGATGCACAAATGCAATGGCAAGGGCACACAGAGTGCTCAAGTCCTTCTCTCTCAAATCCCACCAAAGCAACTAATGCTAGGGAGGAAAATGAGAGGAAGAACAAGAAGGAGAACACCAAGAACTCAAAGAACTAGATCCAAGGGGTTCCCCTCACATAGAGGAGAAAGTGATTGGTGGAAATGTGGATCTAGATCTCCTCTCTCTTTCCCCCCAAAAACTAGCAAGAATCCATGGAGGGATTGAGAGATAGCAAGCTCGGAGAAGGTCAACAATGGGGGAAGAACACGAGCTCAAAGGATAAGGTTCAATGGGGAAGAAGACCCCCTTTTATAGGAGGGGGAAAATCCAACCGTTACCCCACTGAACATCCCCGCACAGAGCGGTACTACCGCTTGGGCAGGGCGGTACTACCGCTGAGGGTGGTACTACCGCTCTCACCCAGTGATCTTGCCACTGACGAGGAGGTCAAGGCCACAGCCCCAGGCGGTACTACCGTGGGAGTAGGCGCAGTACTACCTCTTGAGCGGTACTACCGCCACTACTACCGCACTTAGTACCGTAAAACCCGACACGAAAAACAACGGTCTCGAATCGAGGCGGTAGTAGCCCGGAACCACTGCGGTACTACGGCCGAAACTCCCAAGCGGTACTACCGTTCGGAGAGCGGTACTACCGCTTGGAGCGGTACTACCGCTCCGAGAGCGGTACTACCACTGGGGAGCTTCGGCGGTACTACCGCTGAGGGTCACGGTACTACCGCTGGCACCAACCTTAAGCCACAATCACGAAAACAAAGAAAACTCCAACGAAAACCAGAACTGCCATAACTTCTTCATATGAGCTCCGAATTGAGCAAACTCAAGCTTGTTTGAAACAAGACAACGAGTAGCATCAAAACAGCGACACCTCCAACAGAGAAGAACCGGCATACCCTCCAACATCGAAAACATCATAGAAGATGCATGTGAACTCCATTTTCGATGAACTCGAGCTTGTCAGGAACATGATCAAAAACTCCAAATCTCACAAGGAGAAGAACCAAACAAGAATCCAAAAAGATGATGCAAGGATGCAATGGTTTGAGCTCTCTACGAATGATATGATGAAGCTACTCATCGAGAGCCCCCCTTGATAGTACGGCAATCGATCCTATAACCCGGTCTCCCAACTACCATCATGAGACCGGTAAAATAGAAAAACCTATCAAGGGCAAACCTTTGTTTGCACATGGTCCACTTGAGCTAGACGATGATGATCTTGACTCCTCAAGTTGGACCACCTTTCTTGATTGCGTTGGATCAAGAAGACTAGTTGATTGCTCCCCATACTCCACTATGGGTGAGTCACTCTTACGCACATCTTCACAAGTCCATTGTCACCAAATGGACGGCAAGCTTCAAGCATTTGATCTCTTCGTGATGCTTCACTTGAATTTGCACACCGCAACCTAACCCCACAAAGAACTCTCACGAAGACCATGGGTTAGTACACAAAGCGTAATGGACAATGCTTACCATACCATGGGATCACTTGATCCCTCTGTACATCTTGTACGCTTTGTGTGTTGAATCTTTCCAACTCCCTTCATTTGGATGATGTCTTGAATGTGGACATGAATGATCACACAATCTTATTCTTCAAGACATGCTTGCAATAAGCTCAACACTCACATGACCAATCTTTGGATAATTCCTTGAATAGCACCTTGGTCGACACAAAACTCTCCTTGAAACCAACACATGTACTCCAAGAAAAGCCTATGGACAAAACCTTCAAATAAACTCAAGGCAACCATTAGTCCATAGAGAATGTCATCAATTACCAAAACCACACATGGGGGCACCGCATGTCCTTTCAACCTTCTATCACAGATCCGAAAGGCAAGACATTCCTTGCTAAGAATGGATCCTTTCTAGAGAAGGAGTTTCTCTCGAAAGAAGTGAGTGGGAGGAAAATAGAACTTGATGAGGTAACTGTACCTGCTCCCTTATTGGAAAGTAGTTTATCACAGAAATCTGTTCCTGTGACTCCTACACCAATTAGTGAGGAAGCTGATGATGATGATCAGGTAACTTCAGATCAAGTTACTACCGAACCTCGTAGGTAAACAGAGTAAGATCCACACCAGAGTGGTACGGTAATCCTGTCCTGTTCTGGAGGTCATATTACTTGACCATGACGAACCTACGAACTATGAGGAAGCGATGATGAGCCCAGATTCCGCAAAATGGTTTAAGGCCATAAAAACTGAGATGGGATCCATGTATAAGAACAAAGTATGGACTTTGATTGACTTGCCTGATGATTGGTGAGCCATTGAGATTAAATGGATCTTCAAGAGGAAGACGGACGCTGATAGTAGTGTTACTATCTACAAAGCAAGAATTGTCGCAAAAGGTTTTCGACAAGTTCAAGGTGTTGACTACGATGAGAGTTTCTCACTCGTATCTATGCTTAAGTCTGTCTGAATCATGTTGGCAATTGCCGCATTTTATGAAATCTGGAAAATGGATAAACAAAAACTACATTGCTTAATGGATTTATTAAAGAAGAGTTGTATATGATACAACCAGAAGGTTTTGCCAATCCTAAAGGTGCTAACAAAATGTGCAAGCTCCAGCGATCCATCTATGGACTGGTGCAAGCATCTCGGAGTTGGAATATACTCTTTGATAAGTTGATCAAAGCATATAGTTTTATACAGACTTGCAGTGAAGCATGCATTTACAATAAAGTGAGTGGGAGCGCTACAGCCTTTCTGATAAGTATATGTGAATGACATATTGTTGATCAGAAATAATGTAGAATTTTCTGGAAAGCATAAAGGAGTGTTTGCAAGGAGTTCTTCAAAAGAAAGACCTCAGTAAAGCTACTTACACATTGAGCATCAAGATCTATAGAGATAGTGTTGGGGAACGTAGCAGAAATTCAAAATTTTCTACGCATCACCAAGATCTATCTATGGAGAAACCAGCAACGAGAGAGAGGAGAGTGCATCTACATACCCTTGTAGATCGCTAGGCGGAAGCGTTCAAGAGAACGGGGTTGAAGGAGTCGTACTCGTCGTGATCCAAATCACCGGAGATCCTAGTGCCGAACGGACGGCACCTCCTCATTCAACACACGTACAGCCCGGTGACGTCTCCCATGCCTTGATCCAGCAAGGAGAGAGGGAGAGGTTGGGGAAGACTCCGTCCAGCAGCAGCACAACGGCATGGTGGTGATGGAGGAGCGCGGAACTCCAGCAGGGCTTCGCCAAGCACTACGAGAGACGAGGAGGGAGAGGGGTTGGGCTGCGCCAACAGGAGAAGAACTTCGTGTGTTGGGCTGCCCCTTTGCCTCCACTATATATAGGGGGAGAGGGAGGTCTGCGCCCCCACCTAGGGTTCCCTCCCTAGGGGTGGCGGCAGCCCCAACCCCCATCTGGGGTGGCGGCCAAGTGGGGGGGAGAGGGAGGCGCACTAGGCATGGGCCTTTAGGGCCCGTCTGCCCTAGGGTTTGCCCCCCTCTTCTCTCTAGGCGCATGGGCCTTGGTGGGGAGGCGCCCCAGCCCACCTAGGGGCTGGTCCCTTCTCACACTTGGCCCATGTATGCCTCCGGGACCCGTGGCCCCTCCCGGTGGACCCCCGGACCCCTCCGGTGGTCCCGGTACACTACCGGTGATGCCTGGAACACTTCCGGTGGCCAAAACCATACTTCCTATATATCAATCTTTACCTCCGGACCATTCTGGAACTCCTCATGATGTCCGAGATCTCATCCAGGACTCCAAACAACATTCGGTAACCGAGTACATACTTTCCCTATAACCCTTTTGTCATCGAACCTTAAGTGTGTAGACCCTACGGGTTCGGGAGACATGTAGACATGACCGAGACAACTCTCCGGTCAATAACCAACAGCGGGATCTGGATACCCATGTTGGCTCCCACATTCTCCATGATGATCTCATCGGATGAACCACGATGTCGAGGATTCAATCAATCCCGTATACAATTCCCTTTGTCTAGCGGTATTGTACTTGCCCGAGATTCGATCGTCGGTATCCCGATACCTTGTTCAATCTCGTTACCGGCAAGTCTCTTTACTCGTTCCGTAACACATCATCCCGTGATCAACCCCTTGGTCACTACCGAGTGGGCCCAGAGATACCTCTCCGCCACACGGAGTGACAAATCCCAGTCTCGATTCGTGCCAACCCAACATACACTTTTGGAGATACCCGTAGTGCACCTTTGTGGCCACCCAGTTACGTTGTGAAGTTTGGTACACCCAAAGCATTCCTACGGTATCCGGGAGTTGCACAATCTCATGGTCTAAGGAAATGATACTTGACATTAGAAAAGCTTTAGCATACAAACTACATGATCTTTGTACTAGGCTTAGGATTGGGTCTTGTCCATCACATCATTCTCCTAATGATGTGATCCCGTTATCAACGACATCCAATGTCCATGGTCAGGAAACCGTAACCATCTATTGATCAACGAGCTAGTCAACTAGAGGCTTACTAGGGACATGGTGTTGTCTATGTACCCACACATGTATCTGAGTTTCCTAGCAATACAATTATAGCATGGATATAAACGATTATCATGAACAAGGAAATATAATAATAAGAACTAATTTATTATTGCCTTAGAGCATATTTCCTACAGATAGATCAAGACGCTTGATAAGATTTTTCAAAGAGTACATACCTTGATAAGATTTTGAAGTAGTTCAAAATGGAACAGTCAAAGAAGGAGTTCTTGACTGTGTTGCAAGGTGTGAAGTTGATTAAGACTCAAAACCCGACCATGGAAGAAAAATAGAAAGAGAATGAAAAGTCATTCCCTATGCCTCACCATAGGTTCTATAAAGTATGCTATCTGTGTACAGCACCTATTGTATACCTTGTTCTGAGTTTGGCAAGGGAGTACAATTTTGATCTAGGAGTAGATCACTGGACAACGGTCAAGAATATCCTTAGTGAGGACTAAGGAAATATTTCTCGATTATGGAGGTGATAAAAGAGCTCGTCGTAAAGAGTTACATCGATGCAAGCTTTTACACCAATCCAGATGACTCTAAGTCTCAATCTTGATACATATTGAAAGTTGGAGCAATTAGCTAGAGTAGCTCCGTGCAGCGCATTGTAGATATAGAATATTTTGCAAAATACATACGGCTCTGAATGTGACAGACCCGTTGACTAAACTACTCTCACGAGCAAAACATGATCACACTTCATACTCTTTGGGTGATAATCACAAATCGATGTGAACTAGATTATTGACTCTAGTAAACCCTTTGCGTGTTGGTCACATGACGATGTGAACTATGGGTGTTAATCACATGCAGATGTGAATGTTAATATTAAATCACATGGCGATGTGAACTAGATTATTGACTCTAGTGCAAGTGGGAGACTGAAGGAAATATGCCCTAGAGGCAATAATAAAGTTATTATTTATTTCCTTATTTCATGATAAATGTTTATTGTTCATGCTAGAATTGTATTAACCGGAAACATTATACATGTGTGAATACATAGACAAACAGAGTGTCACTAGTATGCCTCTACTTGACTAGCTCGTTGATCAAAGATGGTTATGTTTCCTAGCCATAGACACGGGTTGTCATTTGATCAACGAGATCACATCATTAGGAGAATGATGTGATTGACTTGACCCATTTCGTTAGCTTAGCATTCGATCGTTTAGTATGTTGCAATTGCATTCTTCATGACTTATACATGTTCCTATGACTATGAGATTATGCAACCCCCGTTTACCGGAGGAACACTTTGTGTGCTACCAAACGTCACAACGTAACTGGGTGATTATAAATGTGCTCTACAGGTGTCTCCGAAGGTAATTGTTGGGTTGGCGTATTTCGAGATTAGGATTTGTCACTCCAATTGTCGGAGAGGTATCTCTGGGCCCTCTCGGTAATGCACATCACTTAAGCCTTACAAGCATTGCAACTAATGAGTTAGTTGCGGGATGATGTATTACAGTACGAGTAAAGATACTTGCCGGTAACGAGATTGAACTAGGTATTGAGATACCGACGATCAAATCTCGGGCAAGTAACATACCGATCACAAAGGGAACAACGTATGTTGTTATGCGGTTTGACCGATAAAGATCTTCGGAGAATATGTGGGAGCCAATATGAGCATCCATGTTCCGCTATTGGTTATTGACTGGAGACGTGTCCCGGTCATGTCTACATAGTTCACGAACCCGTAGGGTCCGCACGCTTAACGTTTCTATGACAGTTATATTATGAGTTTATATGTTTTAATGTACCGAAGGAGTTCGGAGTCCCGGATAAGATCGGGGACATGACGAGGAGTCTCGAAATGGTCGAGACGTAAAGATTGATATATTGGACGACTATATTCGGACTTCGGAAAGGTTCCGAGTGATTCGGTATTTTTCGAGTACCGAGAGTTACTGGGAATTCATTTGGGGAGTATATGGGCCTTATTGGGCCATACGGGAATAGAGGAGAGAGGCCAAAAGGAAGGAGGCCTGCGCCCTCCTCTGGCCCGAATTGGACAAGGGGTGCAGCCCCCTTTTCCTTCTCCCTCTCCTCCTCTTTCCTTCTCTCCTACTCCAACAAGGAAAGGAGGAGTCCTACTCCCGGTGGGTGTAGGACTCCCCCGTTGGCGCGCCCTCCTCCTTGGCCGGCCGCCTCCCCCCTTGCTCCTTTATATATGGGGGCAGGGGGGCACCCCATAGACAACAATTGATCTCTTGATCTCTTAGCCGTGTGCGGTGCCCCCCTCCACCATAGTCCTCCTTGATAATATTATAGCGGTGCTTAGGCGAAGCCCTGCGATGGTAGTCATCAAGATCGTCACCACGCCGTCATGCTGACGGAACTCTCCCTCGACACTCGATTGGATCAGAGTACGAGGGACGTCATCAAGCTGAACGTGTGCTAGAACTCGGAGGTGCCGTAGTTTCGGTGCTTGATCGGTCGGGCCGTGAAGACGTACGACTACATCAACCGCGTTGTTCTAACACTTCCGCTTTCGGTCTACGAGGGTACGTGGACACACTCTCCCTTCTCGTTGCTATGCATCACCATGATCTTGCGTGTGTGTAGGAAATTTTTTGAAATTACTATGTTCCCAACACTTAACTAGTGTTTATAGCAACCCCTCATTATTTGATACTGGTTCAGTTGCTAATAGTAGTAACTCGAAACGGGAGTTGCAGAATGAACAGAAACTAGTTAAGGGTGAAGTGACGATGTGTGTTGGAAGTAGTTTCAAGATTGATATGATCATCATCGCACACTCCCTATAGTTTCGGGATTAGTGTTGAACCTAAATAAATGTTATTTGGAGTTTGCGTTGAGCATGAATATGATTTGATCATGTTTATTGCAATACGGTTATTCATTAAGTTAGAGAATAATTGTTATTCTGTTTACATGAATAAAACATTCTATGGTTATACACCCAATGGAAATGGTTTGTTGGATCTCGATCGTAATGATACACATATTCATAATATTGAAGCCAAAAGATGCAAAGTTAATAATGATAGTGCAGCTTATTTGTGGCACTGCCGTTTAGGTCATATTGGTGTAAAGCGCATGAAGAAACTCCATGCTGATGGGCTTTTTGGAATCACTTGATTATGAATCACTTGATGCTTGCGAACCATGCCTCATAGACAAGATGACTAAGACTCCGTTCTCCGGAACAATGGAGCGAACAACTGACTTATTGGAAATAATACATACTGATTTATGCGATCCGATGAGTGTTGAGGCTCGCGGCAAGTATCATTATTTTCTGACCTTCACAGATGATTTGAGCATATATGGGTATATCTACTTGATGAAACACAAGTCTGAAACATTTGAAAAGGTTCAAAGAATTTCAGAGTGAAGTGGAGAATCATCGTAACTAGAAAATAAAACTTTCTACGATATGATCGCAGAGGAGAATATTTGAGTTACGAGTTTGGTCTTCAATTAAAACAATGTGGAATAGTTTCACAAACTCATGCCACCTGCAACACCACAGCGTACACTACTACAAAAAGGGCTATAGATGGAATGGCCACTAATGGCGCACCTGTCATGTGGTGCGCCATTACTATATTACTAATGGCGCACCTGGTGTGTGGTGCGCCATTAGTAGTTTTGTAAAACAACATAAAAAAATTTGTTACTAATGGCGCACCATGTCCGCCGTGCGCCATTAGTAGTTGACATAGTAATGGCGCACCACATCCGCCGTGCGCCATTAGTAGTTTTGAAAAAAAGTAAAAAAATAAATAAATAAATATTTTTTACTAATGGCGCACCATGTCTCGGTGCGCCATTACTAGTTTTAACTAGTAATGGCGCACCACATCCGCCGTGCGCCATTAGTAGCTTTAAAAAAAGTAAAAAAAATAAAAAAAATATTTGTTACTAATGGCGCACCATGTCTCGGTGCGCCATTACTAGTCCACGGTGCGCCATTACTAACTTGCCCCAACACCGAATGCACTCCCCCTGTGGATCGCCTTTTCAGTTTTAAAAAAAATAAAAGAAAATGATGGAAATGTCAAAAAAATAAAAGAAAATAAGTTTCCCATGTGATATGTGGTCTAGTTGTTGGGAAAATTTACAAATATGAATTTCGACTTTATTTGCAAAATCTCTCTGGAAATTTGTAAAATGGGCATAACTTTTGCATACGAACTCGGATGAAAAAGTTTTTTATATGAAGAATCATCTACTCGAAAAGTTACATCCAAATTTAACGGGGAACCCGTTAAACATTTTCAAAATCCCCAAAAACCTAACAGAAAAAAGTTACGGGGCTTTCAAGATCTAGAGGCAAAAAAATTCAAAAAATTTCAAACTTACTAGTGGCGCACCGTGGATGTGGTGCGCCACTAGTAACAGAAAAAAATTGGTTTTGAATTTTTTTTCAAAAAATAATACGTAATATGACCGGGAAGTTTGAAATTTTTTTCAAAATTTCATCATAGTCGTGAACATGAGCAAAGTCCTAGACATCAACAAGGTATAATAGGATTGATATGCTAGATATATCAACAAGTGCCGTGAAGTGAGTCGTATTCTTTGGTGTTGGATAGAACTCTGAAGTTAAGCGTGCTTGGGCTGGAGTATTGTGAGGATGGGTGACCTTTCGGGAAGTTTGACCACGGAGTGCGATTTGACCTGAGATTAAGCATATTGACCCGAGATTAAGCCATAGTGAACTGAGATTAAGAAAAAAAATTGAAAAAAAATTCTAATTTTTTTTGAAAAAATATTGTTACTAATGGTGCACTTCTATGTGGTGCGCCATTAGTATACCAGATACTAATGGCGCACCGTGGGCTATTCTAATGGCGCACCAGTGGTGCGCCATTAGTAAAAAGTACTAGTGGCGTGGTACTAATGGCGCACCGGTAGTGCGCCATTAGTAGGCAAAACCGGTGCGCCATTAGTAGGCCTTTTTCTAGTACTGGTAATGGTGTGTCCGAACATCATAACCGTACTTTATTGGATATAGTGCAATCTATGATGTCTCTTACCGATTTACCACTATCGTTTTGGGGTTATGCATTAAAGGCAGCTGCATTCACGTTAATAGGGCACCATCTAATCCGTTGAGACGACACCGTATGAACTATGGTTTTAGCAAGAAACCTAACCTGTCGTTTCTTAAAGTTTGGGGTTACGATGCTTATGTGAAAAAGTTTCAACCCGATAAGCTCGAACTCAAATCGAAGAATTGTGTCTTCATAGGATACCCAAAGGAGACAGTTGGGTATACCTTCTATCACAGATCCGAAGGCAAGACATTCGTTGCTAAGAATGGATCCTTTCTAGAGAAGGAGTTTCTCTCGAAAGAAGTGACTGGGAGGAAAGTAGAACTTGATAAGGTAACTATACCTGCTCCCTTATTGGAAAGTAGTTTATCGCAAAAATCTGTTCCTGTGACTCCTACACAAATTAGTGAGGAAGCTAATGATGATGATCATGTAACTTAAAATCAAGTAACTACCGAACCTCGTAGGTAAACCAGAGTAAGATCCGCACCAGAGTGGTACGATAATCATGTTCTGGAGGTCATGTTACTTGACCATGACGAACCTATGAACTATGAGGAAGCTATGATGAGCCCAGATTCTGCAAAATGGTTTAAGGCCATGAATCTAAGATGGGATCCATGTATATGACTTGCCCAATGATTGGTGAGCCATTGAAGATTAAATGGATCTTCAAGAGGAAGACGAACGCTGATAGTAGTGTTACTATCTACAAAGCTAGAATTGTCGCAAAAGGTTTTCGACAAGTTCAAGGTGTTGGCTACGATCAGAGTTTCTCACTCGTATCTATGCTTAAGTCTATCCGAATCATGTTGGCAATTGCCGCATTTTATGAAATCTGGTAAATGGATAAACAATACTACATTCCTTAAATGGATTTATTAAAGAAGAGTTGTATATAATGCAACCAGAAGGTTTTATCAATCCTAAAGGTGCTAACAAAATATGCAAGCTCTAGTGATCCATTTATGGACTGGTGCAAGCATCTCGGAGTTAGAATATACACTTTGATGAGTTGATCAAAGCATATAGTTTTATACAGACTTACGGTGAAGCCTGTATTTACAAGAAAGTGAGTGGGAGCACTACATCATTTCTGATAAGTATATGTGAATGACATATTGTTGATTGGAAATAATGTAGAATTATTCTGCAAAGCATAAAGGAGTGTTTGAAAGGAGTTTTTCAAAGAAAGACCTCAGTGAAGCTGCTTACATATTGAGCATAAAGATCTATAGAGATAGATCAAGACGCTTGATAAGTTTTTCAATGAGTACATATTTTGACAAGATTTTGAAGTAGTTCAAAATGGAACAGTCAAAGAAAGAGTTCTTGCCTATGTTACAAGGTGTGAGATTGAGTAAGACTCAAAACCCGACAACGGCAGAAGATAGAAAGAGAATGAAAGTCATTCCCTATGCCTCAGCCATAGGTTCTATAAAGTATGCCATGCTGTGTGCCAGATCTATTGTATACCCTACACTGTGTTTAGCAAAGAAGTACAATAGTGATCTAGGAGTAGATCACTGGACAACGGTCAAAATTATCCTTAGTGGATTAAGGATATGTTTCTCGATTATGGAGGTGACAAAAGGTTCGTCGTAAAGGGTTATGTCGATGCAAGCTTTTACACCAATCCAGATGACTCTCAGTCTTAATCTGGATACATATTGAAAGTGGGAGCAATTAGCTAAAGTAGCTCCGTGCAGAGCATTGTAGACATAGAAATTTGCAAAATACATATGGATCTGAATTTGGCAGACCCGTTGACTAAGATTCTCTCATAAGCAAAACATGATCACACCTTAGTACTCTTTGGGTGTCAATCACATAGCGATGTGAACTAGATTATTGACTCTAGTAAACCCTTTGGGTGTTAGTCACATAGCGATGTGAACTGATCACATAAAGATGTGAACTATTCGTATTAAATCACATGACGATGTGAACTAGATTCTTGACTCTAGTGCAAGTGGGAGACTGAAGGAAATATTGTTGGAAATATGCCCTAGAGGCAATAATAAAATGGTTATTATTATATTTCTTTGTTCATGATAATAGTCTATTATTCATGCTATAATTGTGTTATCCGGAAATCGTAATACACGTGTGAATACATAGACCACAACGTGTCCCTAGTGAGCCTCTAGTTGACTAGCTCGTTGATCAACAGATAGTCATGGTTTCCTGACTATGGACATTGGATGTCATTGATAACGGGATCACATCATTGGGAGAATGATGTGATAGACAAGACCCAATCCTAAGCATAGCTCAAAGATCGTGTAGTTCGTTTAGCTAAAGCTTTTCCAAATGTCAAGTATCATTTCCTTAGACCATGAGATTGTGCAACTCCCGGATATGGTAGGAGTGCTTTGGGTGTGCCAAACGTCACAACGAATCGGGTGACTATAAAGGTACACTACGGGTATCTCCGAAAGTGTTTGTTGGGTTGGTACGAATCAAGGCTGGATTTGTCACTCCGCATGACGGAGAGGTATCTCTGGGCCCACTCAGTAATGCATCATCATAATGAGCTCAATGTGACCAAGTGTCTGGTCACGGGATCATGCATTACGGTACGAGTAAAGTGACTTGCCGGTAAAGAGATTAAACGAGGTATTGGGATGCCGACGATCGAATCTCAGGCAAGTAACGTACCGATTGACAAAGGGAATTGTATACGGGGTTACTTGAATCCTCGACATCGTGGTTCATCCGATGAGATCATCGAGGAGCATGTGGGAGCCAACATGGGTATCCATATCCCGCTGTTGGCTATTGACCGGAGAGGCGTCTCGGTCATGTCTGCATGTCTCCCGAACGCGTAGGGTCTACACACTTAAGGTTCGGTGACGCTAGGGTTGTAGAAATATGAGTATGCAGCAACCCAAAAGTTGTTCGGAGTCCCGGATGAGATCCCGGACGTCACGAGGAGTTCCGGAATGGTCCGGAGGTAAAGAATTATATATATGAAGTCAGGTTTTGGCCATCGGGAAAGTTTCGGGGGTCACCGGTATTGTACCGGGACCACTGGAAGGGTACCGGGGGTCCACCGGGTGGGGCCACCTATCCCGGAGGGCCCCATGGGCTGAAGTGGAAGGGGAACCAGCCCCTCGTGGGCTGGTGCGCCCCCCCTTGGCCCCCCCTGCGCCTAGGGTTGGGAAACCCTAGGGGTGGGGGCTCCTCCACCTGGCTTGGGGGGCAAGCCACCCCCTGGCCGCCTCCCCCCCTAGGAGATTGCATTTCCTAGGGCCGGCTCCCCCCCTAGGAGGCCTATATAAAGAGGGGGGAGGGAGGGCAGCCGCACCCATGCTCTTGGCGCCTCCCTCTCCCCACGCACCACCTCTCCCTCTCGCTGAAGCTTGGCGAAGCCCTGCCGAGATCGCTGCTGCATCCACCACCACGCCGTCGTGCTGCTGGATCTCCATCAACCTATCCTTCCCCCTTGCTGGATCAAGAAGGAGGAGACGTCTTCCCCAACCGTACGCGTGTTGAACGCGGAGGTGCTGTCCGTTCAGCACTAGGATCATCAGTGATTTGGATCACGACGAGTACGACTCCCTCAACCCCGTTCTCTTGAACGCTTCCGCTCGCGATCTACAAGGATATGTAGATGCACTCCTCTCTCTCATTGCTAGATGAACTCATAGATTGATCTTGGTGAAGCGTAGAAAAATTTTATTTTCTGCAACGTTCCCCAACAGTGGCATCATGAGCTAGGTCTATGCGTAGTTCTCTTTGCACGAGTAGAACACAAACTTGTTGTGGGTGTAGATGTTGTCAACTTTCTTGCCACTACAAGACTTATTTTGCTTCAGTGGTATTGTGGGATGAAGCGGCCCGGACCGACCTTACACGTACGCTTACGTGAGACAGGTTCCACCGCCTGACATGCACTAGTTGCATAAGGTGGCTAGCGGGTGTCTGTCTCTCCCACTTTAGATGGAGCGGATTAGATGAAAAGGGTCCTTATGAAGGGTAAATAGAAGTTGAAAAATCACGTTGTGGCTTTTACGTAGGTAAGAAAACGTTCTTGCTAGAACCCTATTGCAGCCACGTAAAAGATGCAACAACAATTAGAGAACGTCTAACTTGTTTTTGCAGCAGTTGCTTTGTGATGTGATATGGCCAAAAGTTGTGATGAATGATATATATGTGATGTATGAGATCATGTTCTTGTAATAGGAATCACGACTTGCATGTCGATGAGTATGAAAACCTGCAGGAGCCATAGGAGTTGTCCTATTTTATTGTATGACCTGCGTGTCAATGATTTAACGCCCTGTAATTACTTTACTTTATTGCTAAACCGTTAGCCATAGTAGTAGAAGTAATAGTTGGCGAGCAACTTCATGGAGACACGATGATGGAGATCATGATGATGGAGATCATGGTGTCATGCCGGTGACAAAAATGATCATGGAGCCCCGAAGATGGAGATCAAAGGAGCTATATGATATTGGCCATATCATGTCACTACCATTTGATTGCATGTGATGTTTATCATGTTTATGCATCTTATTTACTTAGAACGACGGTAGTAGATAAGATGATCCCTCATAATAATTTCAAGAAAGTGTTCCCCCTAACTGTGCGCCGTTGCGACAGTTCGTTGTTTCGAAGCACCACGTGATGATCGGGTGTGATAGATTCTAACGTTCACATACAACGGGTGTAAGAAAGATTTACACACGCATAAACACTTAGGTTAACCTGACGAGCCTAGCATGTACAGACATGGCCTCGGAACACAAGAGACCGAAAGGTCGAACATGAGTCGCATGGAAGATACGATCAACATGGAGATGTTCACCGATGATGACTAGGCCGTCTCACGTGATGATCGGACACGACCTAGTCGACTCGGATCATGTATCACTTAGATGACTAGAGGGATGTCTAATCTGAGTGGGAGTTCATTAAATAATTTGATTAGATGAACTTAATTATCATGAACTTAGTCTAAAAACCTTTGCAAATATGTCTTGTAGATCAAATGGCCAACGCTCATGTCCACCTCAACTTCAATGCGTTCCTAGAGAAAACCAAGCTGAAAGATAATGGCAGCAACTATACAGACTGGGTCTGGAACCTGAGGATCATCCTCATAGATGCAAAGAAAGATTATGTCCTAGAAGCACCGCTAGGTGAAGCTCCCATCCCAGAGAACCAAGACGTTATGAACGCTTGGCAGTCTCGTGCTGATGATTACTCCCTCGTTCAGTGCGGCATGATTTACAGTTTAGAACCGGGGCTCCAAAAGTGTTTTGAGCAACACGGAGCATATGAGATGTTCGAAGAGCTGAAAATGGTTTTCCAAGCTCATGCCCGGGTCGAGAGATATGAAGTCTCAGACAAGTTCTTCAGTTGTAACATGGAGGAAAATAGTTCTGTCAGTGAGCACATACTCAAAATGTCTCGGTTGCACAACCACTTAACTCAGTTGGGAGTTAATCTCCCGGATGACGCGGTTATTGACAGAATCCTTCAGTCGCTTCCACCGAGCTACACGAGCTTTGTGATGAACTTCAATATGCAGGGGATGGATAAGACCATTCCTGAGGTATATTCAATGCTGAAATCAGCGGAGGTAGAGATTAAGAAGGAACATCAAGTGTTGACGGTGAATAAAACCACTAAGTTCAAGAAAGGCAAGGGTAAGAAGAACTTCAAGAAGGACGGCAAGGGAGTTGTCGCGCCCGGTAAGACAGCTGCCGGGAAGAAGTCAAAGAATGGACCCAAGCCTGAGACTGAGTGCTTTTATTGCAATGGAAGCGGACACTGGAAGCGGAACTGCCCCAAATACTTAGCGGACAAGAAGGCCGGCAACACTAAAGGTATATGTGATATACATGTAATCGATGTGTACCTTACCGATACTAAGTAGTAGCTCACCGGTATTTGATACCGGTGTTGTTGCTCATATTTGTAACTCAAAGCAGGAGCTACGGAATAAGCGGAGACTGGCGAAGGACGAGGTGACGATGCGCGTCGAGAATGGTTCCAAGGTCGATGCGATCGCCGTCGGCACGCTACCTCTACATTTACCTACGGGATTAGTTTTAAACCTCAATAATTGTTATTTAGTACCAGCTTTGAGCATGAACGTTGTATCTGGATCTCGTTCAATACGAGATGGCTACTCATTTAAATCCGAGAATAATGGTTGTTCTATTTATATGAGAGATATGTTTTATGGTCATGCCCCGCTAGTCAATGGTTTATTCTTAATGAATCTCTAACGTAATGTTACACATATTCATAGTGTGAATACCAAAAGATGTAAGGTTGATAACGATAGTCCCACATACTTGTGGCACTGCCGCCTTGGTCACATTGGTGTCAAGCACATGAATAAACTCCATGCTGATGGACTTTTAGAGTCTCTCGATTATGAATCATTTGACACATGCGAACCATGCCTCATGGGCAAAATGACCAAGACTCCGTTCTCCGGAACAATGGAGCGAGCGACCAACTTATTGGAAATCATACATACTGATGTGTGCGGTCCAATGAGCGTTGAGGCTCATGGAGGATATCGTTATGTTCTCACTCTCCGATGACTTAAGTAGATATGGGTATGTCTACTTGATGAAACACAAGTCTGAGACCTTTGAAAAGTTCAAGGAATTTCAGAATGAGGTAGAGAATCAACGTGACCGAAAAATAAAGTTCTTACGATCAGATCATGGAGGAGAATATTTAAGTCATGAATTTGGTACGCACTTAAGGAAATGTGGAATCGTTTCACAACTCACGCCGCCTGGAACACCTCAGCGTAACGGTGTGTCCGAACGTCGTAATCGCACTTTATTGGATATGGTGCGGTCTATGATGTCTCTTACCGATTTACCGCTATCATTTTGGGGATACGCTCTAGAGACAGCTACATTCACTTTAAATAGGGCACGGTCTAAATCCATTGAGACGACACCGTATGAATTATGGTTTTGGAAGAAACCTAAGCTGTCGTTTCTAAAAGTTTGGGGATGCGATGCTTATGTCAAGAAACTTCAACCTGAAAAGCTCGAACCCAAGTCGGAAAAATGCGTCTTCATAGGATACCCTAAGGAAACCATTGGGTATACCTTCTACCTCAGATCCGAAGGCAAGATCTTTGTTGCCAAGAACGGGTCCTTTCTGGAGAAAGAGTTTCTCTCGAGAGATGTAAGTGGGAGGAAAGTGGAACTTGATGAAGTACTAGCTCTTGAACCGTGAGTAGCGCAGCTCAGAAGATGTTCTGTGGTGCCGGCACCAAGCGAAGAGGAAGTTAATGATGATGATCAAGGTACTTGGATCAAGTTACTCTTGAACTTCAGAGGTCCACGAGGACACGTTCCACACCCAGTGGTATGGCAACCCTGTCTCCGGAAATCATGTTGTTAGACAACGGTGAACCTTCGAACTATGAAGAAGCGATGGCGGGCCCAGATTCCAACAAATGGCTTGAAGCCATGCAATCCGAGATAGGATCCATGTATGAAAACGAAGTGTGGACTTTGACAGACTTGCCCGATGATCGGCGAATCGATAGAAAAAATGGATCTTTAAGAAGAAGGCGGACGCAGATGGTAATGTTACCATCTATAAAGCTCGACTTGTCGCTAAGGGTTATCGACAAGTTCAAGGGGTTGACTACGATGAGACATTCTCTCCCGTAGCGAAACTAAAGTCCGTCAGAATCATGTTAGCAATTGCCGCATACTATGATTATGAATATGGCAAATGGACGTCAAAACGGCATTCCTTAACGGCCATCTTAAGGAAGAAGCGTATATGATGCAGCCGAAGGTTTTGTCGACCACGAGAATGCTAACAAGGTATGCAAGCTCCAGCGATCCATTTATGGGCTGGTGCAAGCATCTCGAGTTGGAACATTCGCTTTGATGAGATGATCAAAGCGTTTAGTTTATCTGAGACTTTTGGAGAAGCCTGCGTTTACAAGAAAGTGAGTGGGAGCTCTGTAGCATTTCTCATATTATATGTAGATGACATACTTTTGATGGGAAATGATATAGAACTTTTGGACAGCATTAAGGCCTACTTGAATAAGTGTTTTTCAATGAAGGACCTTGGAGAAGCTGCTTACATATTAGGCATCAAGATCTATAGGGATAGATCAAGACGCCTCATAGGTCTTTCACAAAGCACATACCTTGATAAGATATTGAAGAAGTTCAATATGGATCAGCCGAAGAAAGGGTTCTTGCCTATATTGCAAGGCGTGAGATTGAGCTCGGCTCAATGCCTGACCACGGCAGAAGATAAAGAAGAGATGAGTGTCATCCCCTATGCCTCAGCCATAGGATCTATTATGTATGCCATGCTGTGTACCAGACATGATGTTAACCTTGCTGTAAGTTTGGTAGGAAGGTACCAAAGTAATCCCGGCAAGGAACACTGGACAGCGGTCAAGAATATCCTGAAGTACCTAAAAAGGACAAAGGACATGTTTCTCGTCTATGGAGGTGACGAAAAGCTCGTCGTAAAGGGGTACGTCGACTCTAGCTTCGACACAGATCTGGATGACTCTAAGTCACAAACCGGATACGTATATATTTTGAATGGTGGGGCAGTAAGCTGGTGTAGTTGCAAGTAAAGCATCGTGGCGGGATCTACATGTGAAGCAGAGTACATGGCAGCCTCGGAGGCAGCGCATGAAGCAATCTGGGTGAAGGAGTTCATCACCGACCTAGGAGTCATACCCAATGTGTCGGGACCGATCGCACTCTTCTGTGACAACACTGGAGCTATTGCACTTGCCAAGCAGCCCATGTTTCACAAGAAGACCAGGCACATCAAGCGTCGCTTCAACTCCATTCGTGAAAATGTTCAAGATGGAGACATAGATATTTGTAAAGTACACACGGACCTGAATTTAGCAGATCCGTTGACTAAACCTCTCCCTAGGGCAAAACATGATCAACACTAGAAATCTATGGGTGTTCGATTCATCACAATGTAACTAGATGATTGACTCTAGTGCAAGTGGGAGACTGTTGGAAATATGCCCTAGAGGCAATAATAAAATGGTTATTATTATATTTCTTTGTTCATGATAATAGTCTATTATTCATGCTATAATTGTGTTATCCGGAAATCGTAATACACGTGTGAATACATAGACCACAACGTGTCCCTAGTGAGCCTCTAGTTGACTAGCTCGTTGATCAACAGATAGTCATGGTTTCCTGACTATGGACATTGGATGTCATTGATAACGGGATCACATCATTGGGAGAATGATGTGATGGACAAGACCCAATCCTAAGCATAGCTCAAAGATCGTGTAGTTTGTTTAGCTAAAGCTTTTCCAAATGTCAAGTATCATTTCCTTAGACCATGATATTGTGCAACTCCCGGATACCGTAGGAGTGCTTTGGGTGTGCCAAACGTCACAACGTAACTGGGTGACTATAAAGGTACACTACGGGTATCTCCGAAAGTGTCATTGGGTTGGCACGAATCGAGACTGGGATTTGTCACTCCGTATGATGGAGAGGTATCTCTGGGCCCACTCGGTAATGCATCATCATAATGAGCTCAATGTGACCAAGTGTCTGGTCACTTGATCATGCATTACGGTACGAGTAAAGTGACTTGCCGGTAACGAGATTAAACGAGGTATTGGGATGCCGACGATCGAATCTCAGGCAAGTAACGTACCGATTGACAAAGGGAATTGTATACGGGGTTACTTGAATCCTCGACATCGTGGTTCATCCGATGAGATCATCGAGGAGCATGTGGGATCCAACATGGGTATCCAGATCCTGCTGTTGGTTATTGACCGGAGAGGCGTCTCGGTCATGTCTGCATGTCTCCCGAACCCGTAGGGTCTACACACTTAAGGTTCGGTGACGCTAGGGTTGTAGAAATATGAGTATGCAGTAACCCGAAAGTTGTTCGCAGTCCCGGATGAGAACCCGGATGTCATAAGGAGTTCCGGAATGGTCCGGAGGTAAAGAATTATATATAGGAAGTCAGGTTTCGGCCATCCGGAAAGTTTCGGGGGTCACCGGTATTGTACCGGGACCACTAGAAGGGTCCCGGGGGTCCACCGGGTGGGGCCACCTATCCCGGAGGGCCCCATGGGCTGAAGTGGGAGGAACCAGCCTGGTGGGCTGGTGCGCGCCTTGGGCCCCCTGCGCCTAGGGTTGGGAAACCCTAGGGGTGGCGCCCACTGCTTGGGGGCAAGCCACTGCCGCCGCCCCCCTAGGAGATTGCATCTCCTAGGGCGGCGCCCACCCCCCTAGGAGGCCTATATAAAGAGGGGAGGGAGGGCAGCCGCACCCATGCTCTTGGCGCCCTCTCCCCACGCACCACCTCTCCCTCTCGTTGAAGCTTGGCGAAGCCCTGCCGAGATCGCTGCTGCATCCACCACCACGCCGTCGTGCTGCTGGATCTCCATCAACCTCTCCTTCCCCCTTGCTGGATCAAGAAGGACGAGACGTCTTCCCCAACCGTACGTGTGTTGAACGCGGAGGTGCTGTCCGTTCAGCACTAGGATCATCGGTGATTTTGATCACGACGAGTACGACTCCCTCAACCCCGTTCTCTTGAACGCTTCCGCTCGTGATCTACAAGGGTATGTAGATGCACTCCTCTCTCTCGTTTCTATATGAACTCATAGATTGATCTTGGTGAAGCGTAGAAAAATTTTATTTTCTGCAATGTTCCCCAACAAATATGCCCTAGAGGCAATAATAAAGTTATTATTTTTTTCCTTATTTCATGATAAATGTTTATTATTCATGCTAATTGTATTAACCGGAAACATTATACATGTGTGAATACATAGACAAACATAGTGTCACTAGTGTGCCTCTACTTGGCTAGCTCGTTAATCAAATATGGTTAAGTTTCCTAACCATAGACATGAGTTGTCATTTGATTAATGGGATCACATCATTAGGAGAATGATGTGATTGACTTGACCCATTCTGTTAGCTTAGCACTTGATCGTTTAGTGTGTTGCTATTGCTTTCTTCATGACTTATACATGTTCCTATAACTATGAGATTATGCAACTCCCGTTTACCGGAGGAACACTTTGTGTGCTACCAAACGTCACAACATAACGTGGTGATGATAAAGGTGCTCTACAGGTGTCTCCGAAGGTACTTGTTGGGTTGGCGTATTTCAAGATTAGGATTTGTCACTCAGATTGTCGCAGAGGTATCTCTGGGCCCAATCGGTAATGCACATCACTATAAGCCTTGCAAGCATTGTAACTAATGAGTTAGTTGTGGGATGATGTATTACGGAACAAGTAAAGAGACTTTCCGGTAACGAGATTGATCTAGGTATTGAGATACCGACGATCGAATCTCGGGCAAGTAACATACCGATGACAAAGGGAACAACGTATGTTGTTATGCGGTTTGAGCGATAAAGATCTTCGTAGAATATGTGGGAGCCAATATGAGCATACAGGTTCCGCTATTCGTTATTGACCGGAGACGTGTCTCGGTCATGTCTAAATAGTTCTTGAACCCGTAGGGTCCACACGCTTAAAGTTCTGTGATGATTTGTATTATGAGTTTATGTGTTTTGATGTACCGAAGGTAGTTCGGAGTCCCGGATGAGATCGGGGACATGACGAGGAGTCTCGAAATGGTCGAGACGTAAAGATCGATATAATGGACGACTATATTCGGACATGGGAAAGGTTCCGAGTGATTCGGGTATTTTCGGAGTACCGGGGAGTTACAGGAATTCACCGGGAGAAGTATTGGGCCTTATTGGGCCGTACGAGAATAGAGGAGAGAGGCCAAAAGGAAGGAGGCCCGCCCCCCCCCCCCCCTCTGGTCCTAATTGGAAAAGGGTGCAACCCCTTTCCTTCTCCTCTCCCTCTTTCCGTCTCTCCTACTCCGGAAAGGAAAGGGAATCCTACTAGGACTTGGGAGTCCTAGTAGGACTCCCCACACTTGCGCCCCTCTGGGGCCGCCTCCCCCCCCTCCTATATATCTGAGGGTGGAGCACCTCTAGACACAACAATTGATCTCTTGATCTCTTAGCCGTGTGCGGTGCCCCCCTCCACCATAATCCACCTCGATCATATCGTAGCGGTGCTTAGGTGAAGCCCTGCGTCGGTAGCATCATCATCACCGTCATCACGCCGTCGTGCTGACGGAACTCTCCCTCGAAGTTCTGCTGGATTGGAGTTCGTGGGATGTCATCGAGCTGAACGTGTGCTGAACTCGGAGGTGCAGTGCGTTCGGTACTTGGATCGGTCGGATCGTGAAGACGTACGCCTACATCAACTGCGTTGTGCTAATGCTTCCGCTTTCGGTCTACGAGGGTACGTGGACACACTCTCCCCATTCGTTGCTATGCATCACCTTTCATGTGTGTGCGTAGGAATTTTTTTGAAATTACTACGTTCCCCAGCACGCCAGACGTTGGCGTGATCGCGCCGTCCATCCCGCGCCCCTCGGCTGTCATCGACCTCAACGTCACGCCGGGGTCTAGCAGCGGCGGCCAGCCGTCCGTCGAGATGCAAAGAAAGCAAGCACGACCAGCGTTTACGGGCACCATGCCGTCCCCCCGCGTCCTATTCGACGGAATGCCAACACCAACGCCAACGATCGACGACCCCTTCTACAACCAGTTCATGGAGGATGTGATCTACGAGGGTCGGCATGGCGGTGCCTACGATCCCGACGAGACCCAAAGTCAGGATGGTCGCGCCCAGTACATTGCCGATGAAGAGGCCCACGACCATGTTGACTACGACCATGGTGACTCGTGGCATGAAGATGATGACACCTATTGCGAAGGTGATGGCGATGAAGAAGAAGGCAATGACATTGATATTGGGGGCGAGCCATTGTTCATCGACAAGCTCACCCAAAGAGCGGAAGAACAAAAGAGGAGGGAGAGCATTCACACGGGTTCATATTCACAAGACGAGGACAAGTTGATTTGCCAATGTTGGATGGAGATTAGCCAAGATCCGAGGACCGGCATGCAATAAAAGGGCCTTGTTTTTTGGACGAGAGTCCACACAACATTACATCAAAGGAAGATGTTTGAGCCCTAGCAAATTACGAGCAATTGTGGCATCACCTCGATTCAAAAGAGGTGGTTGTTCATCCAACAAGAGTGCAACAAGTATTGTGCCGCACTTGAGAGCGTTGAAGCACGGCCCGTGAGTGGTCTCGGCATTGGGGACGTTGTATGCTCTCCTCATCCTAGTTCTTTCGTTGCTACGGCCATGAGACTTCGGGCTTGTATATGTTTGCATGTTCAATTGTTGTTGATCATGTGGTGTAGGCATTTCAATCTTGGAAAGCATTCAAGGCCTGGCACAATGACAAACCATTCACTCTTACGCATTGTTGGACGATCATCAACAATTGCCCTAAGTTCAAGGATCAATACCGTGAACTTCAAAGGAAGAGAGTCAAGAAGACGGCCGCGTTGGCCGGAGGTGGAGATGGCGAGGCGTTGAAGAGGCTGAGGGGCAAGACCAACTCCAAGGTGGACGACATACGAGATGCCTCATCCATGGCCTTGCATGAGACTTTGCATGGCATGATGTCTCAAAAGGATGTGAGGGACGAGCAGAAGCGACAAAGCAAGGACGAGCAAATGAAGCAATACCTAGAGCTTCAAAGGAAGAAGCTTGAGATGGAGGAGGCGGCCAAGAAGAGGAAGATCGACATGGAGGAGGCATCCCGGCAAAGGCAGCTCGACACCGAGGCCGCCAATGTCACGGCCAGACAGAGGCAGCTCGACATCGAGGCCACCAATGCCGCAACCAAAGCAAAGGAGGTGGCCCTTGCGATCATGAGCGTGGACTTGACCAAGATGAGCGAGAAGATGAGGATCTGGTTCGAGGCCAGGCAGAAGGAGATGTTCGACGCCGACGGACTGAACTATGTCGTCTGATCATCGTGGTCGTTCTTTTTTGGAGGCTGGCATGGGTGCCGGCCGCTGGCTGTGCCGGCGAGAAACACATTCATTTTGGAGGCTGGCTGTGTGCCGGCCGCTGGTTGTGTTGTCGGCGATCAAAACTATTCATTTTGGAGGTTGGCTGTATTGCCGCCGAGGACGTGTAGGCCGCTGGATGTGTTGCCGGCGTGAACTAGGGCCGCTGGCCTGAAATATGGCGTGGTATTTCGAAAGTTGTTGTTTGAAAATGGAGGCGGACAGGATGGGGCCAAAGGATGTGTCCGCGCGTTGGGCGCACGGCCACCGCATCCCTGGACAGGCTCGGATACAACCCCATTGCCCTACCCAAACAGATAAAATCCGGCAAAACAAACGTCCGTTTAGGGTCGTGCGCTGGAGTTGGCCTAAGCACATTGTGTCCAGCGACTCAGCCGATGCAAACACTAGTCACCAGTGCATACGTACGTGTCAAAGTCATGGCTGACGAGGACGCATGCGCTAACGTGCACATGCATGCATGCTTCTTCTACAGTAGCTAGTAGTAGATCTGAACCGCCACACGAGTACCGGCCGGACGGCGTAGCAAACAAGTTGACGTAGTCCCAGATCCGTTCTTTACTTGCACACCAATTAATTGACCCGTTTTTTACATGCTCGCCATTGCCGCGATGCTGCTCCTTTCCCAGCACACACACGCACAGACACACACAAGAGAATGCCGGGCTGCAGTGCAGACCACGAACCATCGATCGGACACATTCGCCGCACCTTGATGTATGGAATATCGATCACGTGCGATCGAATCTAACCGTACATTAGGCGGCCTCTAAACACTGGGTTAAGCTAAAGCAACCTCGCCACACTACTGACACTATTCTTGGGTAGGCTTTTTCGCCCGCCAATGAGAAGGCAACACACACCCACATGGTTAGGCATACAATAAAACAGTCTCCATGCCATGGACCAGGATCAGGAATAAGCTAGCTCGATCCCCCGGCTAGCTTTTCCTTTCCTTTCCCTAGACGGGAATCATGGCTCGTGTTGGTGCACCGTGCACGCCATTGGTACCCGCGTCATGACTGAGGAAACGCCTCCGTAGATTCCCGTTTGTACTTACGCAGCACCTACGTCCAACACGTAATGTATGATCGTCAGAAAGAGGCTTGCGCTTTACGGAGGCAGGACGGTTGTTTAAGCGAGGGCGTGGCAGGCCTCGCGTGGATGCGCTTTGCCTTAGGGGAGAGGAGACGCACCTGAACCTGCACCTTTGCACGGCTCAAGAACCGTGTAGGCCAGACCACCTTTGGCTTTGTGGGTCGTCGAGTCGTCTCTCTGTATGCAGTGCAGCACGGTTTAATTAGTGAGGCTCGTAATTAGTAGTACTGCGATTTGGCCGTTGATAATTTACTACTGTACATAGCCGCCCTCGTGAGCAGAGGCGGCCACTTGGAGAATCGGGGAGCCAATGGCATCTCGCTGTGACGGTGAGGCCTCTTTCCGGGAAGCAAGCACAGCTAGCTTTCGCTTCGCCGAGATTCGTGCTCCAGATTAGTTTTATACTCAAGAAACTTCACGCCCAAGCACAGTCGCTTTGTTGGCTACTTGGCCAATAGCAGCAGTAAACAAATGCTGACGTCTTCACCAAGAGGTGTCCGTAGCTCGATGTCGCTTGCGAAGCGCGCAGCTGGACGATCAAAGGGAAGAAAAGAATTCGTGTGCGTAAGACATCTCCCGGGGTTCGCCGGGTTTTGCTTGGAAGCACACGGTGCCGGCAACGGAGCAGCCAAGGGGCACGGCTTGGCTGCACGGGTAAGGCGTGGGCGGTGGCCGTCCATGCGCTGTCACGCTTGAAAGCACCGGTGCTCTGACACATTCATGCGTCCGTGGGATCCAACCTGGACGTGACGTGCTTCCTCTGTGACCGATCGTTGCCTCCAGGGTTCTACGGTCAGCACACTTGCAACGGTGCAGACCCTATAGTATACTATTTCAAATCTGACAACGGTTAGCTAGAACTGTACCTGTATGTGTGGTTGCAATGCAAACGGACTACTAAAATTTCTGCAACTTTTTAAATAGGAATATTGTTTCTCTTGAAAAGATAACCTTTGTCTATGCTCCATGCGTGTACTAACAGAACATGAACTGGTCGTCAGAAAATACAGTACTGTAGACGAAAGTAGAGTACTCCCGCCGGTGCATGCGTAGTCAAAATGGAGTTCAATCCCTATCATCTTGATCTAACTGATCAAGGAAAATCATTAAATCATCTCTCTTTTTTTAGGGTAAATCATCTCATTAACAACACAAAATAATGCGAATGCATAACAAGTCTCTTCCTCTATTTTATTTCCCCCTCTGCTAGCATGTACTCCCTCCGTTCGGAATTACTTGTCTCGAAAATGAATGTATCTAGAACTAAAATACGTCTAGATATACCTATTTCCGTGACAAGTAATTCCAAACGGAGGGAGTACTGTACAACAGAATTAATTCTAAGTATTATATAGCAATATAAGATAGTTTAAATCGAAAATCCATATCTGCGCCCGAGCTCATCTGCAACCGCCCTGTAGAAAAAATCAAAATAAATAGTAGAAAAATTCAAAAAAAAATATTTTTTTGTGTGGTAGACAATTTGATGCGTGAGGTCCGCTTCAATTTTCGCATCATTTGGACATCTGAGAAGCTCTCAGTAAAAAAGATCAAACTAAAGGTCTTGTAAACATGTTTACTGTTCATGTATTGTTTTGGCCTGATAATATTGTGATCGAAACGATCATCAGGAACGCCTAGGGGAAAATGTTGAGTTGCAACGTCTGTTTTCGCTGTTATGCATTTACCAACGAGAAAACACAAATAGCACACTGGTAGACCAAAATACTAGAGCAGTAGTATTATTTGTGCATGGTGAGGCGATCATGGAGTTAGAGCATCTCCAACAACGACGCCAAAAGACGTGCGCGGTAAACTGGCGCTGTAGCGCGCGCGGGACGTTTTCGCGCGCACCAGCGGCAGCGGGAAACAAGCGCGCGGGAGAAAGCGGGCGGTCGCGCGCTAGATTTGGCGCACCGTTTCTGGCGCGCCTATAAATTGTGGCGCTCGCCACGCGGCGTCCTATCCCTATCCGCACTGCCACACGCGCTCTCGCCGCTTCCTCGCCGCTTCCTCTGTCGCTTCCTCGCCGCTTTCCCGCCCCGCCACCACCGCGCCATCATGTCGCCGCGCCACCGAGGATCTTTGGGCTACCGCGGCGTCCGCGAGCGCCCCTCCGGCGCCTACTACGCTGAGAACTGGTCCGGCGACGTCCGCCTCGGCCTCAGCACGTTCGAGACCCCACACGAGGCCACCCACGAGTACGATGGGGCGACGTGGCGCCTAGAGAGGCCTCACGCACAGATGAACTTCCACGACGTCTACACGCGCGAGCAGGCGCAGGCCGTCGCCCCTCCTCCCCGTCTTATAACAGACCTGGACCGTGAGGAACATCGTCGGTGGCAGCGCCGCCTCCTCATCGCCGAGGAGGACGAGCGAGCCATGGCGGAGTGGCGCCGGCGCCACCCGAAGGACGTCGCCAACGAGAGCGCCTTCTGGGCGGAGAGGACGGCAAGGCGCCGCGCAGAGTGGGCGGACAGGCATCGGCGGAAGGCACTGACAATATCGCAGTGCGATCTCGTTAACGCCGGTGGAAAGTCGTTCTTCTCGTCAGACGATGATTGTTGGGATGACGCGTGGCTCTCTACCTCGGACAAAACCAGCGAGGGTGGTGATGAGGACGACTCAGAGTAGTCTAGTTGCACCATAGTTTTTTATTTAGTTGCGTCGTAGTTTTTATTACGTAGTTGCACCGTAGTTCTTTATCTATCTATGCTATGAACTATGTAATATATCTATGTATTTTTTTTTATCTATGCTACGAACTATTCATCGTTTTTAATCTATATAAAAATATCTATGCACCGTAGTCCAGAGTGTTTGTGTGAGAGCGCGCGCCTGCTGGAGCTACGCGCGCGCGCTAAATTTACCGCAACCGCTGGAGCCAGCGCTCCCCGCCGCGCCAAAGCAGGCAATCGGCGCGCTGCAAACTGAATTTTAGCGCGCCACGCGTTGGGCAGCTGTTGGAGATGTGTTTGGTAAAAAAGGGGGTGTTTGGTTGCAAGGGACTAGACATTTTTTAGTTCCAGGGACTAAAGAAAAAAGACCCTTCAGTAGAGTCTTTTTCTAGTCCCTGTAGAATAAGTCTCTCCTGTTTGGTTACATAGGGACTTAAATGGACTTTTTTTAGTCTAGTCCCTCTAACCAAACACCCCCTAAATCCCCATCATCTCGACTAACCGGAGAGGAAGGAGAATCGTTAGAGCATCTCCAGCCGTCCGGGCCCCCAGGACACCGAAAAAGAGTCGCCTGGGGCCGAACCAGCGTTTGCTTGGCGCGTGGGGGTGATTTCGTTCCAAGTCGTCGCCCCCAGGTCTGGGCACACTCGGCGACCTTTCATACAAATTTGTACAAACTCGGCGAAATTTCATAGTAATTTGTACAAAAACAGCTGAACATGCAAACTACGCCAAGCCCTGCTACGCTGCGGCCGCCGCCCGCCTTCTACATGCCGAGGAGCCTGTAGAAACGGGTGTAGTCGCCGCCGCCGCCGCCGTCGTCGTCATCGTCGTCGTCGTGCGCCCAGCCGGAGCCACCGTCCCTACTGTACCCCTCGCCAGGGTCGCCGACGCGCGGGGCTGGGTTGGACGGCCCAACCTCGTCCTCCTCGTCGCTGTCGAGGATGACGATGCCACCCTCCTCGCGCCCCCGGCACCGGGCTGGAGCTCCGCGTATGCCCGGCGCTGGCGGAGCACCTGCTCGCGGACGTAGTCCTCCCTCGCCCACTTAAGGGCGGCCTCGTGGTCAGCAGCCATCTCCGCGTGCTCCGTCTTCACGGGGAGCAGCCCCAGCTCGGTCTTCGGCCGGACGAGGCGGAGGGAGCGCGGGGAGGGGCGGCCGCCCTCGTTGATGACGAGGGCGCCGCTGCGGGTGCGGCGCCGAAGCGACGTCTCGTCCACTGGCTCCGGCTTGACGGGGCGGAGCGCCGGCGAGCCGGAGGAGAGCGAGAGGGAGCCCGACGAGGAGGACATCACCGGCTCCATTCGTCGCGGCGTCCAGGAACTGCCATGGCGGCGATAGAACGACGGGCGCGAGGGGTACTCGAGGCGCGGCGTGTTGCCGGTGTCGATGTGGTCGAGGACGGCCTCGAGGGTGTGGCCGGACACGCCCTACCACTCGCGCCGCCCGTCGGCGTTGAGGCGGCCGTCGGGGATGATGTCGTTGGCGGAGGCGATCTGTTCTTCGTGGCGGCGCTCGAAGAACATCGTCCACAACGTGTGGCTGTCGGTGGCGTAGCGCGGCTTGTTCCGCTGCGCCTCCGTCAGCGACGAGCAGATGCGGGCAATCTCGGCCGGTCGCGCAGCCCCTTCGGGTACCGGTGGTACCGGGACGCCACCGGCGCTCAACTTCCACGAGCCCGGCACCCGCATGTCCGAGGGCGCCAGATAGTCGGCCTCGTAGAGGAGGCGTGCCTCGTCCTCGTGGAGATGGCGGTGACCGAAGCCGTTCGCCGCCGCGGCGTTGCCGCGGTACCTCCCAGCCATTGCTCGTCGGCGGGAAGAGGAGGGGGTGAGTTGCTTCTGTGGCGAGACAAGGCGAGTTGTAGCGTTCACCGGCGGGGAGGCCGGCTTTTATAGCCGAAGCAAGGCGATGAGAGCCTGCATGCTGGGCGACGCGTGGCCGGAGCGGGCGGGACGTGCGTCGGTGGTGTCTTCACTGCGCCGCCTATGAGGCATCAATGGAGGCTGACCGGCGCGACAACGCGGCAGCCTTGGCATTGATTCCCGCGGGAACCAAGGCGATGAGGACGACAAAGCGGTGTCTCGCTGACTCGGCGGGCTCATCCCTATCCCCCCAGCGCGCCGGTTCGGTCTGGGTCCGCCGGTGCCAGTTTCGGCCAAAACCGGCGAAAAACGGGTTCCTATGGCGCGACTGGCCGTTTTTTCGGGTTTCTTCTTTCCACCTTTTGCTGTAGCGTGCACTAACGTAGCGTGCGAAAAACGGGTTTCTTCTTTCCACCTTTTGCTGTAGCATGCACTAACGTAACTAAGTTGGAATCTTGTCAAAACCTGTGCAAGTCCATCCACTTTCTACATGATTAATAGAGGAATTTTGCACTGACGTTTTTTGATTCATAATGAAACTGACATAATCTCGTTTAACCGAGAAGTACTTGTCCAGCGACATTTCAGGGTGCATAGGATCCATCGAAAGATGAACGGTGATCGCAAACGTAAAGCTCAGACAAGTCTTGATATTTGGGCAAAATTTTGTGTCGAAATAGGGATTTCCAGATGGTTTCGATTTACATATGGTGTTGCGACAACCGCGGCTCAAAGCCTCAAACAAACACGCACACAGAGGCAAAAAGGAGCCAAGGAGAAGGATGCGTCGAGCGGGCGACTCAGATGGCCGGAGCCTCAGCACATGAACTTTCTCAGATCCTTCACTGCTTCTCCGGCTCAGCGAGACAAAAGAGAGGTCAATCTCCTTGGTCTCGCCAGATCGGTGATTCTTGGGATCCCGTTGATTCAAGCCGAGCTCTACTCTACTGGGCCACGAGCTTCGCCGGCTAGCTCGCGACGGACACCTTTCTGGACTCCTGGTGCCCGCTCCGGGCCTCCGTTCCCGACGAGAACCGCTGCTGCCTCCGGGCGGCCTGCCTGGCGGCGATGGCGTCGAGCTGCATCTGCTCGTCGCGGCACTCCTCGCTGCAGAAGGGCGTGTCGCCCTTGTACATGAAGATGTCGCTGTCGCGCGCCAGCGGCTTGGTGCAGAGCGCGCACGCGTCCTGCGCCGGCATGCCGGGCTCGCTGAGCGGCTCGGCGTCGAAGAAGAAGAAGGAGCAGGCCGCTGATGCCGCCATGGTATGTGTGCGTAGGTTTCTTTCGAGCGAAATGCTGAGCAGAGCTTGCTTGCTCTTGGTGCGGGGAGACGGAGGAAGAGGAGAGCGAGCGAGCGAATGAGTTGGGTGGGTGAAGCGGAAGGGGAAAGGCTGGGTATATATGGTGCGCGGGGACGGACACGGCAAGGCCGTCGGGAAACTGTGGTCCGGTGCGCCCACGGGTCGGGCGATACCGCGCGCCGTAGTCCGAACGGCCGGGGCGTGGGTAGCCATGTGTGATGGAGCGGTTCGGCTTGTTTATTCTTCGCGCATGGGCCACGGTGGAGTGCAGTGGTTGGCTTTGATGGTGGACGTGGGACACGCATGCGCTCTCTCGGCTCCACCGAGACGAAAACGACGGCGATCGTGCTATGTCCGTGAAGAGGTCGACCTAGCTCCCCAATGATGAAAGAGCAGACATCGCTCTTTGAACGTCCCTGTTGATTTAACTAGTGCTATTTTCTGAAAACTACTGAATTCGAGCAGCCAAAATATATAGCTGTACTAAAATTGTAAATTAATAACAATATAAATAGAAAAAGTTCGCTTAGGTTGTGCAACTCGCTTTTAGAAAGCTCAGAAAAAAGAGGTTTATAGAACTCTTCATTCTACAGCCGATTAAAAAACACGTCAGCTTGTACTAGGAGTTGGTCAGTATTCCCGTCTATTATGATCATTGCAAAAGAACTGAAGGATTCGTCGTGCCTCCTCTAGTCGGAGACTTGGGCGCCTATGTATTATGCCCGTACTTGTATCAGTATAAAACTAGGCAGCTTTGCTTAAAATAGCGCTAATGCTTGGTGCTGATAATTAGCGCGCCAGGCTTTTTGCCAACATACGAGACAGGTGCCCCACATGCTTGGCCACGCTCATGAGTAATGGACATCAATGCCTATCGTGCACTGTACTGTATCTGATTCTTTTTCAAACATAATAAACGAAGAAAAAAATCAACAGAAAAATAATTCGAGGTCCCCTCTAAGTTAGTGTCATACGGGTGGGAATCTTGAGGTGTGGTGCATCCGTGCGACCGTGCATGCACGCCACAGCAGCGGCTTGTGAACAGTGGACTGGCGCCCACACTTGAGTACTCCCCACACTTGCACATCTTGTCTGCGCTCGGCCCGCACTCAACCGGATGCCCTGCTCACGCACCAGCTAGCGGCAGCTGCAAGCTATGCGTGCAGCCATTTGCAGTCTTGAAACTCCAGGGTGAAACACGCTGCTAGAGAAAAATGGGAAATGAGAGCTGTTTATTGAACGGAGAGGTTGCTACTTCCTAGCCGGGTTTGTTTAGCTCGCTCAGGGATCGTGCACGTTTCGTATCGAGGGGGAAGCACCACCCAGTTGCAGTTGCGGTTGCAGTTTACCCGGCTCAAGATTCCGTTGGCCGCTTCAGAGTCTTTTTGGTGAGCTAGGCAAGCAGGCTTCGTCCTGGGGGGCAGCTTTTCTCGAGATCTGCGAGCAATTTGTTTTGCGGCTTGCTCGAGTAGCACTGACGCATTGGACGTAAGCATCATCGGAGTGAGCAAACATCGGGAGAGGGTCGACATTTTCTATTTGATAGAGTGAACGTACATATTGCTGACACGCACCGCGATCTTTTTTCGGAAGCATTCGCTGTCGACCGCTGAGAGCTAACTCCAACTGCGCGACCTAAACGAACGCACGCTTTGTTCGCCTTTTGTTCGTTTTGATCAGTATTTTAAAATAGATCGGCTTGAACCGTTCAACGAGGAAGCCGACCCAAATATGCCGCCGTAGAAAAAAATAAGTTGCACGAAATAAACATAATTAAACATAAAGTGGCGGGTCAAACGCCGGTCAAAGTCCATCTAAATCTCATAAACATTAAATAAAACATTAAAAAAGTCTGCGCCCGCCTGCTGTCGTCCGGCACGCTGCCCTAGACGTCGTCGACCTTGCTCTTGCCCTGCCGTCGACACTGCCGTCATCGTTGAGGTCGATGAAGACCGGAGGAGGGCCAGCCCACCCGAACGCCGCCTGGTACGCTGCCAGGGTAGCCTCCTCCGGCGTCTGCTGGGGCGGCGGCATTGCGGCAAGCCGCGCTCCTCCTCCTCCTCTTCCTCGAGCCGGAGCGCCTCCGTCGCGTTGGAGCATGGCGTCGTAGCGCATCTGCTCCTCGCCGTCGGCCTGCTCCTGGCGGAGCCAGTGCTCCTTCCATCGCTCGAGGTGGGCCGCCTCCTCCTCCGGCGTTGCGGCGAAGTGGACGGGAGGCACGCTCACCCACTCGCGGTACTGACCCGTCCACGAGTAGGCCTCCTCCGGTCAAGTGGGTGGAGGCGGGGAGCGCTTACGCGCCGGATCCGGCTCAGGCTCCGGCTTGGGCTGGACGGGCGGCAACGGTGGCGGTGGCGACACGAAGAGCGGGGTGTGGACATAGTCCCCCGCTGCCGACAGGGCAAGGGCTTGCTCCAGCCCATCCCAGTGCGCGTCCTCCTCGAGGCGGCTAGCCTCCAGCGCGTGCTGCAGGACCTCCTCGAGGACGGCTTGGTACTCCGCCTCCGCCTCCATGTCCTCCGGCTCTACCTGCGGGGGCGGCGGTGGGAATGGCGGCGGCACGGCGTCGACTCCCGAGCGCCGTTGCTCCTCGTGTTCGAGGGCGAACCACGCCCCCGTTAGGAGTCGGCGGCGACTCTGGCCGACGCCGCTGCCAGGTGAGTCTGCTGCATGGCGCCGCAAGACCTTGTCGTCGTGCGCCCGTTGGATACGAGGAACCGCCCGCACCGGGATCCGCTGCGGATCCAGATGCCAACGGTGCAGCAGCGTGACATCGGGGTACGGCAATGGCTGTCTGCACTCCCAGTGCCACCGCACTTGGTGCACCAGGATGTGCAGGCGCCGGCGACCAGGGCGGAAACGCGTCGCCGCCGGAGGAGGAGGAGGGGGAAGGGGAGCACGGAAGGACGAGGCGCCGGGGGTGCCCTTGCCCTTGCCCTTGCCATTGCTGCTGCCGAAGAGGCCCATGGCTAGGGTTTGCGATCGCCGGCGAGGAAGCAAAGGGAGTGGGGGGGGGGGGAGGGGGAGATGTGGATGGGAGAAATGGATGAAGCCGACCCCGCCGCACGTGTGGTTAAAAAAGGACGCTTCCATTGGCTGACGCGTGGGCCCGCTGTCGGTGGTCGTCATAAATAAGACGATCGGTGACGGTTGGGTGGCCGCCAGGTGGGGACGCGGCGAACGGCGAGGAGACGCGCGGCACGTCCGCGCCGACGCATTCCATGCGCAATTTTGAGCCGGAAATGGGTCGGCGCGGACACCAGCGGACACAATTTGAGTTTGGGCCGGCGCGTTGTGCTGTCACTTTTATTCGCGCCGACCCAAACAGACGCGAACGTCAAAATGGGTCGCCCTATTAAAGTTGCTCTGACTGCTGAGTGCCGGCCACAACAAACCTTGGAGTACTAGGCATTGCTAATTTTCCTAGGACGGCTTCCAGGAACAAAAAAGAGGCCGTGCACGATAGCTGTTGGCTGTTGCTGCACACTCAACGAGCCACGGCCTGCTTGGTGGTGACGGGGCGCACCATTGCTTATTGTATGTCGACGCCAACCAGCACGCCAAGCCATGATGCATCAACTCCTGATGGCTCTGACTCAGCGATGAGTGGCGACAGAGATGTACACAAAGAAATATAAACAGATGTGTTCAACCCATCTCACGTGGGGATGTGTGTGATATTTTCCTCCGCTCGGGCGTTTTGCCTCCTCACTTCACACCTTGCAAAATCTTGCTCGGCCTATATTTCAAGGGGCCCAACCAGGTTTATCTAAGGGTCAGATTCGCTCACCATACGTGAGGAGAATGCCTGTGCTTTTTTTTTTCTTCTTCGGAACGGGAATGTGTGTGTTTGGTATGTAGCCCAGCCATGACCAGATTGTAATTCGTCCTTGAGTTTGACAAATGCGGGACTGTTGCACCTAAATTTGGTAAGTTCAAGATAAATTTCAAAAGAGTAATACATTCCAATGGCATCATTTGTTGGGAAATGTCTTTTTTTTCTGGAAGTTGGGAAATGTTGTTACCTTGCAAAAAAAAGTTGGGAAATGTTGTTGACATATACTTTTTTAAACGAAGACAAAAGTTTTGCATCTTAGCCAAATTCTCACCACTGTCGATGTTAACACGGGCTTTACTCAATGGAGACACCTCGCAGCGGCGAGGGGGTTTGGGCATGATGGAGGGGGTGTAGACAATGCTAGGGTTCGCCCTTGGGGTGTCAGATGCATGGTAAAGACACCAATACGATTAGAATGTTGACGTGGTAAATCAGCCAACTTTTTTTTTGAATCAGAGTTGGCGTAAATCAGGTGACTTAGGTTTACCAACATCATGGAAAAAATAATGGTAAAATATTTTATTGGCATATCAATACGAACACAATACAAAGGAGACCCCAATTTAAATGAAAAAAAAAATCTATAGGACTGGGTCGTTCTCTGCCGATCGACGACGCTTGGCTATGGCAGTTTACACTTGAGACCCTAACATATAGAGAGGATTTTATAGAGATGAACATACTTATCCGGTTATCCCGACAGGAGAGTCGCTACTAGGTGAGACCGTTCATGTCTGGTAGGTGGAGCACCGTGATGCGTCTAGCTCCGCCGCAGTGGATGTCATCCTAGCAGCAACAAGACCGGTCGCATGACCACACGATGCGGAGGGCGCCGATGGCGGCGAGGTTTCCCAGGAAGGGCATGTTGCGAGGAGGTTGTTTGGGTGACATATCACCACCACCACGTGGGTCGCCGTCCGGCGATAGAAGTGCCATGTAAAGTAACAAGAGCTGCATGGCCAAGGAAAAAACCCTCTACCGTCGTTCTTTTCTTCATGGATTTAACAATTTAGTGAGCACCAACTCCTGGAGGTCCCCACAAGCATCCCCAACCCCCCCACCACCACCACCAAAAAAATAATTTGGGGGATGTGCCTGGGCCCTTGGGGCGCACCTTATTCTTCCATCAAGATGTACAGAGAATTGACTGCTGGGGAACTGGCTCCTCCCATCTTCAAGCAAATTTGGAAGTGTGCTGCTATGCTCAGATACAAGATTTTCTTTTGGCTTTTGCTTCATGACAGAGTGAATTCTAGGAATTTGCTTCAAAGAAAATCTTTTTACCTACCTTCCTATGAATGTGTGCTTTGTCATACACAGGGCCGTCTCCAAGAATTCAGGGGCCCAGTGCGAAACACAAAATGGGGCACTAAAATTTGGGTGCATAGTTGTTATTTCATGCATGATTCGTCTGTTTTGTAAACCAAAAATATAATATAATTAAGTGCTTCAAGCACTACATGACTTGTAGGTTTACAAAGATAATAAAACAAAAGAAGATCAATCCTTGAATTTTAAATGATCGACTATCTTGAAAATCTTGGATGTGTGACAACATGAGCAAACAACAAATCGATGGATGAACCAATGTTTATGTACAGAAAAGATGATAACAATAATTGTTATAAGTATTACAAAAAGAATGAGAACAGACGGGAGCCTCCTCTCTGTCTTATTCTTATAAGAATAATAATACTTATTATTATAAGTATTCAATATAGTGTTTACAAATATCAACATATGTGAAAAATTATAATTATTCAATATATTGTTTGCCAAAATAAATATGTATACTAATTAATATAATTGTTCAACAGAAAAAATTAGCATAAATTAGATAGGATTTTCCAAAATAAATTAGATAGGGTATTGGCTTAGCAACACCTAATTGATGAAGTAATGGATTAGTCGGTGTTATACATTGGTTCTCCGCCAACGGCTGGTTCTGGTTGGCGCCTCTAGCCGTGAATGAGAAAAGACGCCTACACGCGAAACAACAACTCTTGTTTTTCTCGAAAAGAATAGAGAGCAATAAAAAACAGCTCTCATGGGATTTGTATTATTTTTTTCCTTCTCGATTCAGGGGTCTCACGTGGGTTGTGTGCCTCGAGCGATCCAACAAGACAACCTCCAGCCAGACCAGCCCCAGAAGGCCCAAAACTGGAAGCTGCAGCGACCAAGCCTAAAAGGCCGAAAGGAAAAGGCCCAAAATAAAGACTGTAGAACAATATGCGTCCAGAATTGGGGGCCCCTGGGATTTGGGGGCCCTGTGCGGTCGCACAGCCCGCACAGGCCCGTGGACGGCCCTGGTCATACACAATCCCTGGAAACTTCAGTGCATCTTTTTTGGGACTGTGATTTTGCTCTCAACTGCTGGAGCACCATTCTTGGACAGAGATACAGAGGAATCTCAGTGTTTGATGAAGTCAGTTTATCCATTCAAGCCTTCTCCAGCCCCGTTGCTATGGAATTTATCATAATGGGCTGCTGGAACATTTGGATGCAGCGTAATGGAGTGATTTTCAAGGCTACCCCGGCTTCAGTCCTTTCTTGGCGAGCTTCCTTTCAGGCAGATTTGCTTTTGATTAAGCATAGGATCAAGGACAAGTTTTCAGATAGGCTTTCTAGTTGGATTGATCAGTTTTTAACCTAATTCTCATGTTGCCTTAAGGTTTCACTAAGACTGGAGTTGGGTAGGTTGGGCAGGTTGTAATATATGTGACTTCTGTAAATATTTTATGCTTTTAATATATTTATCATAGAACGATTGTTCTACGGTTTTCGGTTAAAAAAATTAAGCCAGATCAGCTAAAAAATATACATAGGTGTCGCAAAGCTCGGGCAGGAATTGGTGATGGATTGATGAGGAATATGTGATTCGGTTGATTGCTTTGAGATTCATGAATCCACGTGTCATTCAATCGATAAGGTCATTCGTTTCGTAGGTGAGACCTAGTCGTGTAAGGTTTTTTCCTTTCTTTGAAATGATTAATAGAATTTTGAAATGACCTTTTCCCGTTTTCATACTGGTTACCATGCAGCATACCAGTACGGCTGCGCATTAGTGTACATGTAACTTGCATTATTTTTCCAGATTGCGATGAACATTACAGAATTTAGGGAACAACAATTTTCGACAAAGGGTGTATTTTATTGACTCAAAATCAGCATCAAGCGATACAATTGTAATGAGTACAAACCCGACCTCTGCAACTAGGATGCACACATCCAACACTAACACACACATAAAGTATCACGTCAGCAAATAGCAAAGTCATTCAAGACCGAAGCTATGCCTAGTGAAGGGGAAAAAGAAAAAGAAAAGAAAAGTGATGAAAACAATGATTGACGACATACAATAGTGGCCATCAGCTCCAATCATCTCTTGACAGCACAAGGGGAACAACAATTTATATCGATTGCTTTGAATTATTTACAGCGACGGTGCTCTAGCACTGTGTCAGTCATCAAGGGGAACAAAATAAGAGATGGAGCAGACGAGCTACCCCAACTGAAGCTAAACAAATGTGAATGATGTTTGATTGCTATCTTCAGATCCATTTTTTTTTTCTGAATTCATTACTAACAAAAAAAAATTCCATCGGCACAGCGCAGCATGGGCCGACCGAGAACAAATGCAATTTCCTCCCATCCGGGCAGCTTAATCAGCTCGCCATGGACACATGTGGGAAGCTACAGGCACCAGTAGGAGCCAGATTTGAACATGAGGGGCGAGAAACCAATGCTTAGAATGAAAGAAATATCATGACATGTTAAGTCTCGTAATAACGTTGAGGACAAAGCATAAGAAATATTCATAGACCTATAAAATGAAGTTACATATCTATTAGCTTAAACTCAGCTCTCGACCACCAGTGTCGAACAAATTGATTATCTCATCAGATGTGATCTTTGCAGCTATTTCCTTCCCAATATAGGCGACCATGTAATGCGAAGAAAGTCATCTCCCATTCTGTTTTGAAGGCGTGTCTTGACTAGTTTCATAGCTGAAAAAGCTCGCTCGGTTGTCGCGGTTGACACGGAAGAGTTATGACCAACCGTAGTAATCTATCAACCATTGAGTACGTAGCAGCTTTACTTGTATTTAATAATCAAGGAGTCAAATAAACAAAAGTTATGAACAACTGCACTAGTCTATCATTCATTCAACCATTGAGTATGTAGCAACTTTACCTGTTTTAAATAATCCAATAGTCAAATCAGCAAGTGAAGGCGAACTCTTTAGCTCGGATGGTTGCGCCGATGGCGGCGAGGTTTCCCAGGAAGGGCATGTTGCGAGGAGGTTGTTTGGGTGACATATCACCACCACCACGTGGGTCGCCGTCCGGCGATAGAAGTGCCATGTAAAGTAACAAGAGCTGCATGGCCAAGGAAAAAACCCTCTACCGTCGTTCTTTTCTTCATGGATTTAACAATTTAGTGAGCACCAACTCCTGGAGGTCCCCACAAGCATCCCCAACCCCCCCACCACCACCAAAAAAATAATTTGGGGATGTGCCTGGGCCCTTGGGCGCACCTTATTCTTCCATCAAGATGTACAGAGAATTGACTGCTGGGGAACTGGCTCCTCCCATCTTCAAGCAAATTTGGAAGTGTGCTGCTATGCTCAGATACAAGATTTTCTTTTGGCTTTTGCTTCATGACAGAGTGAATTCTAGGAATTTGCTTCAAAGAAAATCTTTTTACCTACCTTCCTATGAATGTGTGCTTTGTCATACACAGGGCCGTCTCCAAGAATTCAGGGGCCCAGTCACGAAACACAAAATGGGGCACTAAAATTTGGGTGCATAGTTGTTATTTCATGCATGATTAAATCTGTTTTGTAAACCAAAAATATAATATAATTAAGTGCTTCAAGCACTACATGACTTATAGGTTTACAAAGATAATAAAACAAAAGAAGATCAATCCTTGAATTTTAAATGATCGACTATCTTGAAAATCTTGGATGTGTGACAACATGAGCAAACAACAAATCGATGGATGAACCAATGTTTATGTACAGAAAAGATGATAACAATAATTGTTATAAGTATTACAAAAGAATGAGAACAGACGGAGCCTCCTCTCTGTCTTATTCTTATAAGAATAATAATACTTATTATTATAAGTATTCAATATAGTGTTTACAAATATCAACATATGTGAAAAAATTATAATTATTCAATATATTGTTTGCCAAAATAAATATGTATACTAATTAATATAATTGTTCAACAGAAAAAATTAGCATAAATTAGATAGGATTTTCCAAAATAAATTAGATAGGGTATTGGCTTAGCAACACCTAATTGATGAAGTAATGGATTAGTCGGTGTTATACATTGGTTCTCCGCCAACGGTTGGTTCTGGTTGGCGCCTCTAGCCGTGAATGAGAAAAGACGCCTACACGCAAAATAACAGCTCTTGTTTTTCTCGAAAAGAATAGAGAGCAATAGAAAACAGCTCTCATGGGATTTGTATTATTTTTTTTCCTTCTCGATTCAGGGGTCTCACGTGGGTTGTGTGCCTCGAGGATCCAACAAGACAACCTCCAGCCAGACCAGCCCCAGAAGGCCCAAAACTGGAAGCTGCAGCGACCAAGCCTAAAAGGCCGAAAGGAAAAGGCCCAAAATAAAGACTGTAGAACAATATGCGTCCAGAATTGGGGGCCCCTGGGATTTGGGGGCCCTGTGCGGTCGCACAGCCCACAGGCCCGTGGACAGCCCTGGTCATACACAATCCTGGAAACTTCAGTGCATCTTTTTGGGACTGTGATTTTGCTCTCAACTGCTGGAGCACCATTCTTGGACAGAGATACAGAGGAATCTCAGTGTTTGATGAAGTCAGTTTATCCATTCAAGCCTTCTCCAGCCCCGTTGCTATGGAATTTATCATAATGGGCTGCTGGAACATTTGGATGCAGCGTAATGGAGTGATTTTCAAGGCTACCCCGGCTTCAGTCCTTTCTTGGCGAGCTTCCTTTCAGGCAGATTTGATTTTGATTAAGCATAGGATCAAGCACAAGTTTACAGATAGACTTTCTAGTTGGATTGATCAGTTCTTAGCATAATTCTCATGTTGCCTCAAGGTTTCACTAGGACTGGAGTTGGGTAGGTTGGGCAGTTTGTAATATATGTGACTTCTGTAAATATTTTATGCTTTTAATATATTTATCATAGAACGATTGTTCTACGGTTTTCGGTTAAAAAAATTAAGCCAGATCAGCTAAAAAATATACATAGGTGTCGCAAAGCTCGGGCAGGAATTGGTGATGGATTGATGAGGAATATGTGATTCGGTTGATTGCTTTGAGATTCATGAATCCACGTGTCATTCAATCGATAAGGTCATTCGTTTCGTAGGTGAGACCTAGTCGTGTAAGGTTTTTTCCTTTCTTTGAAATGATTAATAGAATTTTGAAATGACCTTTTCCCGTTTTCATACTGGTTACCATGCAGCATACCAGTACGGCTGCGCATTAGTGTACATGTAACTTGCATTATTTTTCCAGATTGCGATGAACATTACAGAATTTAGGGGAACAACAATTTTCGACAAAGGGTGTATTTTATTGACTCAAAATCAGCATCAAGCGATACAATTGTAATGAGTACAAACCCGACCTCTGCAACTAGGATGCACACATCCAACACTAACACACACATAAAGTATCACGTCAGCAAATAGCAAAGTCATTCAAGACCGAAGCTATGCCTAGTGAAGGGGAAAAAGAAAAAGAAAAGAAAAGTGATGAAAACAATGATTGACGACATACAATAGTGGCCATCAGCTCCAATCATCTCTTGACAGCACAAGGGGAACAACAATTTATATCGATTGCTTTGAATTATTTACAGCGACGGTGCTCTAGCACTGTGTCAGTCATCAAGGGAACAAAATAAGAGATGGAGCAGACGAGCTACCCTAACTGAAGCTAAACAAATGTGAATGATGTTTGATTGCTATCTTCAGATCCATTTTTTTCTGAATTCATTACTAACAAAAAAAAATTCCATCGGCACAGCGCAGCATGGGCCGACCGAGAACAAATGCAATTTCCTCCCATCCGGGCAGCTTAATCAGCTCGCCATGGACACATGTGGGAAGCTACAGGCACCCAGGGGCGGAGCCAGGATTTGAACATGAGGGGGGCGAGAAACCAATGCTTAGAATGAAAGAAATATCATGACATGTTAAGTCTCGTAATAACGTTGAGGACAAAGCATAAGAAATATTCATAGACCTATAAAATGAAGTTACATATCTATTAGCTTAAACTCAGCTCTACGACCACCAGTGTCGAACAAATTGATTATCTCATCAGATGTGATCTTTGCAGCTATTTCCTTCCCAATATAGACGACCATGTAATGCCGAAGAAAGTCATCTCCCATTCTGTTTTGAAGACGTGTCTTGACTAGTTTCATAGCTGAAAAAGCTCGCTCGGTTGTCGCGGTTGACACCGGAAGAGTTATGACCAACCGTAGTAATCTATCAACCATTGAGTACGTAGCAGCTTTACTTGTATTTAATAATCAAGGAGTCAAATAAACAAAAGTTATGAACAACTGCACTAGTCTATCATTCATTCAACCATTGAGTATGTAGCAACTTTACCTGTTTTAAATAATCCAATAGTCAAATCAGCAAGTGAAGGCGAACTCTTTAGCTCGGATGGTTGCAAACATCAAGCTGGAAATGGGGAAGTTGAGACTCCAAATGAACTCGTTCTTGACTAGAAAAGTCAGCAGGATAAAAATTTTCCACTAATGTGCATATATTAGACACGTCAAATGAGTCATGTCGTGGATCCAAAGATGCACAAAGTGTCAAAAGCTCTGTGTTTTGAACACCGAAACGATCATTTAGCTCAACCAATTGCTGATCTATGGCAACATTGAACACATCTGCTTTGTAGTGATGTAATGTAGTAGTGTTATCATGTTTGTTGCGAGACTTTGTTACGTCTACATACCTACAAATCACATCATATATTAGTAAATATGATAAATAATATTCTATATTATATGAACAAGAAAATATATGTTACCTGCTATTCAGATCAGGGATGTCAATCTCATGCTTCAAACAAAAAGATTGAACCTCCTGAAGAAGGGGATCCCAACCATCTTCTCTCAGCTTACCAAGTAGCACCTTTGTGGTTGAGACCAAATCTAATGCATTCAGAATATCTAGTGACTTCTTTTGGAGTGTTTGACATAAAACATCAGTGATTTTCATGATTTTCTCCATTAGATGTAAAATGAACACAAAATCAAATGACATAATTATTTTTAGGGCTCCTACGGCATCTCCTCTAGAATATTTCGAGGCTGCACGGTCATTTGCTATACTCCTTAGGACCTCAACTGTAGCGCCAAACATCTTCTGTAAACTCTGAATTGACTTGAAGTGGGAACTCCATCTAGTGTCACCAGGTCTTTGTAAAGTTCCTATCTGATTTTGCCCTTTTCCTGTATCGAGTTCTCCCAATTCAATTTCGCGTGCAATCTCCGCAACTTTATTTGCTAACAACTCATCATTACGTTTAGTCGATGCGCTAACAACATTTATAATGAAATTTGCATTTTGGAAAAAGTTATGCACATCATGTACCTCCTTGACGCGGCAACAAGCGCTAACAGAATAACTGATGAGCCATGCAATGCACATAATATGCATAAGGGCAGTCATTCAGAATTAGAGCCTTCAATCCATTCCATTCACCTCTCATATTACTTGCCCCGTCATAGCCTTGTCCTCTAATGTCTTGGACATTCAAATTATTATCAGAAAGGACTTTGCAAATTGCCTTCTTGAGAGTCAAAGCAGTAGTGTCAGTGACATGAATTACATCAAGAAAACGCTCCTGTATGAACCCCTCGGTGCTCGGGAATCGAAGAACCAATGCCATTTGCTCTTTCTTTGATTCATCTCGTGCTTCGTCTACCATTATGCAGAACTTGCTAGTACCAATTTCTTCTTGCTCATCATGAGGGAGTTTCCAAATTTGCTGGCGCATACCGGGGTCCCTTACATATTTTGTGCTTTCAATTGTACCTTCTCCTGCTGCAACTTCTTCCAGTGCCACAACTTGTTGCTCATCAGTTTGCATATCAACAGGAATATCATTTGTTTGGTTATCTGCAACAGCTTGCTCCTCAGATGGAATCACATTTTCGGCACCAGTAGTGTTGGAGCTTGAAGTTGACCCAACTGACGTGAAAAAGAAATTTATCCCCCTAGTTGTTGGTGCTTTTCGCTTCCTCATTGACTACTATATAAAGGAAAACCATGATTAATAGATTAATTCACTATTCTGTAGACAACACTAACACACCAGATTAGGATAGTAGGATTTTAATTCATAATAACTGATAGCTACAAGTACGTAGTGGTACCTTCCTCTATCTGATCTTCCTTTCTCACTACAAAACTCTGATGTAATGAAGCCTCCTTCTCTCCTCCAGTACTCCCTCCTTAGTCCTTACACACTGGACACACAGCGGACAAAGACGACAGATCAGCGCAGACGATAGGGTAGGAGCGGCGGCGGCGTGGTGACTGGTGAGCGCCTTACCTGAGCGGGAGCGGCAGCCGGGCAGCCGGCGGCTGGGCGGCAGCGGCAAACAATGCCCTAGTGCAGGACACGATCAATGGATGGATTGATCGCATGGCCGCATGGATGGATTGACAATGAGTCAATGAGTCAATGACATGGGCTATTGGGCTTTCCGTCTAGAATAGTTATTATATTAGTATTCATATGGGCTAATTTCTTTAAAATAATCTTATATGGGCTAATGATGTGATTATCTCCGGCCAATTAGCGCATATACAGTATACTACGTATACTACTACCTACTAGAAATCGTTGGGGGGGGGGGGGGCGAGCGATTGGCAGGGGTCGAGCCCCTGCTCGCCCCCCCCTGTCTCCGCCCCTGGCTAAGCATTCTCGCTATTCTAAGCAAAGCTGCCTAATCTTATGCTCACACAACTACACAAGTACAACCGGAGTATATTTCAAGTATTTTTTAGAGTTTTCAAATACGGCTACATTCCTAGCCTTCACAAAATATCACAACTTGGATCGGGACCTGGCCGACCTCGCCCGGACATAGCACGATCGCCGTCGTTTTCCTCTCGGTGGAGCCGAGCGCAGTATTGCCCGACCCGTGGGCGCACCCGACCACAGTATTCCGACGCCCTTGCCGTGTCCGTCTCCACGCACCATATATACCTGAGCCTTCCCCTCCTTTCTTCACACAACTCGCTCGCTCTCCTCTTCCTCCCTCTCCTCGCACCACCAAGCTCAGCTCTGATCAGCATTTTGCTCCAAAATCACCTACATAAACATACCATGGTGGCTTCAGTGGCTTGCTCCTTCTTCTTCGACAACGAGCTGCTCGGCGAACCCGCCATGCCGGCGATGGACGCGTGCGCGCTCTGCGCCAAGCCGCTGGCGGGCGACAGCGACGTCTTCATGTACAGAGGAGACACGCCCTTCTGCAGCGAGGAGTGCCGGCGCGAGCAGATGCACCTCGACGTCGTCTGCGCCAAGCAGGACGCGCGGAGACAGCAGCGGTTCTCGGCGGAGACGGAGTCGCACCGTGGGCAGCGGCAGTCCAGGAAGGTGTCGATCGCAACTTCGCAAGCTAACCGGCCGGAGCGCGTGGCCGAGGAAAGTTATGCGTGGATGGAGAAGATCTGAATTCTGAAGAATACAACATCTGTATTCTGAACAACAGTCGATACTTTTTGGTTGGCGTCTGATGCCTCCATCTCTCCGGCCGGTGCTCTTGCCTGAACCGGAGGAGGTACCAGATGCACCTTGGTGCCAACTACCGGAGGCAGGGTAGGGCAGCATCAGGTGGTCGGTGCCTGCAGGGGCGGAGACAGGGGGGGGCGAGCAGGGGCTCGACCCCTGCCAATCGCTCGCCCCCCCCCCAACGATTTCTAGTAGGTAGTAGTATACGTAGTATACTGTATATGCGCTAATTGGCCGGAGATAATCACATCATTAGCCCATATAAGATTATTTTAAAGAAATTAGCCCATATGAATACTAATATAATAACTATTCTAGACCGAAAGCCCAATAGCCCATGTCATTGACTCATTGACTCATTGTCAATCCATCCATGCGGCCATGCGATCAATCCATCCATTGATCGTGTCCTGCACTAGGGCATTGTTCGCCGCTGCCGCCCAGCCGCCGGCTGCCCGGCTGCCGCTTCCGCTCAGGTAAGGCGCTCACCAGTCACCACGCCGCCGCCCCTCCTGCCCTATCGTCTGCGCTGATCTGTCGTCTTTGTCCGCTGTGTGTCCAGTGTGTAAGGACTAAGGAGGGAGTACTGGAGAAGAGAAGGAGGCTTCATTACATCAGAGTTTTGTAGTGAAAAAGGAAGATCAGATAGAGGAAGGTACCACTACGTACTTGTAGCTATCAGTTAATATGAATTAAAATCCTACTATCCTAATCTGGTGTGTTAGTGTTGTCTACAGAATAGTGAATTAATCTATTAATCATGGTTTTCCTTTATATAGTAGTCAATGAGGAAGCGAAAAGCACCAACAACTAGGGGGATAAATTTCTTTTTCACGTCAGTTGGGTCAACTTCAAGCTCCAACACTACTGGTGCCGAAAATGTGATTCCATCTGAGGAGCAAGCTGTTGCAGATAACCAAACAAATGATATTCCTGTTGATATGCAAACTGATGAGCAACAAGTTGTGGCACTGGAAGAAGTTGCAGCAGGAGAAGGTACAATTGAAAGCACAAAATATGTAAGGGACCCCGGTATGCGCCAGCAAATTTGGAAACTCCCTCATGATGAGCAAGAAGAAATTGGTACTAGCAAGTTCTGCATAATGGTAGACGAAGCACGAGATGAATCAAAGAAAGAGCAAATGGCATTGGTTCTTCGATTCCCGAGCACCGAGGGGTTCATACAGGAGCTTTTCTTGATGTAATTCATGTCACTGACACTACTGCTTTGACTCTCAAGAAGGCAATTTGCAAAGTCCTTTCTGATAATAATTTGAATGTCCAAGACATTAGAGGACAAGGCTATGACGGGGCAAGTAATATGAGAGGTGAATGGAATGGATTGAAGGCTCTAATTTGAATGACTGCCCTTATGCATATTATGTGCATTGCATGGCTCATCAGTTACAGTTAGCGCTTGTTGCCGCGCCAAGGAGGTACATGATGTGCATAACTTTTTCCAAAATGCAAATTTCATTATAAATGTTGTTAGCGATCGACTAAACGTAATGATGAGTTGTTAGCAAATAAAGTTATGGAGATTGCACGCGAAATTGAATTGGGAGAACTCGATACAGAAAAGGGCAAAATCAGATAGGAACTTTACAAAGACCTGGTGACACTAGATGGAGTTCCCACTTCAAGTCAATTCAGAGTTTACAGAAGATGTTTACGCCTACAGTTGAGGTCCTAAGGAGTATAGCAAATGACCGTGCAGCCTCGAAATATTCTAGAGGAGATGCCGAGAGCCCTAAAAATAATTATGTCATTTGATTTTGTGTTCATTTTACATCTAATGGAGAAAATCATGAAAATCACTGATGTTTTATGTCAAACACTCCAAAAGAAGTCACTAGATATTCTGAATGCATTAGATTTGGTCTCAACCACAAAGGTGCTACTTGGTAAGCTGAGAGAAGATGGTTGGGATCCCTTCTTCAGGAGGTTCAATCTTTTGTTTGAAGCATGAGATTGACATCCCTGATCTGAATAGCAGGTAACATATATTTTCTTGTTCATATAATATAGAATATTATTTATCATATTTACTAATATATGATGTGATTTGTAGGTATGTAGACGAATAAAGTCTCGCAACAAACATGATAACACTACTACATTACATCACTACAAAGCAGATGTGTTCAATGTTGCCATAGATCAGCAATTGGTTGAGCTAAATGATCGCTTCGTGTTCAAAACACAGAGCTTTTTGACACTTTGTGCATCTTTGGATCCACGACATGACTCATTTGACGTGTCTAATATATGCACATTAGTGGAAAATTTTTATCCTGCTGACTTTTCTAGTCAAGAACGAGTTCATTTGGAGTCTCAACTTCCCCATTTCCAGCTTGATGTTTGCAACCATCCGGAGCTAAAGAGTTCGTCTTCACTTGCTGATTTGACTATTGGATTATTTAAAACAGGTAAAGTTGCTACATACTCAATGGTTGAATGAATGATAGACTAGTGCAGTTGTTCATAACTTTTGTTTATTTGACTCCTTGATTATTAAATACAGGTAAAGCTGCTACGTACTCAATGGTTGATAGATTACTACGGTTGGTCATAACTCTTCCGGTGTCAACCGCGACAACCGAGCGAGCTTTTTCAGCTATGAAACTAGTCAAGACACGTCTTCGAAACAGAATGGGAGATGACTTTCTTCGGCATTACATGGTCGTCTATATTGGGAAGGAAATAGCTGCAAAGATCACATCTGATGAGATAATCAATTTGTTCGACACTGGTGGTCGTAGAGCTGAGTTTAAGCTAATAGATATGTAACTTCATTTTATAGGTCTATGAATATTTCTTATGCTTTGTCCTCAACGTTATTACGAGACTTAATATGTCATGATATTTCTTTCATTCTAAGACGGCTTTCGCGCCTCACGTTTCAAATCCTGGCTCCGCCCCTGTGCTTAGCGCCGATAATTAGCGCGCCAGGCTTTTTGCCAACATACGAGTCAGGTGCCCCACATCACATGGCTAATAATGGATGACACCAAGTCACCAATGCCTATCGTATACTCGTAGTATCGTGCACCGTATGGTATGTGATATTCTGAACAACCATGAGATGAAGGGGGGGAAAATTGAGCTGTGGTGCATCCGTGGGAGCGTGCATGCACGCCACAGCAGCAACTTGTGAGCAGGTGGACTCACGCGCACACTTGTACATCTTGTGTACGCACCAGCTAGCGGCTGCTGCAAGCAATGTGTGCGGCCATTTGCAGTTTTTTAAACTTCAGTTGCGGTTACAGTGCGCCAGTCTTTTAAACGTTTCGTACCTTGGCGGGAACCACCTCCTAGTTCCAGCTGCCGTTGCCGTTGAGCGTTGAACGGATCGACTCGAGATTCCATTGGCACCTCTCTCCGGCGAGGCCTCGGCCTGGGGCGCAGCTTTTCTGGAGATCCAATGGCCAAACGGACGCATTAGGAAGGATATCCCCGCGTCGCCCTCCTCCCCGGGCGACACGGGGAACCCAGCCGCCGCCCAGCAGCCCCCCTCCCCAACGTCCTCTCCTGCATCGCCGCTGCTGGAGGCCCGGCCGCGGTTGCCGGACCCTGTGATGACAGTGCGGCGGGCGAACCGACGCTACGCGCCACTCTAAGTGCTCCCACACGGCGGATCTGCCGCACGACGCGAGCGCCCCGAGCCCCTCCCGTGGCGTTGCGCACGGCCGCCGGCTGCCTCCGGCTTCCTCTCGTGCCCTTGCGCTGCTGCGCCTCCCCACCCCCGCCATCGGGATCTGAGCTTCCCGCCAGCCTCGACGCTCCCCGGCTCGCTGCGGTCCTCCGCGGCCAAGGCTGTATCTGGTGTGGCTCCTCTCCCCACCCTCCTCATGAGCCTCGGGTCGGCCTCCTCGGGTGGCGGCCTCGCAGGTGCGGCTGGGATTCGGCTCTGCGCGTGCTCACCACCACCACCCCCATCCCAGTAGGGGCAAGTTTCACCCGGCAGACATGGACCTGCGTCCCCTCCTGCGTCCATGGCCGGCCGGGCCGGCTTCGGGCCTGGCGCGTCTGAGGAGCTGCGCTACTTCCGGCTCCCTTGGCTCGCCGATGCCTCGGCGCCTCCGCACCCCCACCCTGCCGGTGCTTTGGTTGGCCGTCCATCCCAGTGTGTCTTCGATTCTGGCGTACTCCAGGAGCTGCGCCCCCTTTCCGGCTCCTTGGGCTCGTCGTCGTCCTTGCTGCTTCGGTCCCGGCGACCCGGATCTGCGCTACCCTCCGGATCCTGGCTCGCTCGGCCCCCGGCCACCGTCACATCCTCCACCGCTTCTCATTCCGCCTAGCCGCCCAGCCGGCCACCTCGGTGCCATGTCTGTCCCCTCCGCTTGCTGTTTCTCAAGCGTCCGCCGCTCCCATTTCTGTGGTCGTGGTTCAGGCCTATGCTCGATTTCTTCTTCGCCGATTCACTCTTCGATGGCTTGGGATTGCTCGGACTCTGGCTAGGGCGAAATCCCTGCATTTTTGCTGGCAGCGGCGACACCCGAGGGTGCCATTCCCTTCTTGGAGGCGTTGTCACAGTCATTGTCTCTGCCCCTCTTCGAGCATCAGGGGAAACCCTAGGTCCGATTATCCGGATCGGACGGCGACGGCGTTTCGGCGTCGTTCTCCTTCGTGAAGGCGCTGTTTTGGGTGCTCGTAGTGTCCTCGGTTCTGCATCTGGAGATGTTGGTCGTCGTGTTGTTGGTCAGGGCTACTTTCCAGGATGGAAGGCCTAGCTGTGTTTTTTTCTTTATTTGGGCTGAGTATCCCATGTCTCTCTGCTCCGGGCATCATGTTCACGCTCTTGCGTTCGTGTCATGTGTTGTACACTTCTTGTACTTGTTCTAACTCCTTTTATCAATGGAATGATACGCAAGCTTTACGTATTCGCGAAAAAATCAATTTGTAACACTGACGCGTCGGACGTAATCATCAGAGTATGCAAACATCGGGAGAAGCTCGACATCTTTCTTCCTCCGGGAGAGGAGTGAAATTTGGGAGGAAGTATCTGACTAGAAATTGCTGGCACGCGCGGCGATCCCTTGGAAGTACTCGCGATCGACTGCTCTGAGTGCTGCCGACCACAACAAACTTTGGCTGCAGAGTGTGCGCTGGAGTATTGAGCTCGCTAATTTTTGCTTCCAGGAACAAAAAAGAGGTTGTTGCTGCATACTCGCTGAGTCACGGGCTGCATAGCGGTCACGGCGCACATCGTTGGTTGTATACTCCACACCAACCAACGCGCCGAGCCATGATGAATCATCCATCTCCTGATGGGTGGCGAGAGAGACGTGCACGGATCAGCCAATCTGACGTGTGAATGTGGGATATTTTTATCCGCTCTGGCCTTTTGCTTACTCACTCAACGCACTGCAAATCTTTGCTTCGTTTTTATTCTCTCCTGTGATTGCTAGCAGCGGAAGCGTACTTAAATTCGGCATTGTACAGTGTTTGTGACGTGCGAGTAATATATGTAGATAAAACATAGAGTAAGAGTGATTTCCTTTACAGCATGAGCATACTCAAATTCAAGCACAACACATGGAATGGTAAATTCCATTTTGTTGTTGCGACAAAGTTTACAATATTTAAATTTACAGTCTTGCTAAATCTCAATCAGCTAAGACTTTGTTATGTCTCAGTCGATGCTAAATTCGTGAGCTTTTACATTGAGATCCGTGCAAAATTATAGTTTCAAATTTTTTTCTTACATGTTATATATGTCACTTGAGTGAGACTTGGTTAAGCATCAGTCATCTTTTTTTTTTGAAAAGGGGAATATATTAATATCGCGGAGATACCAATTACACCCAGCCTCTGCAACAACGCAATGTCGTAAAGACATTACGCATGCACACAGCCAAAAGACAAATGAAAAAGAAGAAAAAAAGAAAAATCCCGCTATCAATTCCTTGTAGCTGCAACACAAACCACCACCTAGACAACACCCGAAGTCCAAAGTCTCAAAAAACGACGCCTCCAAGAAGGAAACAATGCACAAGCACCGTCATCGCCCGATACAAGATCTTAGGTTTTCACCCTGGAGAAGATCCACGCTCTCAAAACAATGCCTTCAACAAGGTCATTGCCAGGCACAACCAATTAAGGAAAAACCTTGGGTTTTCACCCTGAAAGATAAGATCATGAACTCCTCCAGTGTTGCCGCCCCCACTTGCCGATGCCACTAAGTCATGACCCACCGAGCTATTTCTTCATCGCCTCGAAGACACACCCTTGAAATTACTAGTATGAAGGGACACTAAGGTGATACGGGAGCTGCTAAGCTCGCGTTCTCCAACATGAGCTCAGCTGTAGATTTGAGATCAACGTTCAAAACAAACACAAATTAATAGTGTCATTTTGGCTTTTGGCCTTTTGTGGCACTATTCATTTTGATTTTTTTCGTTTCTCCTTCTGTGTTTAGAATTTTGATTTGAAGTTTTACAATTTGTAGTGATGTGCCTTGTGAACACTCACATTTTTCTGGAATTTTTCGAAACATTTAGATGTGTTTTTGGAAAAATGGTACATGATAGCACGTAATGTGTGGTAGCATCTGATGTTCTCTCGGAAGGCTAGACATCCATTTTTTATCCTTATGCCAAGGGAAAAGTACAGGATTGTGTTTCATGTAGCGTCAAAAGGATACAAAATACAATGAGGACATACCCAACCTCTGCACGACTAAAATGTACACAATAAACATTAA
>CM038677.1:722854554-722875953 GCA_021605205.1 Aegilops longissima | reverse complement strand
TCAAATTCATGAAGTATGCAGGAGCATTAGTCAATCCAAATGACATGACGGTATACTCGTATAAACCATACACGGTGGTGAATGCTGTTTTGGGTATATCCTTTTCACGAATTTTCAATTGATGATACCCGATCAAGATCGATCTTAGAGAATACCTTAGCTCCAACAAGCTGATCAAACAAGTCATTGATCATGGGCAGAGGTACTTGTTCTTGATGGTTACTTCGTTCAATGCACGGTAATCCACAACCATCCTCAAGCTTCCATCCTTCTTCTCTACCAAAAGAACTGGGGCTCCCCAAGGTGATGAGCTTGGGCGAATATATCCTTTCTCCAATAACTCATTTATTTGCTCCTTGATTTCTTTCAACTCATTCGGTGGCATCCGATAAGGTCTCTTGGATATTGGGGCTGTAGGCAATAGCTCAATCAAAATTCAATGTCCCTGTCGGTGGCATTCTGGTAATTCCTCCGGGAACACATCGGAAATTCTTGCACTCTGGCACTTCCTCTGAACAACTCCGTGAGGGAATGCACTGATTCTTCATCTGGCTGTGCTGGCTACATACTTGATCCTCTTACGCTCCGGGGTGGTGAGCGAATAGACTTCTCGGCACGATCAATGTTCCCCTCATACTTTGACAACCAATCCATGCCTAGGATTACATCCAAGGTCTGTGTTTCCAACACTATGAGTTCTCGGAAATTTGTGGTTCCCGATGTTGAGGTTTGCAGGACAACTTAAACCTGCCATCATTTCTCCTCTGCGGGAACCGGCGGAGGGGGCTTCTAAGGGTTCTAGTCGTAATCCGTACTTATCCACAACTACCCTTGATATGAATGAATCGTTGCACCAGAATCAAAGCAGAACCAAAACTGAGCGTGAATTCAATGAAAACTTACCAACCACGATTGTGCGGTTGATCATAGGCGTTCTCCACGTCGATGTGATTCACTTGTGCATGAGGAAGGATTGGGCTTCTTCGCTGAGCCTCCATTGCCATTCCGTTCCTCTGCTTGGCCTCCGGGCGTCGGTGGCGTAGTGCCTGTCTTCGGCACTTGAAGCGGTGATGTGGCTCAGATCCTTGAGCCGGGCAGAACGGTGCTGATTGCCATTACCACTGCCATTGCCATTGCCATGGCCTGACTTGTTGTCTGGCTGCGGTTGTTTCCATTTCCACCATGGTTATGACCTCCATGGTTGTGATAGATGTGCCCTCCGAGTACGGTGCATAGCGGGCTTCACGAGCTCTGGTGTGCTTCCCCGGCTGTACTTCCTCTTGCGGCTCTCTACCTGCTGCTGCTTGCCTTCGGGATGGTGGCCTTGTCTACCAGCTCCGGTAGTTGTTGAAAGTAGCCACAATAAGCTGCATGCTCAATTCATCATTGAGTCCCTCCAGAACTTCTCCTTGGCGGCATCGGTGGCCACATCATCGGGGCATAGCGGGCAAGCTTGCTGAATTCCTCCACGTCTTGTGCACACGACGATTTCCTGGCGTAAGTTGCGGAACTCACGCTTCTTGGACTCATGGCTCCAGATGAGACATGAGCGGTCTGAAGGCCTGCTGGAATTGATCCCAAGTGATGCCACCCAAGGGAAAAGTGGCGGTGTAATTCTCCCACCAAGAAGCTGCAGGTCCATCCAGTTGATGCGCTGCAAAGCGCACCTTCTCAAACATCGGTGCATCCAACGGTGACTAGCTCTCTTCCAATCTTGCGGAGCGATCGTCACCACAATCGGCTCGGTGCTGCTAGAGAACACTGGCGGATTCAACCTCGTAAATCGAGTCAAGTTGTCCACGAGTGGGTGGTGGTGGTGGCGGTGGATTGTTGGCGGGTTGTTACGATTACGGATCGGGAGCTGCATCGGTGCATTCTGCTTTGGAGCAGCTGGGTGAGCTCGGCGGGAAACCGAGTCACGTCTCGGAGGCATCGGTGTTTTGGAGTGGATGAGAAATTTAGAATAGAACAATGGTCTATGAGAAATAACACTACCCATATGAATGCACAATCATAACACACCAAACATTTATTCATTCCACTCAAACATGGTTCAAACTCGATTACAAAAGCTCATGACTAATCGAAGGAAAAACATCGGCCTAAGCGATCGGCGAAAAAGTAAAAGATAACATGGTGGTCGACTAAAAGTCTTCATCTGGCGCCTCCTCTTGGGGTTTCCTTGGTGGTACTCCCTCAAAATCCTGATCATTGCTCACGAGGGTGCTTCATCTCCACTCGGGTAAAGGTCCTCTCCCAAGTCCATCTTTTCCTCAATTGCGGCAAGCTTCATCTTGGTCGTCGACTATCTCCATGAAGTCCGTGATTTCTTCCTCATGGCCAAGGAAATCTGCGCGTGCCTTCTCTTCCAGCTCCATTTCATGGAATAAAAGCTTAGGTGTGTCTTGAGTTCGGCGAGCACAATCTCCCGCTTCGAGAAGACACTCCAAGTCCTGGATGTAAGAGAGAGTGGAATCGTCCTCGATGGTACGGATGATATCTCCATTCCTTGCCCTGCGAGAAACCATGGCGAGGTCTGAGTGATCGAGCTCGGTCCTGTACTCCTCTCGGAGATTTCCAAGTGCTCGGTAGATCGCCACGTCTCTTCCGATGATCCAGTTGAACTCGGTGAACTCAAAGTTGATAGGCTCCGTGCGTCCTCCAAAGGTCCTCCCTGGGATATGCACCTCAATCCTGTAGCGGGTGTCCGTCGGAAGTGCATTAGTGGGTTTCGGTGATAGAGGCGAGCAATCTTCAGCAGCTTCACCATCTGGACCAGCTTTCTTCCAAAGGGCATCGTCTCATCGGGTGGCGAGAACTCCGTAGCAAAACTGGGGTGAACTCGACGGCCATCTAGAATGTTGCAAAGGAGAGAAGAGTCGAATAGATCGGGAAGAAATATAGAATGAAAGAGGGTTCAAAGTAAATGGTCTCGCTTATGGCTTTCCGATCCTAGGGGTTACGATCCTACGGTCGGCGTGTGCTCGATACCATCTCTGTAGCGACCTGACCCAAAATCGGTCAAATCTACGTATCTGTACCATCCCAAGATCATCTTTGGTACTCACGATTACATCGATAAAGTAATCAAAGTTCAATCACACCTGAATATCATTAATCGATTCTCATATAGAGTCTTTATTACAAGGGAATAAATTGGCTCAAGGCCAACTCATGAGAAATAAACTATAATGCTGCGGGAGCGTCGAGGTAAAGCGAGTCCATCCGACTCAAAGGGCAATCGCCAAGCGGAGCGTAGCCTCCTCTGATCGAATATATCTACGCAACATAATACGTTGCAGCCATGTAGGTCAGCTTTTGGAATAAGCTGGCAAGTCATGAAGAATAACAAATAATAAAGTTACTAACTCTATATGCATTTTGGCTGTGGAGCTCTAAGTTTCATCATTTTGCGAAAAGCCAATTTTATCCTACTACAGTGGACTTATTTGCAAATTACTACAAATTGTTGATAGTTATTGAGATGGTTCCGCCAACCAATATCTCGTTCCCAAATTATTATTAAGTCATAAACCCATCAAATTAATTCATTAGAGTTAAGTGTTGAGATATCCGAATACTTCCAAGGTCCAGATGCTCAAATGTCCGTAACCGGGGACACGGCTAATCGATTAGGTTATAACACTCTGCAGAGGTTTGCGCACTTTCCCCGCAAGAATCATTCCCTCCTTTAAAGTCTTCGCACTTCATGGTGTTTGAAGGCGGACCAATAAACAGGTCTTCCAAAGAGTTCTTCGGCCTTTGCCGTACCCATCCAATCCTACCGTTCGTCTACTTCTCGTAGTACCGTCCACCCACTTCACTACTGAGGGTCAACCCAGCGAGCCCATAATGGCTTGCGGCTGCTGAGTAAGCTTCGGTCATGGGGCATCCATCCTTCTCTTCGTGGCTGGGTGAAGCTTTCCGAGGATGTCATGGCGCTTCTCCATGCATCCCGCCACCCTTGGGTGCTCCAGGTGCCCGTCAACCGTCCTCCACCCAGTAGTGATTTTCGAAGTCCATCTTGATCATTGTAGTCCATGGGTTGTCATCATCATTGACTCTCACATCTTGCTTATGAATTTCACTCATCCCAAATCCGTCTCTGAGCATAGCAAAGTAACTACTACGTCCCGGGGTCATGGTAACAAGGGGATTGGTTCATCCTACCACATGATACTACTCAAGTTTAATGACTTCAAGATTTCACTACTGCATGCAATGGTGGGGTGGTGACAACTACTAATGCACAAAAACATAGGTATAGAAATAACATGATCAAAACTTGCCTTGCTGATGATCCTCGTAAGCTAAAGAGTCGTAGTAGCAAGCTTCGCACTCCGGGAACTCTACCGAGACAAACAATAACATAATAAGCACAAAGCAAGAGGATCACACAAGATAACAAAAGTAACATAGCACAACAAAACAATCAAAACCAAATCAAAAGGAAAACTCAAAGAAATCAAATTCAAAGTTTTTCCCTATTCCAAATAATAACAAAAATAGTTTTTATACAACAAAAATTCCTTGAAATAACCTAATCATGGTTTTAGGTTAACTTAACAGAAAAGGATTAACTAAACAACTAGGAGCAAAAAGAATTAATTAAAAAGCTATTATAAAACTCATTTTAGGCCTAATCCAATTTCTATTAAGAAAATTAATTAAAACTTTTATTAATTATAAATAAAAGTTCATCTAATGGAATGACAGAAACTAACCTAGAATAACTAATCACAAGTTAAAAATAAATTAATTTACTAATTAGTTAATTAGGAAAACATGAACTAATCAATTAATTAGGGTTAATAGGATTCTGCCTAGAATTAATTATTTATTAATCCTAAAATACCAAAGTTAATTTCTAGGGTTTGGCAATATCAAAATAAAGTGATGGCAAAAGAATCATGCAAAATAATTTTTCTAACTAAAACTATAGCAGATTTGCTATTCTGACTAAAACAATATTAAAGCATTTTTATTATTTTTAACATAGCTAAATATATGTTTTCAGAAACTACATAAAATTTGCAATCCAACAAAAAAGAATCACTAAAAATATTAAACAGAACAAAAGATATACATTTTGAAATTTGAAACAAATCGGCTAAAACAGAAAATCTAAATAAAAGAAAAAGGCCTAATGGGCCTAAACTATGCACTAGGCGTCGGATAGACTAAATGGGCCTAGGGTTTAACTAATGAGAACCGGCCTAACTAAAATAAACCTAACTAATAAAAATAAACCGCTTTCGGCCGTCCGGTTTTCTAATAAAACGTATACCCCTTGGGGCTTCTAATCCTAACCACGATTGGGATCGGACGGGGAGGGTTTTCGGGACTCACGGACTCCGGCTGTCGCGGGCGCGAGAGTGCTCGAGGGCTCGGCGTCAGCGAGCTTGGGAGGCGTCGGGGAGATCTTGAGGAGCTCGGGGATGGTTCGGTGGAGTTAGGGTGGGTCGGGGTGCACCAGGCGGCGGCAGCGAGGGTTTTGGCGGCGAGGTGAGCTCGGGCTCAGCGTGCCGGGAGAGAGAGGAGAGGGCTCGGCGAGGCTAGGGGGGAATGGGGTGCGGGGGCTCGGGCTTATATAGCAGGGCCTCGGAGGGGCGGAAGGGCATCGGGTGATTGGAGATCCCGGATTCTTGGATCCCGCGGATCTCAGCGAGGTTCAAACGTGGGCGAGGGGAAGAAGAGAGGTGGGGGCCACGGGTCGGTGAGAGAGGGAGGGGTTTTGGTCGGGTGGCGGACCACAGGGGTTTGAGGCGAGGCTTGAGGTGTGTCTTGTTGGCTGGCTGTGGCCTAGTGGGCGGTGGGTTGGGCGATTCTTGGGAGGGTGAGGTGAGGTGGTGGGCTGGGCTGGGTGGTTCTGGTTTGGGCTCGAAAAGTTTTTTCTTTATTTTTTTTAATAAAACCAAAACAAAAATAAAACCTAAACTATAAATATTTTATATATAGTATATATATACCAAAATGATCAGGGAATATTCCCTTTCATTTGAACATTTTCCAAAGGCAAAATCCAAACTTCATAAAAATCCATTTTTTCAAATTCAAATAAAATTCAGATTTGAATCCAATTCTTTTGGCTTTGCTTCCTCTGATATTTTTGAGTGTCATGTTAGCTCCTCTCATACTTTTGATCAAGTATTTATCAGGCTTAGTTTTTGAATTGTTTCCCACATGCCAAAGTTTGGAATTCAAATTTCAAATTCAAAACTCTCTGAAACTTCAAAGGGTATTCAATTTCAAACAGGATGCATAGGATGCTTATCTATAATTGTAAAACATTCCAAATAGGAAAATTTGGGATGTTACAGTCATGTGATGTGATATGGCCAAGTTGTGATGAATGATGAATGACATATTGTGATGTATGAGATCATGTTCTTGTAATAGGAATCACGACTTGCATGTCGATGAGTATGACAACGGCAGGAGCCATAGGAGTTGTCTTTATTTTTGTATGACCTGCGAGTCATTGAAGAAAGCCATGTAACCTACTTTACTTTGTTGCTAAAAGCGTTTAGCCATAGTAGTAGAAGTAGTCGTTGGCGTGACAACTTCATGGAGGCACGATGATGGAGATCATGATGATGGAGATCATGGTGCCATGCCGGTGACAAGATGATCATGGAGCCCCAAGATGGAGATCAATGGAGTTTTATGATATTGGCCATATCATGTCACTACTATATAATTGCATGTGATGTTTATTATGTTTATACATCTTGTTTACTTAGAACGACGGTAGTAAATAAGATGATCCTTACAACAATTTCAAGAAGTGTTCTCCCTAAGCGTGCACCGTTGCTAAAGTTCATCGCTTCTAAGCACCACGTGATGATCGGGTGTGATGGATTCTTACGTTCACATACAACGGGTGTAAGACAGATTTACACACGCAAAACACTTAGGGTTAAACTTGACGAGCCTAGCATGTACGGACATGGCCTCGGAACACGGAGACCGAAAGGTCGAACACGAGTCGTATAGAAGATCGATCAACATGAGAATGTTCACCGACGATGACTAGTCCGTCTCACGTGATGATCGGACATGGCCTAGTCGACTCGGATCGTGTAACACTTAGATGACTAGAGGGATGTCTAATCTGAGTGGGAGTTCATTGAAATAATTTGATTAGATGAACTTGATTATCATGAACTTAGTCTAAAACTTTTGAATGATATGTCTTGTAGATCAAATGGCCAACACTCATGTCAACATGAACTTCAACGCGTTCCTAGAAAACCAAGCTGAAAGATGATGGCAGCAACTATACGGACTGGGTCCAGGAACACGAGATCATCCTCATAGCTGCCAAGAAGGCATATGTCCTAGAAGCACCGTTAGGTGACCCACTGCTCTCCCTTTGCAAAGGCGATTTGAGCGTTTGGCAGGCGCGTCATCGATGATTACTCCCTCGTTCAGTGTGGCATGCTTTACAGCTTAGAACCGGGGCTCCAAAAGCGTTTTGAGCATCACGGAGCATATGAGATGTTCGAGGAGCTGAAACTGGTTTTCTGAGCTCTTGCCCGGGTCGAGAGATATGACATCTCCGACAAGTTCTATAGTTGTAAGATGGAGGAAAATAGTTCTGTCAGTGAGCACATTCTCAAGATATCTGGGTTGCACAACCGTATGACCCAGCTGAATATTAACCTCCCTGATGAGGCGGTCATTGACAGAATCCTCCAGTCGCTCCCACCAAGCTACAAGAGCTTTGTGATGAACTACAATATGCAGGGGATGGTAAAGACCATCCCTGAAGTATTCTCTATGCTGAAGTCAGCCGAGGTTGAAATCAAGAAAGAACATCAAGTGTTGATGGTCAATAAGACCACTAAGTTCAGGAGGTTGCCGCGCCCGGTAAGCAAGTTGCCGGGAAGAAGTCAAAGAATGGACCCAAGCCTGAGACTGAGTGCTTTTATTGCAAGGGGAAGGGTCATCGAAGCGGAACTGCCCCAAATACTTAGCGGACAAGAAGGCGGCAACACCAAAGGTATATTTGATATACATGTAATTGATGTGTACCTTACCGATTACTCGTAGTAACTCCTGGGTATTTGATACGGTGCCGTTGCTCATATTTGTAACTCACAGCAGGAGCTGCGGAATAAGCGGAGGCTGGCGAAGGGCGAGGTGACGGCGCGCGTCGGGAATGGTTCAGTCGATGTGATCGCCGTCGGCACGCTACCTCTTCATTTACCTACGGGATTAGTTATAAACCTTAATAATTGTTATTTGGTGCCAAGTTTGAGCATGAATATTGTATCCGGATCTCGTTTAATCGGGATGGCTACTCATTTAAATCCGAGAATAATGGTTGTTCTATTTATATGAGAGATATGTTTTATGGTCATGCTCCGATGGTCAATGGTTTATTCTTAATGAATCTCGGCGTAGTGTTACACATATTCATAGCGTGAATACCAAAAGATGTAAAGTTGATAACGATAGTCCCACATACTTGTGGCACTGCCGCCTTGGTCACATTGGTGTAAAGCGCATGAAGAAGCTCCATGCCGATGGACTTTTGGAGTCTCTTGATTATGAATCATTTGACACATGCGAACCATGCCTCATGGGCAAGATGACCAAGACTCCGTTCTCTGGGAGCGAGCAACCAACTTGTTGGAAATCATACATACCGATGTGTGGGTCCAATGAGCGTTGAGGCTCGCGGAGGATATCGTTATGTTCTCACTCTCACAGATGACTTGAGTAGATATGGGTATGTCTACTTGATGAAACACAAGTCTGAGACCTTTGAAAGATTCAAGGAATTTCAGAATGAAGTAGAGAATCAACGTGACCGAAAGATAAAGTTCTTACGATCAGATCGTGGAGGAGAATATTTAAGTCACGAATTTGGTACACACTTAAGAAAATGTGGAATCGTTTCACAACTCACGCCGCCTGGAACACCTCAGCGTAATGGTGTGTTGAGCGTCGTGTCGCACTCTATTGGATATGGTGCGATCTATGATGTCTCTTACCGATTTACCGCTATCATTTTGGGGATACGCTCTAGAGACAGCTACATTCACTTTAAATAGGGCACCGTCTAAGTCCGTTGAGACGACACCGTATGAATTATGGTTTGGGAAGAAACCTAAGCTGTCGTTTCTAAAAGTTTGGGGATGTGATGCTTATGTCAAGAAACTTCAACCTGAAAAGCTCGAACCCAAGTCGGAAAAATGCGTCTTCATAGGATACCCTAAAGAAACCATTGGGTATACCTTCTACTTAAGATCCGAGGGCAAGATCTTTGTTGCCAAGAACGGAACCTTTACGAAAAAGAGTTTCTCTCGAAAGAAGTAAGTGGGAGGAAAGTAGAACTCGATGAAGTACTACCTCTTGAACAGGATAGTAGTGCAGCTCAGGAAAATGTTCATGTGATGCCTACACCAACTGAAGAGGAAATTCATGATGATGATCAAGGTACTTGAATCAAGTTGCTCTTGAACCTCGTGAGGTCCACAAGGACACGTTCCGCACAGTGGTACGGCAACCCTGTCACGGAAATCATGTTGTTGAGACAACGGTGAACCTTGAACTATGAAGAAGCGATGGCGGGACCAGATTCCAACAAATGGCTAGAAGCCATGAAGTCCGAGATAGAATCCATGTATGAAAACAAAGTGTGGACTTTGGTGACTTGCCGATGATCGGCGGCGATAGAAAACAAATGGATCTTTAAGAAGAAGACGGACGCGGATGGTAATGTCACCATCTATAAAGCTCGACTTGTCGCTAAGGGTTATCGGCAAGTTCAAGGGATTGACTACGATGAGACTTTCTCTCCCGTAGCGAAGCTTAAGTCCGTCCGAATCATGTTAGCAATTGCCGTATACTATGATTATGAGATATGGCAGATGGACGTCAAAACAGCGTTCCTTAACGGATATCTTAAGGAAGAGCTGTATATGATGCAGCCGGAGGGTTTTGTCGATCCTAAGAATGCTGACAAAGTATGCAAGCTCCAGCGATCCATTTATGGGCTGGTGCAAGCATCTCGGAGTTGGAACATTCGCTTTGATGAAATGATCAAAGCGTTTGGGTTTATGTAGACTTATGGAGAAGCCTGCGTTTACAAGAAAGTGAGTGGGAGCTCTGTAGCATTTCTCATATTATATGTAGATGACATACTTTTGATGGGAAATGATATAGAATTCTTGGACAGCATTAAGGCCTACTTGAACAAGTGTTTTTCAATGAAGGACCTTGGAGAAGCTGCTTATATATTAGGCATCAAGATCTATAGAGATAGATCGAGAGGCCTCATAGGTCTTTCACAAAGCACATACCTTGATAAGATTTTGAAGAAGTTCAAAATGGATCAGTCCAAGAAAGGGTTCTTGCCTGTATTGCAAGGTGTGAAATTGAGCTCAGCTCAATGCCCGACCACGACAAAAGATAAAGAAGAGGTGAGTGTCATCCCTATGCCTCAGCCATAGGATCTATTATGTATGCCATGCTGTGTACGGACCTGATGTAAACCTTGCCGTAAGTTTGGTAGGAAGGTACCAAAGTAATCCCGCAAGGAACACCGGACAACGGTCAAGAATATCCTGAAGTACGAAAGGACAAAGGACATGTTTCTCGTTTATGGAGGTGACGAAGAGCTCGTCAGTAGCGGGTTACGTCGGCGCTTAGCTTCGACACAGATCTGGATGACTCAAAGTCACAGACCGGATACATGTATATGTTGAATGGTGGAGCAGTAAGCTGGTGCAGCTGCAAGCAAAGCGTCGTGGCGGGATCTACATGTGAAGCGGAGTACATGGCAGCCTCGGAGGCAGCGCATGAAGCAATTTGGGTGAAGGAGTTCATCACCGACCTAGGAGTCATACCCAATGCGTCGGGGCCGATCAAACTCTTCTGTGACAACACTGGAGCTATTGCCCTTGCCAAGGAGCCCAGGTTTCACAAGAAGACCAGGCACATCAAGCGTCGCTTCAACTCCATCCGTGAAAATGTTCAAGATGGAGACATAGAAATTTGTAAAGTGCACACGGATCTGAATGTCGCAGATCCGTTGACTAAACCTCTCTCGCGGGCAAAACATGATCAACACCAGAACTCTATGGGTGTTCGATTCATCACAATGTAACTAGATTATTGACTCTAGTGCAAGTGGGAGACTGTTGGAAATATGCCCTAGAGGCAATAATAAAAGCATTATTATTATATTTCCTTGTTCATGGTAAATGTCTTTATTCATGCTATAACGGTATTATCCGGAAATCGTAATACACGTGTGAATACATAGACTACAATACGTCCCTAGTAAGCCTCTAGTTGACTAGCTCGTTGGTCAACAGATAGTCATGGTTTCCTGACTATGGACATCAGATGTCATTGACAACGGGATCACGTCATTAGGAGAATGGCGTGATGGACAAGACAATCCTAAGCATAGCACAAAGATCGTGTAGTTCGTTTTGCTAGAGCTTTTCCAATGTCAAGTATCTCTTCCTTAGACCGTGAGATCGTGTAACTCCGGATACCGTAGGAGTGCTTTGGGTGTACCAAGCGTCACTACGAATCGGGTGACTATAAAGGTGCATTACAGGTATCTCCGAAAGTGTCATTGGGTTGACACGGATCGAGACATGGATTTTTCACTCCGTATGACGGAGAGGTATCACTGGGCCCACTCGGTAATGCATCATCATAATGAGCTCAAAGTGATCAAGTGTCCGGTCACGGGATCATGCATTACTGATACGAGTAAAGTGACTTGCGATAACGAGACTAAGCGAGGTATTGGGATACCGACGATCGAGTCTCGGGCAAGTAACATACCGTCGACAAAGGGAATAGAATACGGGGTTGCTTGAACCCTTGACATCGTGGTTCATCCGATGACAACATCGAGGAACATGTGGGAGCCAACATGGGTATCCAGATCCGCTGTTGGTTATTGACCTGAGATCGTCTCGGTCATGTTCGCATGTCTCCCGAACCCGTAGGGTCTACACATAAGGTTCGGTGACGCTAGGGTTAATAGGAAGACAAGTATGTGATTACCGAATGTTGTTGAGTCCGGATGAGATCCCGGACGTCACGAGGAGTTCGGAATGGTCCGGAGGTAAAGATTTATATATGGAAAGTGGTTAAGCGGACTCGGAAAGTTTCGGGGTATACGGTAATGTACGGGGCCACGGGAGAGTTCAGGAGGTCCACTGGCCCTCCTCCCTTTGGCCGCCGCCCCATCTATGGTTCCCCTAGATGGCCGGCCCCCTGCCCTCTCCTCCTATAAATAGAGGGGGGGGGGGAGGCTGCACACACCATTGAAGGCGCAGCCCTCCCTCCCAACACCTCTCTTTCTCCACATGAGCTTGGCGAAGCCCTGGGAGAACTGCCGTACCAACTGCACCACGCCGTCGTGCTGCCATTGGAGTTGTCTTCCTCAACCTCTCCTTCATCCTTGCTGGATCAAGACGGAGGAGACGCCATCGTCCCGTACGTGTGTTGAACGCGGAGGTGCTGTCCGTTCAGCACTTGGTCATCGGTGATCGGAATCACGTTGGGAACGACTCCATCATCAACACTCCCTCGAACGCTTCCGTACTCGATCTACAAGTGGTATGTAGATGCAAACTCTCTTTCTTGACTCGTTGCTTAGTAGAACTCATAGATGGATCTTGGTGAAACCGTAGGAAAATTTTAATTTTCTGCAACGTTCCCCAACAATCTAAACCTGCTATATCAGGACACAATCAAAATTAGCCATAGCAACACTTCCTTTCAAGGGGTAATGCCAGGCCCATATGCCCATTGTACGGGCTCTCTCCTGCTAGAAGTTGTGTTCGGCTCACCCGACAACTTCCTCCGTGAAAAGTTAACCTTCCACCTCGCCCCATTTACAAGTAGCTACCAAGCACTACTGGGACGCGAAGCTTTCGCCCGCTTTAACGCAATACCGCATTATGCATCCCTTACACTTAAAATGCCCGGTCCGTGAGGCATCATCTCATTAAAGGTAAATATCGAGTGTTCCTCGAGCGCGGAAGAGTGTGTGACTGCCTTGACAGCCACACACTAAATCGGCTTCACTAATCAAAGCACCTAAACAGGTTGTTCAGACCCCGGACACGGCTAAACGAGTCCGGCGTAAACATACCAGGGCTTACTAGCCGCATACCCCCGTACAAGGGGCTCCGCGCATGTACAACAAGAGACAATAAAGCTCAATTTTATTCATTTTTTGAATTATACTTTGTTTATTTAATATAACTTACATTTTCGCACGATCTTTTCAACTAAGTTCCTCTCTTTTACAGATGAACACCGTGCTACACCCGTCCAGGATACGACACAACGGAGACACAGGACAGATGTGCAGTAGGGACCCGTTGCAAGGATTCTTTTCAGATTAAGACCCTGCGTAAACCTTTTTTTACTGTCTCTTGTTGATACACATCCCCCGATTTCTTGCTATTACCGAGGTGGAGGCTGGCATCTTGGCATGTGGCCACGTCAGAATTTTGCACGTACCTGGACACCAGGGGCTTATTACTAAGGGCGTTGTTCCGCCCATTTTCATAAAGACCGAATACCTTAGGGAGTGTTCGGCGTCGCGAGTTTGGCCTTATATGAATCAGCTCCGAATCATGTCTTTGGTCAAATGTTGGGTTTGCCCGGCTCCTGTGTTTTGCTGCCTTACGTTCCGCTCTATCGGCTAAGGCGGCACCAGAGAACTCTGCGATTGTGCCCGGTTCGGCGGTGAGCACCTCTCAGTAGAAAGCCGAAAACTGACTGTCATGATATAGCGTGAGACTGGTCAACCACTCGATGACCCGCCGGAATCTTTAGGATTCCTCCGCATTGACGAAGGGCCGTTTCCCGGTCAGGCACACACGCGCCCCGAATTCGGGTGAGTGCGGTGCCCCTAGGGGCTACATAGTAGCCCCACTGTCAAACTCCTATGGCTAAATGAAAGTGATAAAGCATTATAGTCCGGTTGCCTAGTTCGTTGCGCTATCACCTCCTTTATAGGACCAGGACGTTAGATCAAGTGTGAAAATGCGCCTTCTGCGAACACCCCCGCATTATATGCGTGGGGGCTGAAGCCGAAGACTGCCATCTTTCAGGTTATATACACATATACATTAACGGCCGCATAGGAGGTATTTTAATTCTTGAAGGCACAAGTATAAAAAGCTTTTATATTCCATCGAAACATTGTTTTACAATAATACATGTTATTCGAACATAATATCCTTCGAGCACTGCGCCTTTATTAAACGAGCGCCCTGCAGAACTTCCTGAAAATAGTGCTCGGCAGGTACTCGGCCTCCGTCCGAATCTTGGGATGCAACATCGGTGGCCTCCATCTCCGCCCAGTATGTCTTGACACGGGCAAGAGCCATCCGCGCACCCTCTATCCATGCTGAACTCTTCACTGCATTGATATGCGGCACCGCACCAAGGAACTGCTGCACCAAGCCAAAATAACTCTTCGGCTCGGGCCTTTCCGGCCACAGATGACTCACGACATCCTTCACGGCGAGTCCGGATAACCTATTCAGCTCCGCCCATTCAGCCAAACGATCGGATAATGTAAGTGGGCGCTCTGGATTATGGAACTGCGACCAAAAAAGCTTTTCCACTTCGTGATCCTTTTGATCTCGGGAGTGTTCGATCGCGTCCGCGGCACTTGCCGCCAAGTCCAGATAAGCATCCGCCGCACTCCATAGCCGGTCCAACTGAGCATATTTACGATCCCCGAACTTCATCCGCAGCAGAAAGGGCTTTCCAGCCGCGATATCTCTGGCCTGACGTAGCTCCTGCTTCATAGCTCTCATTGCAGAGCGAGCATCCTTGGCCTCGGTAGTGGACTTCTTCAGGTCCTTCTGTTCCGCCTGATCTTCTTTTTCAAGAAGCCTGCAGCGGTCGGCAGCATTCTTCAACTTCACAACCATCTCGGCCATTTCCTTCTTGCTTCGGCAGTGAGCAGCCTATTCGGCTTTTAGCTCTTCGACCGCCTTCAAGGCAGCCGCGTCACTTTTTCTGGCCTGCTCCTTGGCTCGGGCGAGTTCCGCCCTAAGGTTCTCCATGGCAGCGGCACCATCTGCATCAAGCATACATGTTGTAAGGCACGAGCATCAAGCCTCCTTACCAGGTGTCCGCGGAGAAACTACATACCTTGCGACTCGTCAAGCCGCTTGTTGACAAGCGCGATGTCGGCATCCGCCACGTCAAGCTGCCGCTTTAGTTCGGCAAATTCATCAGTCCGGCCAGCCACCGGACACTTCGCCACCTGCATAGGAAGGGCGACATATTATACCTGGGATTATGATCCTCGGCGCGCTGTCATTTTTGACAGCACACCGAGTCTCAGGGGCTACTATCTACACAGGGCGCATCTTATATATGCGGAACCATCAAAAGGTACATCATTTCACGTACCTCAAAACCCGTCACTAAACTCCTGGCGGCCTCGTGCAACCCGCTCTCCGTGGATGAAATTCTTTCAATCACCGTACCCATCAACGCACGATGATCTTCTGAGATAGACGCTCGCCCGAGCAGATCCTTACGCTCCTCCGACCGTGCACCAGGCGGTGCCGGGCTCGTCTGATTGCCTTTTTCGAAGGCCGGACACAGAGGGCTTTGGGGGGCCATACGACTGCCCTCTGGCCCTGCCGGATTCAGAGAAACCCTCCGCGACGACACCTCAGGGTCGTCCGCCTCGCTAGGCGGTACGGCAGGGGGAGGCGTTCCGCTCTCCATCATCTCCGGACGAAGATCCCCTGAAGATGAGCTCTGCTGAGAAGGGCTGAGATCCGAATTGCAAGGTAAAATTTGGGTTATCTTCAGAAATAAAACAGGGATGTCTCTTATTTTAAAGCTCCCCTCTCTACTTACGGCTCGGTGGAGGGCTGATCCCCTTGGGGACATAGTGCGGCCGAGGCATCTCCCGGCGCAGGACCCTCTGGCGAAGATTTCTTCCCCGCTTTGTGACCTTGGTCTCCGGGTCTTCAGAGGCGGTCCTCTTCTTCCTTTGGATGGGGAATTCTCGATTCCTCCTTTCCTGACTACCTCCTTCGGGGAGGCGGTAGCTTCCTTGTCCCCCCCCCCCCTTCGCCTTCTTCCAAAGGCAGAGCCCTAGCATCTTGGTTAACACGGGATCCGGCGTGGTCTCAGGGAGGGGGCCGGACACCTGATCAGTTTTGCTTTCGCTATCCACTCCTACTTAAGGGACATCTCTTTTAAGGGCAATTTTATGATAAAATATACGGATAGCGTGTCCGGGCACAGGACTACTTACTTGAGTATCCAGGCGATTGCAGCTCAGGCCTGCGTCCTCGGTCAAGTCCGGACAAATTGCTTGTGATCCGAAGAACAGTTTGTACTTAAACTCCCACATGCGGAGGGGGCAGCGTTTGCAGGGCAAGGTGTGGCGAATCAACATGACCTGCGTCACCATGACCAGGTTGATATCTCTTTCTAGGAGATCTTGAATGTGGCCCTGCAACAAAGGCACGTCCTTGGACGGCCCCCAGTCAAGCCCTTTATTGACCCATGACGCCAGCCGCGGTGGAGGACCCGAGCGAAAGGCAGGTGGCTCCACGCATTTGGTGCCCCTGGGAGTTGTGATATAAAACCACTCTTGTTGCCATAGGCTGAGCTCCTCTTGGAAAGAGCCCTCGGGCCATGGAGCGTCAGCATTCTTGCTTATAACAGCCCCTCCGCACTCCGCTTGCTGCCCCTTGATCATCTTCGGCTCCACTTTGAAGGTCTTAAGCCACAATCCGAAGTGAGGGGTAATGCGGAGGAAGGCTTCGCATACGATAATGAACGATGAGATGTGGAGGATGGACTCCGGATCCAAGTCATGAAATTCCAACCCGTAATAAAACATGAGCCCCCTCACGAAGGGGTCCGTCAGGAAACCTAGCCCCCGAAGGAAGTGAGACGCGAACACCACGCTTTCACCAGGCTTGGGAGTGGGAATAACCTGCCCTTGGGCAGGCAACCTATGCAAAATTTCGCCGGTTAGATACCTGGCATCTCTTAGCTTTAGCACGTCTTCTTCCGTAACGGAGGAAGGCATCCACCGGCCTTGCAGGTCGGAGCCGGACATCATCGAAGGTCCGAAGCGCCTGAATCTGGAGCTTTGGGTGTTGGAACTCGAGGCGAGGGGCAGATTCGATTGAGATTGAAAGAAAGGAGTGGAGCCTTGGTCTCTTTATAAAGAGGTTGAATACCAAGAGCCCTCCCCGTGACCGTTTGGGACTCGCCTTCGATAGAGGAGACGTGCCAACGGGCACGACTGGGTTACCCACGCCGGAATTAATGAGAATCCCGGAATAAGGGGACACGATCTCTGCTTTGACAAGACGTGCCAAGGAAACCGCCTCGCTAATCGCGCTGAGGTGGGACAAGTAAAAGCGATTGAATAAAGGCTTGGCGTGGTGTGATGTCACGCTGCGGAATCGTCGAGAGATTAAATTTGTGTAAACATTATTCTCTCTATGGTGGTATGTGGGACTTACTTTGCAGAGCCGGACACTATCCTTGTGTTCAAAATCTTCTATGAAGTATTCGGAGGAGGAACCCGCCCTGCAATGTCGAAGACAACCTGCGCGCCGGACTCGTCGTCATTGAAGCCTGGTTCAGGGGCTACTGAGGGAGTTCCAGATTAGGGGGTGTCCGGACAGCCGAACTATGACCTTTGGCCGGACTCCTGGACTATGAAGATACAAGATTGAAGACTTCGTCCCGTGTCCGGATGGGACTTTCCTTGGCGTATGTAGATCTCCTACCATTGTAACCGACTCTGTGTAACCCTAACCCTCTTCGGTGTCTATATAAACCGGAGGGTTTTAGTCCGTAGGATGAACAACAATCATACCATAGGCTAGATTCTAGGGTTTAGTCTCTCTGATCTCGTGGTAGATCTACTCTTGTACTACCCATATCATCAATATTAATCAAGCAGGAGTAGGGTTTTACCTTCATTGAGAGGGCCTGAACCTGGGTAAAAACATCGTGTCCCTTGTCTCCTGTTACCATCCGCCTAGACGCACAGTTCGGGACCCCCTACCCGAGATCCGCCGGTTTTAACACCGACAATATACCTTGGGATCCGGGTGGATCCATTACTTGAGCACTATATGCCTAGCTTAATGGCTTTAAAGTTAGCGCTGCCAGGGAGACAGCCCGGAAGTTCTAGAGAGTCATTTATTTCTATTGATTTCTTTTAATAGGTTTTAAAACAAAAAAAAGAGGGGAACCTAAAACTTCTTCAAAAAGAAAAGTGAAAGTAAGAGAGACGAGCATTGTTAAAATGGGAGCATGCCTTGAACTTTGTTCATGCCCATGGAAACTTTGTGAATCTTAATTACATAAACTTTTCAACAAAAATAAATATCCCCTTGTACAAATCCATTCTATTATAAAAGTAATGGCCAAGATTTGCCTTTAGGATGAATAGATTGCTTGTTTGGTTTGTGCGGTGTAAAAATAGAAACTTTGGCTGTAGTGCGTGATTTTACATTTTTTTACTGGAAAGTCAAACGCTTCTGAAACTTTTGGCATTATACTTCTAAACAATTTTTTATTTTTTCCTATTTTTTCAGAATTTTTGGAGTTACAGAAGTATGGTTGATCTTCAGATTACTACAGACTGTCCTGTTTAAGACATATTATGTTTTTGATGCATTGTTTTGCTCGTTTTGATGAAACTATCGATTGTATCGATGGTATAAGTCATGGAAAATTTATATTACAGTAGCTTCAATGCAAAAATAAAATATGAATGAGACTGCAACAGTACTTGAAGTGGTGATTTGTTTTATTATACTAACGGATCTCACGAGGGTTTTGTTAAGTTTTGTGTGATTGAAGTTTTCAAGTTTTGGGTGAGATCACGATGGATGAAGGAATAAGAGTGGCAAGAGCCTAAGCTTGGGGATGCCCGAGGCACCCCAAGGTAATATTCAAGGACTCCCAAGCAACTAAGCTTGGGGATGCCCCGGAAGGCATCCCCTCTTTCTTCTAACGATCATCGGTAATTTTACTTGGAGCTATATTTTTATTCGTCACATGATATGCGTAAATCTTGGAGCGTCGTGTGCTTTTTATTTTTCTTTCAATAATGCACCATGCTGGTATGAGATAGTCCTTGGTTGATTTTAGAATGCTCTTTGCACTTCACTTATATCTTTTGAGTATGGCTTTATAGAATGCTTCATGAGCTTCACTTATATCATTTGAAGTTTGGATTGCCTGTTTCCCTACACATGGAAAACTGCCATTTGTAGAATGCTCTTTTGCTTCACTTATATTTGTCAGAGCGTGGGCATATCTTTTGTATAAAGAATTAAACTCTCTTGCTTCACTTATATCTATTTAGAGAGTTGACAGGAATTGGTCATTCACATGGTTAGTCATAAAATCCTACATAAAACTTGTAGATCATTGAATATGATATGTTTGATTCCTTACAATAGTATTGCAATATAAAGATGGTGATATTAGAGTCATGCTAGTGGGTAATTGTGGATTGTAGAAATACTTGTGTTGAAGTTTGTGATTCCCGTAGCATGCACGTATGGTGAACCGTTATGTAACGAAGTCGGAGCATGATTTATTTATTGATTGTCTTCCTTATGAGTGGCGGTCGGGGATGAGAGTTGATCTTTTCCTACCAATCTATCCCCCTAGGAGCATGTGTATAATGCTTTTTTTGATAGCTTCTAGACTTTTGCAATAAGTATGTGAGTTCTTTATGACTAATGTTGAGTCCATGGATTATACACAATCTCACCCTTCCATCACTGCTAGTGAAAGATCGTGGATGTCGCCTAGGGGGGGGGGGAATAGGCGCTTTTAAAATAATTACGGTTAAGGCATGAACAAATGCAGAATAAACCTAGCGGTTAATTTGTCAAACACAAAACCTAAAACGACTAGGCTGTGGCGACCGATTCTCCGGGTGTTAATTCCCAGAAAATGGCCCATGTGCTCATCAGCCCCAGGATAACTGTTAGCTGATGAGGCACCATCTTGATACAGAAATTCCAAGCAAAATATAACATATGTAGTACAAGGCCATTCTGGCCTGTGAGTACAACAAATGGTTTCTAGTGGTTGATGGCGGAAGCGGGTTGTGAATCATCAGTGTCTATGGGACTCCATTTCCCACGGGAACAGCTGACCAGGTTAACTCCTATCTTCGCGAGGCTGCTATCACCGTTGCTTAGGTTCCGGGGCTGTCAACACGGTCACTCCTTTCCGTGCAAGAAATCTGGCCAAGACAATAGCCAGGGACAAGCCAGTGAGTACTTTGAATGTACTCGCAAACATTATGAACACAAGTATAATATGACAATGATGTGCTGAAAAATATTTTATGCTCATGACGTCAGTCACAAAAGATAATTAAAACTCTGATGCGGGTAAGCATGTTATATATGAATATGCAATGCCATAGAAGCATTAAAATTATGAAATAAATAACAAGCATGCCACGATCAAGGCGTCGGCGACACCACATAAAGGGCTTTAAAAGAAATGCCACGATCAAGGCGTCGAGCGACACCACATAAAGGGCTTTAAAAGAAATGCCATAGTCGAGCGTCTAAGCGACACCACATAAAGGGCTTTAAAAGAAATGCCACGATCAAGGCGTCGGCGACACCGCATAAAGGGCTTTAAAAGAAATGCCACGGTCGAGGCGTCGGCGACACCACATAAAGGGCTTTAAAAGAAATGCCACGATCAGGCGTCTAAGCGACACCACATAAAGGGCTTTAAAAGAAATGCCACGATCGAGGCGTCTAAGCGACACCACATAAAGGGCTTCAAAAGAAATGCCACGGTCAGGCGTCTAAGCGACACCACATAAAGGGTTTCAAAAGAAATGCCACGATCAGGCGTCTAAGCGACACCACATAAAGGGCTTTAAAAGAAATGCCACAATCAGGCGTCTAAGCGACACCACATAAAGGGCTTTAAAAGAAATGCCACGATCGAGGCGTCGGCGACACCACATAAAGGGCTTTAAAAAATAATCATAGTGAATATCCCGAGGTAGAACCATCCTGAGATAATTCGATAATACCAAAAATATCGCGGGTTAGTCCACAACAAAATGATACTCATCATTATCACATGTCACAAGTTGTAATATCAGTTCTGATTTAATAGTTTCACCTTCGAAGACCGACACTAAGACCGACACTCGGCCCATCCCAGACTGTAATCCTTAACCATGGACACGGCTATTCGAATAGGTTTAATCTCCGCAGAGGGTGTACTCTTTACCCACGAGTAACGGATTTCTTTAGTCCATCGGGACTAATTCCATCTACGGTCTTTTAAATGAAAACTCACCTGTCTTGCACACACCAGCTTAACTCACCGGTGTCTGGAATC